>WEDG01000815.1:0-428054 GCA_017591395.1 Schistocephalus solidus | reverse complement strand
GCAGAAATCCAACGCTCTACCCACTGCGCCACGAGCTCGTTGTTATGCCGGTTTTTGATCGGGAATATTAACAATGGTAGTTGGGCGCTCACCGATCGGTTACAGGACGCACTCGTCCCGTTGTGCCTAAGGGGTAACTCTCAAGCCCCGCCAGCAGCTGTAAGGCAGCTTAGTATATAAGCGGAATAACATGACCAACAAAGACAAGGGAGACTGGAATAACCATTTCTGGCTTACTAGCCGTCATCAGCCAGCCATACCCAACCCTAGGCGCTGCGGCGCCCGAGCCTCGAACTCGCGACCTTTGTCGGCAGAAGTCCAACGCTCTACCCACTGCGCCACGAGCTCGTTGTCTTGCCGATTTTTGATCGGGAATATTAACAATGGTAGTTGGGCGCTCACCGATCGTTTACAGGACTCACTCGTCTCGTTGTACCTTGGGGCTTACTCACGGTTTTATTCAGATAATCTGTGGTATATAAAACAAACAGCTTCAATCCGTTCCAAAAAATGCTACAACAGAGTTTCCTGTTTATCAGCTCCAGGATACTGTTTGTAATGCACTTTCTTGTTTCATTTATAAGACCATTTAATAAGGCAGAACGATCTCCATTGTTTTCGGAAATTAAGCATAGTAGCACTACAGGATATAACTGCTAATTTATTGCCTTCAATGCAATGTAAAATAAAATCACGAGGACGTCCCGTCCTGTGCTAGTTCGGCACTTATCTACACACGACAGTTCGACCGTCGTAGTCTGTCGATGTCCACCGTATGCTTCATGGAAGGGTGTAGCAGGGACGGTGACTTGTCCGTGAATTAGTTTTAAGTTATAGTAGCCTTGCGCTGCAGCTACTGCACTCACTCCTCCTCCCCTACCTGAGCCCGGTGTCAAAACAGAGTCAAGAAGACCGGAGGCGGGAAAGGGCGCAGGTGGCTGGCGCTGCCGGAGCCACCCCTGGGCGTACCACCACACCTGGCTCGGATCCCACGAAGTGGGAGTGCCATAAAGGCCACATTAAGAAGGAGCCATTGTAGCCTGACTCTCAGTCAGCCACTCCACACAAAACACACATTGGACTGACCACGCGGTCCGAGTTATCCCGTCAGTTGGCAACCTTCCAAGCCACGGCTTTTAGCGCACCGTGATAGTTTCAAGCGCGTCAGATTGTTTATAGTGAGGAGCATGCGCTGAGCTGTCGACCTTACTCTCTCCCCCCACCCCCACAGTCAAACCGCTGTCCGAGCTGGTCAGTTGTCTGATGCGGAAGTGGGCGCAGCTGCTGTTGACCTCGTCTACGTGTACTACGTACACGACCTGGCCCCCCAAACACAAGCACCAAGATTTCACATAAGAGGAAGCCTCAGTTTGAGCGGTTGAATGAAGAAAAGCCAAAGTTTTGGCTCGCAATCCCCTATGTGAGGAACGTTTCCGAGGCGACTGTAAGAATCCTAAAACCTTTTGGGATTGGCGTGGCTCATAAACCAGAATGCACTATCAGACAGCAAGTCATGAAGCCCAAAGACCCGCTACCAGTAACAGAACAATCAGCAATGGTCTACAGCATACCATGCCAAGATTGTAGCGCAAGGTATGTTGGTGAAACGGGCAAGCGCCTGGGCACAAGGTTGCATGAACACCAACTTGCAATCAACCGCAAAGACAAGTTGTCTTGGTTTATGGTCACGCACAACAGCTGAACCACGATTTTGCCTTTGAGGAAACGAGGGTGATTGGCCGAACCAATGAGAAAATGGCCGGATTGGTGCTCGAGAGTTGGTCCTCGACTGGCACGCTCAACCGAGCTATAGACTTGCATCCCGCCTACCAGGCGCTTCGTACAAGGCTCGGATCAGTTCAGCCAGGACCAACAAGGCAAACGAGCACACGGAACCGAGAGCCCACGCTCACGGAAAAGCGGGGTGGTGGCCGAAGGTCACATGACCAAAGTCAAACACTGCCTCACGAATGCACCCGTAAAACAGATAACAACCCACGAGAGCAGCAATAACTGATCAGTCCGCTGATTGGCGTGGGGGAGGCCAGCAGGCACGTTGCCTTGCCTAAACCTACGACGGCTCCAAAGGGGACAGTAGTCACGCGAGCCCGCCGGCGTTCAACCTCGGGGAGGTCTAAGGAAGTCAGCAGCGATCGGGCAGGTCAAAGTTCACGCGTCCACCATGGATATAATACGAGGCACGCGGCAAGACTGAATAACTCAAGACCACCAGGAGCAGCCAGCACTATACTCTGATGATGGAAGCGAGAAGGCTTTCGAAACGTCAGTACAAATACAATTTAGATCATGAACTCGCCCCCCTCTTCTTCTTCGTCTTCTTCAGGAGATGATGAACGCGATAAGATATCGGGACCTCGCCCACAAACGAAGCGTGGTCAACACACTCATCAAACGAGCAAAAACCCACTGTTCTACCAAAGAACTTTATCAAATTGAACTCACTTATCTATTCAACCTGTTTTCCAGCAACGGTTACCACAGAGATTTTGTACGTAGATGCATGAGACATCAAGAATTCAAAGAAAAATAAAAAGATAAGGAACTAGATTGTTCCGATCATGCGCCCACAATAAAAAAACTGGCGAACACTTCCATACATTAAGAACGTGTCTGAACTCGTTGAAAGACACCTGCGGAAGCACCAAATTTACGTGGCGCACAAACCCACGACTACAATTCGAAACCAGCTTGTACACCCTAAGGATAGGGTTGGCTATTTAGATAAAAAAGAAGCCGTTTACAAAATCCCATGTAACAGTTGTAATGTTGTGTATTGCGGCCAAACAGGAAAATCAGTCTCTACACGCCTACACGAACATCAGTTGGCTGTAAAGAGACGAGATCACCTGTCTCAAGTTGCCGTGCATACACTAGAAACTGGGCACAAATTTGCATGGGATAAAACGCGTATTGTTGGCTTCTGCCCATCGAAGAGAGGCCGGGAATTCTTAGAGGCCATGCATTCTGATGACTCGTGCATTAATCGGCACATCGAATTAGATGCCCTGTACAAAAATCTCAAAGACAAGTGGAAAAGGCGGTAGCCAATCATATTTAGATGTTCATTGACAATGATAGCTATTGGCAGGACTGATTCAGCAATATCGATTTTCCGACATGTTTTAAATTTTAACTGTTTTATTGCACATTTACCACAAGTCTGACGACGACCTGGGGAACCAGCGTCAAAAATTTACATAATAAAGTTACTCATTGTTTCCCACAGAACTTCTTTACTTCGAATTATACTTCTTGGGATGCTCGTATTCCAATATATATATATATATATATATATATATATATATATATATATATATACGTGCCTCATTTATCTGCTTCCGCTCTGGGGAGGAATTTGTCAGTATGCTCTGTTAGTTGCCCCGAGGTCACCGTCTTGCACAGTTACAACAGCGCCTAACAGACAAGGGTCCAAAAAAGTCAAGTAAAATGTGGTAAAATGGGAATGTCCCCCGCATAATGCACATGGCTTTCCGCTAAATTCTAGAAATGGTATCTATTCCCAAGTCTTAAACTGAATGTTGAGCTGAACTTATCTTACTCCTGAGCACATCCGTTACCCTAACCCCAATTTCCCCGGATTGCAGCACAGTCACCTGTATTACCTTTGGGGGAGGCACATAGGTGATTCTCATCAAAATATCCAGTGTTGCAAACCTGTTTTGGCCTCATTTCGGTTCGTGAGATGGTGCATATAGTTTTTGCAGAGAATGGCTGATTACCTTTTTTGCCTGTAACTGCCCTTCAAACTATGGAGTGGCTTAGTTTTCCCCAATATTCTTTCCTGTCCTTTCATATACTTGATATCACCGCAATAATTATCTGCATTATAGTCTTTGCACTATTCAGAAGTGCATTGAGCCTTTAAACACTCATCTCTTGAGAAAAAAATGTTGATTGTTTGTCTCTATCTACGTAGGCTGTACTCTGGGCATGTTCTGTCTACCTCGAGGCCCTGTTCCCATGTTCATTGGTTCAGTCCTTGGGACAACTCTTGGATTCGCATATGGAGGTTTCTACTATTGGGCCGCCAGGCATTTTAAGTACACTTTTGAAGACCTCTACGCCTCTCAGGACTCTTGCTAGTATCTGTTGCCCTCTTTTCTCGCCTCTAAGCAGTGTACGGTTGCCTCTTCTTTTACGCCACTTATAAAGGATAATTTTTAGTTTCTGTAATTTCCCGGTGTTTCGGGACCTCTGAATACTTCAGGTAAACTAATGGTACACCTTGGCTGTGAGGCCGCCGTCGCTGGTACAAGACCTTTATTCGTCTGACGTCTCGGATTAATGCTCTAAGTTAGAGAGAGAGAGAGAGAAACGGGATGGTCAATCACTTTTCGGGAAGGCTGTCAAGATCCCACCCCGTGAAAACCCTTCTACCACTATTCCCGAATTAGAGGCGGTATTATGCAAAGTACTGATGAGGGGGTGTATATGTTCACACCCTCGTCATTGGCTCACACCAAGTAGCATATTCTACTTGAATGCAACTTGAACTATCTCAGTCAAGCTGCCATTAACTTACTCGCATACTGCAGATTCCCAGCTAACGCCCAGCAATCTTATACTACTTTGGATAAGAAAGCAATGGCCACTAATGCTGAATTTAAGTTCTGGCCAATGGAATTATCGTTTCCAGCAAACACGTTTCTAAATTAGTAGTCGTAGCCTCGAACCTTCCTAGTAAACTGGCGTCTCTACGACAAGCGTCGATCAGGAAGACTAGTGGATAAAAATACAGTCGCATGTATCCATGGTATTGAGGTCGAATGCCGCGACAGAAAAAGAAGTTTCATGACAGGGGAAGATTGATTCTGGCCAAAAAAGTAATAAATATTTCTGCTTCGGTGTATGAGCCGTTAAGACGGAATGAACAATGGGTTCTGACTTCTGAACAAAAACGAACGTACAGGAAACCAGATGCCACGAAGTAGGACTTGATGCCAACGGAAAGCCCAATCTTAGTAGCGTTCCACATTACATGGTCCACGGCCATCCTCTAAAACAGCAATCGAAGGTTTATGGAAGTCCATTTACACAAAAAGTAAAATATTCGGAACCAGCGAACTGTTTCACACGTTAGATTCCGTGATGGGCAAATGAGGTGAGGACAGTACCTGGAAAATACCTATGACCTTCATCGCTACTCTGGTTTAAATCAGCTTGAATTAAGCTTTATTGGTTCAACCCGAAAGTTGATTTGGATATTTGAGCTGAAATCCATCAGCTGCAGCGGGATGACCGTGTAATATCCATAAACTGCCAGTAGGCAGCCAGTAATATACAAATGTTGCATGATATGTCATAATGATAGCACAGATACTAACTGAAAGCTTTTTAAATCTATAGCCTGAAAGTTTTACTCATCGGTCTTCTTGTAAGCTTGAACATGAGCCCATCGGAAATCAATCGATACTATGGAGTAAATCAGTGAGAATGAAGCTTTACGCAATCATTCTGAATGTGAATATTCGAGAAAAACTCTGTCAGCAACAGCGGGCTGATCGTGTGATAGTCACAACCATGCTTACGGGCAGCGAGGCGTATGGGTAACCATACTGACAACACACTTGTAAGCTAAAAGCCCAGACACGCGTGCTTCGCCGATATTTTGCCGCTGCATGACACAACTGTGAGGAGTTCCGGTTCATCAGGGGGCTCCCCAGCGTTCCCCGTGGTTGAATGTTTTGCCATTTTAACAACACTTTCGCACTTCTAAAGCATACAAACTGAAACAGTATACCCACAAAAAAGTGCATATGTTCGTCTAAGCACAGGCAAGTAAACGCAGCCGATGATCCACGTTGCTTCTTTTTGTCCGACTTAAGCAAGCACAAGCGCGATTTCGACTCGCAGAGAGTGGAACGTAAATAACACCAGTAGGCCGATGTTCAGGACGAAAACTTGTAATTAAGCTATAAGTCATAAATTCGTATGCGTAAAACGGACAAGATCAGGTCATCTCTCCTTCTCAGCTAGCGGATGGTTACAGAGACGTTGCAGAGGCAATCGGCTGGCTGTCTCGTGAAAAAAACTGCATTAGAGCTACTAAAGCCGATCTCCCCTAACTGGGAACTTACCTTAGCCATTTCTGGAGTTTGCCATACGGTCAGTTGATTGGACTTGGTAAACGCGTTGAAAATGCCCGGAATACAGAGCAGAGAGGCGGTGGAGCCGGAGAAGATGGCAATGCCTCCAGTGATTGACCGCAGAGAGCGGACTTACTTGGCCAGTTGCCCCTCGTCGCATTTCCTGGTAATCGGAAAAAAAGACAGCAATCGAGACAAGAGGTGAGGTCTGGCGACAAGGTATCTACTATTCCAGACCAAAAGCAACATCATGGGCGAAGTTATGTTGAGAATACAAGAGGCTGCAGCAAAAGGGGACGAACAAAACAAAGACGGTAGACATATCTGCATGAAATGACAGAATAAACACAATGAACGCCTAAAGATCACAAACAGGACTATCTTACAGGCAAAAAGATGTAATCGCCCAAAAGATGGAACTACAAAAGGTTCGTAGGGTTTGAAGAACTAAAATGAATAAGTCATGGACAGGAATGCTTTTCATAGAACGTAACTGGTAGCCCTGCATAAATGTAGGAGCAGAAACTTGCTAACTTAAAAATAGGCGAACTTAAGGGCTCGCTTTGGGTAAGAGGGGAGCTGCAAGCTGAGAGTGTAATAAGAAGGCATCTATGAGAGAGGATAAGGAACTAACTCCAAAAAGATGCAATCCCAGACCCGGATCAGTGGCGTGTTCCTCAGAGCGTATCGACTGAAGAGCAGAGTGGCACCATCCAGAGTAGCAGTTGCCCACTTATCCTGGCTACCCAAAGCACCGGCGGCCACGACATCATCGCGGAATTGCAGTACCTGATCCACTTCCTCGAATGTTTCGCCGAGGATGTCATCATCCGATGCGTGCGGAGGTACGGGCGTCCTGCCCATCCTGAAAAAAGGAATTACAGACGAATCAGCTCCTGAAACATAAGCTAGAATCAATGTTCACTGGCATGTGTTGACGGTGTAAGAGCACGCAATTTATGGGCATTTCGATAATAATAAGTCTGGTGTGAGGTGCACTGACATAAGAGGGTCTTTTAAACGGAAGTCAGGCACTGTCAAGGTTTCAGGTAAGAGAGCTTCGAGGCGGTTTAGCTAGCTTTCCGCTGCTGTGCGGGGCCTGGCAGCTTGTGTGGTTAGCGCGCCGGCTGTACTAAAGCCTTCCCCTTGTTGTCTTGGGTTCGAATTCCACCGTGTTTTTTTCACAATTGGTTCAAATATATTAGATAAAGCTGTTTATAACAAGGCAGACTTTTGACGTACGTATCTGACCCCTCCCCGTCCTGTGTGTGATAGGAAGACCGACTGAAGAGCATGCATCATTGGCCTTTTTCAAGTCTGTCAGCCAGCTGGCGATGAGATGGGGCTCAATAACTCACATGGCTCAAAAGCCTTTGTCTGTCACCCGCCAATTGCACATGCCGAAGACTTCGAGGTTGGCACAAACACGGGCGAGTAACGCACGTGTAGTCGTTATTATTTGGTGCAATTACTGAACAGGATCGCTAAGCACCATGCCTATCACGCAAACACAACGGTCAATAGAAGAAACGGCAGAAATTTAGGAAATGGGAAGGATATAAATTTATGAAAGGGTATAATAGCAAATAAGGAAAAAAGCGTTAAATTTAGACATGTCCCTATGGAGTGGGGGGAATTCTCTCAGGTCCATTGGATAACCGGTGGGGAGTTCAGCGCTGTGGGCAACTACAGGGTCGCGATGAAGGTATGCTGACATTCAGCGGGAGGCATGATACGATACGCGATGACGGTAGCAACGGGGACGGGGGTCAGCGTTTGAGTGGAAAGGAGGCACCGGTATCTTCCCCGACATTCGATCACTCTGCCCCCAACCTGTGCTCACGCCAAAATTGAGTCTTAAATCCAATTACACAACCTGTTTAGTCTCTTGGTGTGTTATAACATCACGTCTTCCCGCGTATGAAGTGCGGCACAAACTATGAGGCCTTAGCGGCAAACAGACACACGTGATTGATTAGCCAGTCGCCAGCCAACTATTTAATGTGCAAGAACAAAGCCAAACTTTCGCAGCTCTGGGGAACGACCACGAAGTTTGTTCCTATACCACAGGAAACACAAGTAAGCATTCGTCAAGGACAGGATCGAGCAGCCATTAAAAATTTGGCCTGAGACGCCGAACGCGTCATTATCATGTGATCTAAGAAATCTGACGAACGCAGCATGCTGAAAGTGGCAAACTAGAAAACCAAAGGGTGTCTCGGAACCATTGGGAAGTAATGCAGTCCTGCTTGCGGGGTTTGATTGTGCGGACAGGCGACTGCTAAATAATCTAATGGCGGAGGTTTCACCTGATGGTTTACCCACCTATTAATTTCATATAGGTGCTCATTGGCATAAATAAAGGGCCAACAGATCACACGCACAATGGGCAGATGCAATCGACGTTACGGTGGATCGAAAAAGGAGTCCTTACACAAAAAAGCAAAGCGGCGAGATGCCCAGAAAGCCCATGGGAACCACATAGGGATCCCTCTTACGCCTCCACCCCTGAACTGAGATTGTTGAAGCTAATCTCTTAGACCTGGACATCGGACTGGAGAGGGAAGAACAGTGACTCAGTCATCTTTCCTTGCCAAGTAAACCTCTGTGCATGCATAAAAATGTCTTCTGTCGATTGTGGCTTTTACGTGTAAGCTGATTACTGGCGGTTTCTCTGTATCCGCAAAGACCGGGACTAGGAATGAGACTTCCTCAAACGATTCGGACAGGACTAAGAGCACATAATATAGGCGAGGGCAGGGAAATTGATTCAACAAAACCAGGTGTTTCAGTAGATGCTTGACTAAATTAGGTTGGAGATTCTACCTTCTCCACTTCCCAATGTGGAAGAGTTGGAGAGGAAGGCCCTCGCCCAGGTAATATGGGTAACCTTGAGCTTAATCCCAGGAGATGTAAATACACTCGTGTCGAAACCCCAGCACTAATTCCCCTGAAATTGAGCGCAGTAACCTATGATACCGGTAGTTTATTTTCCCATGTCCTGCCAGGGGGCCATATAAGCAATCCCTTTCGTTAAGTATTCCAGTAGAGGTGTTGAACCAACCTACTTTAGGACGGTTTGGAGACGTAAACCTGTCCCGCTAGACGAGCGCAACAGCAGCCTATGCGAATTTATAGGGGAGAGGGGGATTTGGCATATCCGAAGAATTTATTTGACGCAATTCTGAAAAACCCGGCGTCCTTGGTGGGATTCCAACCAACGACAGCAGTGGGAAGGCTTTTGTACAGTCAATGCTCTCAACACATGTGCGGGGCCTGGTAGCTCATGTGGTTAGAGCGCCGGCTGTACTAAAGCCTTCCCCTTGTTGTCGTGGGCTCGAATCCCGCCGAGTTTTTCACAATTGGGTCAAATAAATTAGATAAATCTGTTTATAACAAGGCAGACTTTGATGTAAGTATCCAGCTTCTCCCCGTCCTGTGTGTAATAGAAAGACCAACTGAAGACCATGCATCATTGGCCTGTTCAAGTTTGTCAGCCAGCTGCCGATGAGATGGAGCTCAATAACTCACATGGCTCAAAGCCTTTGTCTGTCGCCTGCCACTTGCACACACACGCCTGACAGCGCATCCGTCACTAAGGACATCGGCAAACCTCATATTAGGGCTGATGCAGGAGTGATGCGTGGCTTAAATCTGTGCGCATGTGGCCTAAAAGGTACGCGTGAGCTGCGAGCGGCGCCTTAACCACTGATTCTGCAGTTATGGTCTGGTAGATCCGCAGGTCTCTGAGTGGGCTGAAATATACGGTTGAAAGCACACCTAAGGTTATTGGCTAAAGGAATTCGAATATTTGAGTTCCCCGCCAGTAGATTTAGTTAATTTGAGCTGAGCAACAAAATCAGTCTCAGGGGGGGGGCTTCTTCTCCGATACACTTATGCGTAAATCATATTTGCCTTCATAGTTGGCTAGTTGGCTTACATTGCCCTCAGCATTCTTTTCTGTTTGCCTATGACACAGGAATTCTGAGGCGTTATCTCGCGTTGTGTTGTTCACACAGATCACGCGGAGTTATTTTTCGTCGTCCATTAGCGATCGTCCAAATATAACCAGCCCTAGAATAAAGGTTCGGTGTGCAGACCCGATTACTTAAGCGGCACTGGTGAGAGTGGCATGCCACAGTCTCCACCGACTGCGCCTAACCTCGTCCTACTCTGGGATTTGTAAAGGGCTCGGTTTGGTAGTACAAAAAATACACAAACAATTTATTCATCCCAGGAATTCACGCATTATTTAATTCAGCCAATGAAATGTTGTTTGGTTGTAATATAGAAAACTATGCCCTACAGAGAACCCATCTAATGCCGAGAAAACAGCACACCAGCCAAGCAAGGTGACTCGGAAAGGAGTTCGAAGTTAGAACGCCTAAGGAGGAGGTTAGAGTGACCGGCAAACGATTCACAGAGAGCGAATAGGAGAAGCCAGCTCATTTCAGGGATAAAGAAATGCAAGAGTGAAGCGTGAATGTGGACCATGCAAGCATTCAGTTTGCGATTGCATCGGTGAACAAAATGTGCAGAAATCGACCCAGCAGAAGTTCACTTTTATTCAACAAGGGTATGTATTTCAAGCAGCTCGGAAAGATATGGCACATCAGAAGTGAAAATGTCGAATTGAGTACGGTCAGTGCCGGTGTGCTGATTACTACCCTTTGATGACGCCGATTGGACGGAGTTTTATAACCTTTTTGCTTATGCCCGCGGCATGACCTGAAACATGAAATAAATAACCAGGGGTTTACAAATGCACTGGTTGTACACATAGCACAAAAAAACGGGTAAGAGCGACTGCTTGGAGAACAAGAAGAAGCACAGGAACCCACATGTGTTGACTACATCGGTGACGTTCTTGTAAGATTCCGGAGCTTCTTCCATGACCAGTTTCGAGAGGCAACGCGGATTGATATGCCCTTGGCAGCAAGTTGGTCCAATACCTCAGTGTAGTCGAGTGTTCTTCTAGACTTAGCTCTTGAGAGCGCCCTGCCCTAAAGTAAGTTACAAAGACATATTATAGTCTGGAGAAAGTGGACGAGCTAAAGATATGATGAAGGAAGCCTAAGATATGGGTGCGTTAGGGAAGGGGGCCAACATGCACTTGAGGATAATCTGTATAAGCAAATGATTGGACGAGGCTTACAGGCTGCGTGAATCTGGATAGGAGGACATGGCAGGCTTTAAAGGCGAGATAGCCATGAGCATGATGCACAGAGGCAAAAGAACAAAAACAAATAACTGCTCTATGTGGCGTAAATAGTTTCAGGCATAACATTGTTGGTAACGGAAAGGGGGGAGCAGCAGTAGATTGGGAATTGTAAGATCGTGAAAAGAACTCACAGCGCCATGACATGTGGAACCGAAGGTTTCTGTCATTGCCTTTTCCGTCCCTGTCAGAACATAACTACAGGTGCCCATCGTCCCGCCAATCAAAACGGGCTGGCCAGTCAGCTATTGGAAGGAAGATAAACGCTGTGTGCATGATGGCAAGCATGGCAGTGGGGGGGGGACTAAGGGGGAAAGAACGCCTGCTAAATGCAAGATAAGCACTACTGTGAGCGGGAAGTATAATCGGCTTGCCTGGTAGTCAACGAGAATGAGCGGGTGGTGCGGGGGAAAGGCACGAGTTGAACCCTTCCGGTGAACCAGTAGTGTTCGAGGCCGTCCATCCACCCAATGCACCTTGACTTTGGCAATGTTGTGGAATACATCATAAAGAAGATCAGAACACTTCAGATAAAGTACAGTCAGTGACCGATCACTCGCGGAACGTAAACCTGAATTCGGAAATGCGTTTATGAGTAGAAAGGATTAATTTAAGCGTTCTTGTAGTATTACAGTGCAGCCTAGTTCCAAGATAAGTGAAACACTTTTTTCCCGTAATAAATTTCAATAAGGCAAATGCGAAGAAATACGCAGAATTTACAAGCGTCATGCAAATTCATGACCTCCTACTCAACTGCGTATGGCCATTACCAATTAAAAAGACAAAGTAACCTGTCCAATTGAACGTCAACTAAATGGATGAAACTTTATTCGTGGACAAAGTAGTGAAAGGTTGTCGAAATATTTTGGACACGCCTGGATGCCGGATTCCGAATACACGCATCTTCGGTCGCCTGCAAAAACCGTAGTCGGTAAAAACGGCTACTTATGTAGTATGCATTTTTCTATTAATTTTATATGCCATTATGCATTTAAATGTAGCTCACAGAAAACGTAAGCAAAAATATGTTTTCTTGTAGTCATTCGGTAAAAAATACGTCTCTGCCAATTTATACTTAAAGGAAGGGTAAATGTAAATTTTAATGACAGTTTTCTAATTTCCAAATAGCTTTTGATCTTAAGTGGTGTTTGCATGGAGGAATTCTGGTTCTCAAACTGTTTTCTTTCCGGTGCTATTTGAATGGACATTGTACGGTCTTAACATATTTCATAATTAGAAGCTTTTTAACTGAAAGATTCCCTTCTTCGAGCATGAAATTTGACGAGAATGTAATGGACTGTCGAATGAGTACAAGAAAGAATACTTCTGTGCATATTTTCTATAAAGCAAAGCTGAATTGATGAGGGCATCAAAAATCAACAGAAAAAATATACACTACACCAAATCAAATGCCTAGGCAAATGGACTTTTGGCAAAAATTGGCCTCCATCTTAAGTGCTCTGGACCATAAATACAAAAATGCCAGCATTCGAAATAAATACGAAAAATTCAGTTATATTTAAGAAGCATTACCGACAGAGAGGAGGGAGACTATGATGGACACTTCCAGCACAGTTGCAGTCGTCAGTCTGTCACACTCGAACTTGGCTACTGGTGGCCACTGAATATTGCTCAAAACTCGCTAAAAAAAGAATATATTACGTAAGTCCAATGCTAACCTAGGGTACAGGGGCTCCTGCTAAACAGTTATTCTGATTACCCTAGTTTAATCAGTAGGATAGATAAGCGGGGCCATTAACGAAGTCAGCGGATGGCATTGAGATAACTCGCATTTTCAGCATATGTTTGTCTTAATACTTCCATGAGGTGCTGAGGCAGACGCGCAATATGAAACAGGCAAAGTATGGGGCATTTAAACGGGCAGGGGTTGAATTGGGTAACACGGTCTATGACAGACGAACTTAACCCTGACACTTGCCTTAACTCTAGCCACAATTCTGGCTGTTTACGCAGCCCAAGTCTTTAAAGCAACTCTAGCCTTAACCTAAACCTACCCGTAATCATTGTATTAAGCTCAGTGTAAACGTAACTGTAATATACACGCCTACTTAAATAATATAAGCAGGCACGTTAGGGTGCTAAAATAATAGCTTACAGGTTAGATCGCCGTCCTCCTCAACAGTGAATATGTGGGCGGCGATCTCGATATGAGTAGCGCCCAGCGATCTGTCCTGATTGCATAATAAAATGCGAGGAATTCCCCCCTACCTTGGTTAGCAATGTTTTTCCATTAATAATTGCTTTTGGCCACGCAACGATCTGCAAGGATGCTTGACCGGTAATCGGTCGACTTACAATCTGGATAGGTAGGTGGTGGGCCCCGTGTAGGTGACTTTATATAGGGTCATACAAGAAGGAGATTAAATTATTGTAATTCAGAAGAACCATAAAATCTTGAAGTATCATGCCAGACAATGCGTTTTCTCTTCATAACGAAGAGATTGGAGAGCTAATGGAAGCGAAGAGGCGAGTTCCAGGAAGTAGTCGCGAAGACAGATTCACAATCACTGGACCAAGAGCTTTATTAGCGTGATTTTTCGGATTCTCCCTCGAATCAATCATCAGAGACAGTCAGATAAGGGCTTTGGATTACCCAGGTTTTGCAGCATTTATAGGATGTAGTGGCGAGGCCCCAATTGGCAGTTCCCGAGTGCATTGCAGATAGTTGCAGGTGGTGTGACAGTGTGCTAGGGCACGATACCAGTGCCCTAGTACACTGTCAACTGCATTCTGCAAAAGCTGGCCAGTCATACGGTTATCACACCCTACCTGCAAATACCTGTGATGCACTCAGAAACTGCCAATGATGAGAGGCACGTAAGGGCCTAGCAACTACATCTTTTAAATTCTGCAAAACCTGTTGGTCCAATACCCTTATCTAATCCTGTCTCTGATGATGGATTTGAGGAAGAATCTGAAATTTCAGGCTAATAAAGTACTTGTTCCGGTGCTCGTGCTTCGTTCTTCGAGATTGGATAGCCTTGGTACAAACGTTGCTTCATGTTGAATTAATTGTGAGCGTTATTTGAAAAACAGACGTTGCCAAAAACAAAAAGAAATTTAATATTGAGTTCGAACTAAAAATACGTGGATAGACACTCAGTTAGCGTGAAACGAACATAAATAAATCAAAATAATGCCAGCAATACCCCTTTTCTACGCATAGGAGTTCGTTTACAAGGGCAACCATTCTGATGCGCAAATGATCAGGTCAGGAAAGTTTGGCAACATGCCCCTATTAATTGCTCTGACTGTGTGACGTCAAAGGTTAACGTGCAGCACACTGATACCGCCCAGAAATCAGTTCCTGGATCATCAGCCGGTATAAAACTGCTGGTTTGAGAGAGAGGAGAGAGAGAGAGAGAGAGAGAGAGAGAGAGAGAGAGAGAGAGAGAGAGAGCATCGGATACCTATCTGGTCCATCTGGCTGCTTTCAACGTCAGCTGCTATTTTGACTATTTCAGTGTCGCAGATTGCAGATTAGACAACGGTGAATGTAGGCAGGCTGCGAACACTGGCATTCAGTTTGGGGCGCTAATTGACCATTGAGGGCATATAGAAGTGGGGATGTTCCAAGACAACATTTTCTGGTATTACTGCTTCCATAATGACGTTGGTATTTTCTGCTAGATGGCACTTGGGGTGCTCAGCTCTTCTATCTACCTCTATTGCTCCTTCGGACGGATTCCCTTTGGGTCAGTTAAGTCTGCCGACCGAAGCGGCATGCACTCTTTCTCGTAATCGATCCGAAATGTTGGTATTACGCTTACTCCTCCTCCTCTTCCTCCTCCTGAGCGCATTTAAACGATACCGCCGTAGTCTTATTTACCCTTGGTTACTTTCATTTTACATCCTCAGGTGGGGTCTCTTGTGTCAGTTCTTCGACCTTATTTTTTCTTCTGACACATTATGGTTCATGAGTTCTCAACAACTTATTATTGCGTTGTTATTAACTACAGTTGGCGCTCGGTCCAGCTTCCTTAATGTTCCCATTTTAAGACGCCGCTCTTACGAGTGTGGAATAGATAAAACGTGACGCCTATACTAATCACTACTGCTTTTTGAACAACGCTTTCACGTTCTTACGTCAAGGTCATAGTTATTCAGTTACATCCCTTGTCATGGTGTCTTTATTCAACCCAGATCCCATTTCTTGCTGTTTACTTGTATCTGGAAAACTAATCAGCCAGTTATCTAGGCTGCCAGTTTTGATGCGAATGTTTACCAGTGAAAGCTGTACCTCGTTTAGTTAGCATTGACTTATTATTTCGAAATCACTAGCAAACTTCGGTCCCAACCACATCGGAGCAGTTAGTCAATACAGGGATTTGGTTTGATTGGACCACCGTTGATAAATGCCGAAGTAGCTGATCTAACAGTAGCTTCTGAGCACAATAATTTCTTTGCATATCAGGCAGGACTATTTATGCTACCATACGGTAACCACAGACATTCGAGATAGCAGCCCTGTCGCTTCTGGTTTATTTCCCCATGCTACGTATTTCTCACCGCCCAATTTCGATTACAAGATTGGGGAACTAAAATATGTCGCAAGCAAGGCAATTTTAACTGGTAACGCGGTCTACGCTGTTAAATATCGTGGGAGGGAACTTTCAGCTCATTACTGGGCTCAGAGACATGATCGGGTTGGTTTTATACAAGGTCTCTGGCCCCCCTTACCCTGACACAAATGGTAGGTCACTGCAATAAAGTGCTTTGAGATGGTTCGCGTTATATCTTGAAAGGTAAAACTGTTATTATTTATCCCCAAACCGTCCGTACAGCTTGCACTAAATGATTACAAATGAAATCTTTTGACATTCCATTTATGCGATTGCTGCCGCCACCACCGCTGTCTTCCTATGTGCCTCAGACGCCTAGTCGATTAGCTGTCGGAGTCACTCGCTTCTTGGCATCAGCCAAGGAACTTGCCGCATTCACTGATTGGCTGCAGACGCCCATGGGCTGGGGTCTAAGCGTCTGAACGGCGGACACAGTCACTCGCCTGAAGAGAAAAGGCAGCTCATGGTACTTGCTTGCAGAGCCCCCCATACGCTCCTTTGTGCTCTGAAATAGCCGGTCCAACTCAATTTGTCTTCCGTAACTTCTGATTTAGGAACCCTTGTGTTGTCGAGTGTTGAGAAATCACGTCAGTGTCCCCCTTCGACAAGCTGGTGTACACAGATTCGACTGGTGCTTACCCATCGGCTCATTGAGGTGGACAGAAAATTGCAAGAAGAACTTTAACAGTGGTTGGTTTAGATTATTCCTAACACTATTTGGTCAGCACGCGTAGAAGTGCCGTTTAGATTTATCAGCAACTGTACCGACGACCACCTCCAGTCATCTTGACATTGTGTTGGCATCAGAGTGGAGCGATCAGGGAAGAGAGCTGGCGTGCGATACATGCTGCACAACTCTGTCTAAGTAGACAGGGATTCTTCCTCGATCACGAGGATTGCGTTCCAGAACATCCCGCAGAAGGAGAAGCTCCGCGAAGTAAAACTCATAAGGTTATAGGGTTATGTTTGAACCTCTTAAAATCCACCCCCTCCCCAAATGTGATTCATCCAACAAATTCAACTCTGGTGGTTCTATTTACCGCCGAGGAGCACAAAGTATAAGAGTGCTGGCATAAGAAGGCTGAAATATTCGTTCGTCACGCAATTCGATAATAGTTAGTGCGCTTTTAAGGAGCATGTCAATTAGTACAGAGGGTAGTAGGTTAGAATATATTAGTCAGACTTGAAGGCATGCAAATTTATTACTGCATGATTTTGATTATACAGAAATTCAAAATATTATTTTATAACTTGCGGCCAGAAATCGACTGCGTTAAGAAGGTGCGTGATGGTAGGCTTCGGCTGTAACTGCTTGAACAAAGATTTTCAGGTAGTTAAGGTATTGCAGTCAGTAGAAGACGTCTTGCGGCGAACCAAATGTGCCGTTCCTTGTCGGTTTTCTGATGAAGGACGAGTGTTATTTTTTACTGATTCTATTGTCAATGTATTCACGCAATGAATACAGTGATGCCTCTTCGACCGGTGGGGTTGCGTTCCAGAACCCCGCGAAAGGTGAAAATCCCTGAAGCCCTTATAAACCCTCATCCACTCCTACAAACATTTCCCACACAGTTAAACAGTCTTTAGGTCTTCGGCAAAGTTCATCGAAATTGTGTATTTAAGCACATTGATTATGTACGACGCACAAATATACCTATCGTACATAATTGCAAAATTTTATTTAATGCCTAATGCAGCCATCTGATAAACGTTTATCCTGTAGGAAGTTGCCTGGGAAAACCAACTTAGGAGGCAGGTAACAGAAATAAAAAGGTTACTGTACGCAGAATCCCGCATATAAACTCCGAGATGCAGTGGAACCGCGAAAGTCAAAGCATGAAGTAGCGAGGGCTTACTGTACACTAATTCACGGGCATATCACCGGCTGGCACTCAGTGGACGTCCTCGGTTGTCAGCAATGTCCATGACCACTTTCACGGAAGTGTTGAAAGGTATGTTTACTTTGGACGAAAGCCCTGAGTATTTTCATCGACTTATTGGTATATCGGACTTACAAGCTCTCCGCGTATGGTAGATGATAAAGCCTACGTCCCGGAACTTTTTGCAATAATTTAGCAGCAGGAAATACGTTGTTGATTGCAGGCCTTGGTGGTATGACAATCCATACAGACTGCCTATGTCATGTTTCCTTAGGAAAGGCCAGAGCTTATCTGCGGACAGCTGCTTTCGACAATGTACATGGAAATGCGTGGATAATTTTGGTGCATTACCTTCGCAAGTCACATCGGTTGAAGAAAAAATGTTTCCCCGCATACGAATGCTCAAGGAGGGGTAGACTGGCGAACCAATGACAGTTGAGGAGCGGGGAGAAACGTGGAAATAATTCAGTGTGCAAGGAAACTAGAGGTGGAGATAAAGTTGATTACTAGGCAGAAGTACACTGCAAACAGCTGAACCAAATGATCTGAAAATTTGCAGTGAAACAGCCTAGACAGATCAACCGATCGACTCATATTCTATTGTACAACAACGCTAGACCACACATCGCACAAATGGCGGTTACAAAATGACAGGAGTTGGTGTTCGAAGTTCTCCATCATCCAACATACTCATCACATCTTGCCCCCACTGACTACCAGTTCTTGTGGAACTTGGATCACTTTTCCATAGACAAGCAACTTTTTCTGACAATGCTGTAACACAGACCGTTCAAGATTTCCTTAACTCTCGATTACCAGGCTTTTCACTACCGCACTTAACATGCTACCAGTACAATGTCCAAATTTAATTGTCAAGATGGATGCATACGTCGATCAAAAAAAATATTCCACGTTTTTGTAAAACATTACCGAAGTTTGATTTTTCCACAAACCTAATACAACCCAGATGACCCAATATTTCAGAAGATTATAAGTTCATATACAAGGGACTTACAGTAAGTGGTGTATCTCATGAAATACTGAAAATGTGAAATATGTTTTCAAGTTGAAAGGGTAACTCAGACGAGTTTCTTCTATTAATTTTCGTACAGCATAACCCCCAAGAGAGTCCAGTCATGGAAAATTAACAATGCTGACAAAGACAAGGGAGAAAACAATGGTCATTTCTGGATCATTGGCCGTCATCAGCCAGTCATACACAGCTCCATGTGGTGCCGCACCCGAGGCTCGAATCCGCGACTCGTTGATCAGAAGCTAAGCGCTCTAACCATTGAATCACGGGCTCGTTGTCTTGCTGGTTTAGATTGGCAGTATCAAAATTCACTGATGAATGCTCATTGATCGCTAACGGAAATCACTCGTGTAGTCATGCCAGGATGCTGAATTGTGGCTGCATTTAATCCGACAAACTGCAAAAGAAACATTCGGTAAACAATGACTGCGTAAGCGGAATTAATTTTGCTCCTTTTTATTAAATATGAATAATAACCCACCCCTTCTATTAAATATGGTGTTGGGATAATTTTTGTGAGATAAGAGTGATGCATAAGGTTAGGGCTAGGCTTATGATTTGGTTCAGTGTAGCTGTAGTGAAGTGCTTTCCATGAATTTAAGATGAGATTACATGTAGTCCTGGAGAGGATCCCTGGACCCGTGACTTACGTCAAAACCCTTAGGTATTCAAATATGTTACATAGAAACATTCACAAAAGTATTACGTCGTTTACTTCTACTGTAGAAAATCGCATTAGCAAATTTTATGCTCGAAGCAATGATACCTTTCGGTTGGAAGACAGTTTTTGAATTTCTGACTTATTTTGAACTCGATCTGCCGTCGCACTTGTGTTTATTTTCGAAACACCATATTGTATGCCTTGCGTTTAGGAAAAATCAAACATTCTGCTTTAAAGAAGAGACCATATATTGCTCATAAGATATGCAATGGATATGGGCCATGTTGCATGCTTCAAAATGAACCTTAGAAAATGGCCGGAAAAGGCAAGAGGGATTGAACTGGCCATTTCTGGCTTATCAGCCGTCGTCAGCAAGTCATACCCAACCCTATGTGGTGCACCATCCGACTCCTGATAAACGGGTCACGGGTTCGATCCTCGGGTGGTGCATTACATGAGGCTAGGTATGGATGGCTGACGACAGCTCCTATGCCAGAAATGGCCATTCCAGTCTCCCTTGTCTTTGTCTGCAATATTCATCTGCCTATTCCACCACTAGCTGTCGTGCGGATGGTGGAGCTCAAGAGTGAGCCTCAAGGCAGAGTGGAACGAGTGAGTTCCGTTAGCGATCGCTGAGCGTTCATCAACGAATGCAAGATACAAAGCTATTTGAATGGACATTTAGCGCTTTTAAATAATCTGATAATTAAATCCTTTTTTAAACAAACATCCCTTCTTCGGGCAAAAATCTAAATATGCGAGTTTCTGCACAAAGAGAAGAAGAAATAATATGGAAGCAAATGTGTGAGTCCTAGGTTCTTGTTGCAAAACGTTGCAGACACGATAACTGGAACGGACGGTTCATTAGTCTGAGTTTGAAAGCACAGACTAATAAACCACCGTGCCCGTGATCGTACCTCCAACGTCTTTGAAACAAGAAATAATGCCTTTGTGTGCATTTTCTGCGAGATTAACTTGAGTTTATAAGGTCACCGAAGATTGATGGAAAAAATTCATTATATTTAAGCAGTCATTTTCTACCAGATATGGTTTTTACAGGGAGCGGAAAAAAAGTACGTTCGAAAGCTGGCATCCTGACATGATTGAAATTTCTTTGGATTATGCAACACGACAGCCAATAGTACAACCCCGTCGCGTTAATCCTTTCTAATAAAAACGTATTTCCGAATTTTTATTAACATGTCATTAGATAAGACACCGGCTGTATTTCGTATAGAAAATTCCACCTACAATGCACTAACTCTCCTTCTGTGTCAGCCGGAAACGGGGGCTTGCGGAAGATCTCTCCATCAATTAGGCGTTACGTATATTCGATTTCAGTGGATTGATCTGTTTTGTGCTTTTGAGTGGATTTGTCTGGGTTTCAGCTCTTATAATCAATGCGCCCAGCATGTCCATCGGGCTCTGTTGTCTAATATACCCATCCAATTTCTTTCGGATTGAAAGCAAACTTTACGATGAAGGTTTGTGCATTACCTCATCCAAATTTTTCTCTCACTCAAACATTCCTTGGATTTACTTGGCTCAGTTTAAAAAACTCGGTGACCTCGGTGGAATTCGAACCCATAACAGCAACGTGGAGGCTTTAGTACAGCCCACGCTCTTACCGCCTGAGCTACGAGGCCCACCTTGGATGCTGCCGTTGTCTGGTTGTCTGCCCACCAACACACATCGTAATTGAAACTATTCTTCTGTCTCAGTAAGCAGGGTAGAGAAGACAGCCTGACACGCATGCCCATTTTCGATGGAAGATTCTCCGAGTCCGTGCTCCCATCAACAGGGGAGAGGCTAAACGTAACGCATTTTTACATAAGCGTTTTTCTAACCTAATCCCAGGGGGAGCTCGAAGCCACCCCGACGGTCGAGTAATAAGTTTGGCCCATGAAGTCCGAATGTTACAATTAAACGCTGACTGTAAAGTAAGGGTGACGTAATCAGAATTTAATTGAAGCAGTATGACAAAAGGAACCGTGGTGATGGATATGTTCACATATTCGTACAGATCATTCTCAGGAAAAAATTCCTTCATGCGAATTGTGCACATTTTTCAGTGGTTTTAAAAAACTGTTTCAAGCATAAAATTTGAAGCGGTTAGGATTTCCAAAAACATGCTAAGAAGGATTGCGAATTTTACGAATGCTCCATGGGGAATATAAATGAAGGTGTGCGATCATTGGATACAGCTTGAAAAGGTACACTACTTAAGTGATTGTTCTTCCGGGCGGTAGGTGCTACTCATGCCAGCCTCACGCGCAAGCAAGCGTTGCTTCGATCAATCCGGTAAGCACTCGGTAGGCCCTGCCGGCCGCGACACGCTAACTGCCGGATTGGAGAGCTTTTCAAAATAAAACAACAAAACACGGTGCCAGAATTAACTGCCAGCTACTGTGCGCGACAAAGTGCCTTTTAAGCTTCAAAACACACATAAACACATCAGTTCGAACGTCGTAATCCGAAAATGTCCACCGTATGCTCCACAGAAGGGTGGTGCAGGTACGCTGACTTGTGCAAAAATCAGCTTTAGGTGACAATAGACTTCCACTGCATCCACCGCACCTTCTCCCTTCCCTTACCCGCATGTGCCTGGTGCCTAGACATAGTCAAGAAGACCGGAGGCGAGGTCTGTTGCAAATGCAGCATCTCCCACGGAGAGGGAGAGCGGGATGTTGCTTGACCTGGGCTGCGTCACGCTTGCGTTTACACCTGGCGCCATCATATGGCCCCTGTGATCGTGCCCTCCAGACACAGCCCTTTAAACAACCAATCACATGCCCCATACGTGGATAGACACTCCCTCATGCTAATACGGCTATACGCAAGCACGTAACAACACACGGCTGCTCACACGCTCCCGAACAGACGCTTTGGTCCGTCACACAAATAAACAGCCATCTCACGGCAACCTGTCACGTTTATCGAATAAATCACTCCTCATAGCTCGTTACCTTCTCATATTAGTTGGAACGAATTTTAAAGTGGATCTCGAATCTTTGCCTGCTCCAAACTTTTGATACCTGTCCAGTCCGACTCAAGTGTAATTAGCGATTCGTGCTGGGGTTTAGTCTGACATCATTCAATGAAACTCTCAGTGACTCTAATCCTTCAGGTATGTCGTTAGATTTATTTACCTGCTCCTATCATGCTTGAGGCTAAAAAGCAGTCTTCAGGTCAGTACAACGATCTTCAGGATGTCGATCCAAGAAATGCCAAGTTTGTTTAGGAGATACTAATCAACACCAGTGTACATTGCGGTGACCACCTGTCAACGATCGGTTTAGATAGTAACCTAGTAATTGATTGCAGACGAAAGGTATACTTGTCAGGCATATTTCCAAGGGCTAAAATAACCCATAAATAGGACCAATGAGTGGCAATACACCTCACGTTTTTAGCCCCGAATATCGACCGATGCAAATTTTGGAGTCGATTGATATATTTTTTACTTTGATAGTTTAGAAGCTTGTAAAATCGCATGAACAGTACCTGAATGTCCCAGAGGTCGTAACCTTCTGAGAAAATGTGTGATGGCGGGAACCAAGGACATGCGCACCGGAACACAAAACTCCCATTTAAAACCCCAAAGTTCGTTCGCAAACCACCTGTTTATAGATACATGTGAAAAGGAAGTAGAGAGCCATACATCCAAGCCATAATCGAACCAGGCACCAGCATCGGTTAGAAGCTCGGGCGTGTCCGGCCAAGCAATGACCGCGCCAACAAGCATCATCCAGTACACGTGCAGATCCTACTCATAAGGAGATAAGCCGCCACATAAGAGTGAATTCCTATAGGTACTGAGCTCTCGTGATTCTATTACGCCACTTGACTCACGTCTCTGATGGTGAGTTGAAGGAAAATTCCAAAACATCAAACGAATAAATTCCTTCCAACGGTCGTGTTCAGTTCTTTCCATCGAGATGTTTGGAGTTTTTAGCAGATTTGGTAATTTAACAGCCAGATGCTGTTGTTTTGGGACCATACATAAAAAGGCCATTCTCCATAGATCGAAGTTACAGGGAACTTTTGAAAATATGAAACGAATCGAGCAAGTCAATCTACAAGAACGCATTGTTAGATGACAAAGGTACGTCAATTGTTTTTTTAACTCTCAAAACGCTGAGGAATGTTCTCGAGCTCTTCACAACAAACACGCATTATTGCGGAAGGGATATCAGAACCGAGGATCCTTGACAGAGTCATTGAGGAACTGACAGTTCAACCGTTGATTCCTATGAGTTGCAGCATGTGCACCACAACAACATGGCGCAGGGATAGTGAGTTGCGTGTAGATTTAGTTACAGTGATATTAGACTTGCGCTGCATCTAGCGCACACTCTTCTCCTCTCCCATCTGGCACGGTGTGAGGACCAAGCCAAGAAGACCGGAGGCGGGAGAGTGTGCAGGTGGCTGGTGCGGCTGGAAACGCCCTGAGCATGTTGCCACACTTGGCTCTGATCCCAGGGAGCAGAGGTGTTACAGAGGGCACATAAATAAGCAGCCCCTGCTGCCTGATGCTCAGTTCCCCAGTCAGTCACTCCGCAAAAAACACACCCTAGACTGACTGTGAGGTCCAAGTTGTCCCGTCAGTTTGCAACCTCTTAAGCCACGGCTTCTAGTGCACTGTGATAGCCTTATGAATAAAATGTGGTGAGACGTCGATCTCACTCACTATTCCCATGCCCCAGCCCACTGTCCGAGCCAGTGAGGAACCACAGCAGAGAAATGGGAAAAAACTTAGCTTTAATCTGACGTCCCAGATAATTGGTGGGTTGTGGCGTACACAACCCAGGCACCAGTATTAAAGCCCTTTAAATTAGGAAGGAAGATTTATACCCTTCAACTCCATACTCGTACGCAAAAAGGAAAAAAGCAAATAAAAGTACAAAGTAACGGCCAGGTGCAAGTTTCTGCCACCGATACAGTTGATGGCTCCGTGATTGCTTTAAGTGGAAGGTCAATATAGGCACTTGCCTAGGTTTCCGCCCTCCGGAGGACCCAACCGAGGACACAGCATGCTCTTTCATATATTGGAGACGCCTTGTTATGGGTTAAGGTTTGGGTGTTGTCCACCTGCCCGTGGCTACTACCCGCAGCAAATTCATGAAAATAGGGGACCAATTAAACTCCACAGAGCCGACTGGCATAGCATGTAGTGTTGCCTGGCTGCACTGTCCTTCTTGTTAGAAAGGAAAGACTGAGTGCATGTTCAGTTCGGGCATACGTGAGCTCCAATTGACTGTGCGAAGGAGTGAAAAATCCTCCCCACCGACTGTCCACACCACGGAAATAGGTCGTATGTCAATCTTCACAGTCGCCAAGTTATGGTTTTCTTGTCTGCTGCAAGATAAGCTGAGAGTTTATTGGGGATTTGGCCCAAGAAGAGAACTCAGCCAACCGCTCAGCCCGCACCCATTCCTGTGATGTCACCTCCAGTCCTGCAGCTCTGGTCCCATAGCTGTTGGTTACAGCAGCTTCTGGAGTCACCTCGGACCATACACTCCTGTACGAGTTCTAAGGCACAGATAAATCAACAAATGGTTCTAGCTCTCGATAAGTCTACTTCCGTATTCGCAAACATACTAGATGATATCCAAAAAGCGAGGATTATTTTCTTGAGGCAGATGGGTTAGCAGAGCTCTCCCCTCGAACAAAGTACGTTTACTATATACTCTTCCTGCTCAGTTGGCCAAGTAGATTTCAGGAGAAACCATCACAGCGGACAGAGTGCTTGTTTTGTTAAAACTCCTCCCAACGTTCTCAGCAATTTTGCGAGGGAGCAATGCATCTACGGTGGTTTCTATTTGTCGATATCATGGGAGGCGTTCATGTTGAATTTGGTCCACATGGCACCACAGGGGAAAAAAACATTGCTATCTTCAAGTGCTGAAGCGCATGCTTGAGACAGTCAGAAAAAAACGACGGCTTTTAGCGCACCGTGATAATTTCAAGCGCGTCAAATTGTTTATGGTGAGGAAATGCGCTGAGCTGTCGACCTCACTCTATCCCCCACCGACCGGAAGTGTCGGGATTGGGGACTAGTGGCTTCAACAACACAACGTGGCTGCCCACATAATATTCAAATTCAACCCGTTATGGGCGAGAAACGGCATGGCAACGGTTACCTTCCCGTGACTTCGTATTATTCTTACTAAGATTTGAAGAAAGAAAACTTAATGGAAAGCGTTTTCATAACGTAGAAGAGGTAAGAAAAACCAACCGGAGGCACTGACCAGCATTATTTTGAAAGAATAAAAATGCCCCAAACAGTGGAAAACCCGTTTGGCCATATGCATATAATCCAATTGATCGTATGTTAAAGCGGATTAATATTTTTTAAGGTGTTATCTGAAATATAAATATAAGTAAATAAATCTCCTTTGCTTGGGTTCACCCTCATATCTGAAAAGTTCATTTCGACCACCTCACAGTTGACGAATGCTACTGTGCTCTACACACAGTGGGTGCAGCATCTGTGAATTGCACATGAAATGGCTAATACTGATAACAGTGATAGTAAACTTGCGCAGCATCTACAGTACTCACTCCTCTCTCACCCACCAGACTTCGCCGGCAACACAAGAAGAACAGAGGTGCACTTGTGCACAGTCTCTGAAAAATGTAACCAACCCATTAACGCGCGACACTCCCGAAACGTTGGTTAAGAGCTTTTGGAGGAAAAAGGCTTCGTGGGTGTGGCTGAGAAAAACGACCCACAGGGAAGCGAAACAAAATTCAGCTGCCACACGATGGGTTAAGCCTCCTTCCAAGCAACTGGTTAACTTGCGGTTGGGGACCGTAACAACTTCAGTGAATGTGAGTGTGTGTTTGTTGTGCCGGGGTGTAGGGGGTACGAGTTATGGGTAGCATCACACAGGTAGTATTTGGTCACTCCATCTTTCTCATATGGGTGGTGAATGCTCCTGTGGCCGCCTCTAGCTGATACCCAACTCTCACCTGTGGCTCCTCGAAGCTGGTTCTTCTCAGCGGCCACACCCCTGGCAACCACCAATACCGGCGGGCTAAACCAGGTAAGGGTCTCCGGTGTCGTGTGTGTCTTCACACCCGGTACGTCTACTGCTTTCCCCCTTCTCATCCCCCTCTCCCATCCTCCCTGTCCCCTTTCTCCCCTCTTACTTCTACTCCTCTCCCACATCTCACCTTTCTTTCCTCCTCTCTCTCTCCTCCTCTCCTTTACTCTTACTTTCCCCTTCTCCCTCTCTCCTCACCCTTCCCCCTCCCCCAGGTTGAAAATGTTCTACGGCAAGGGCGACATGCACTCACGTAGGTGACCCAGACGATTCGGTTGTTCTCTCACTAACCCAAATCGTGCACCATAGTGGAGTTCGGTAGCCACCTGGGATGACTCAGCAGCCCTATTTAGGGACAGCACTGCTTACCCCTCAGGGGGAGGGTGCTAGAAAAGGTGCCCTAAACAAATGCTGGGTCCCACAACGTCTGCAGTAGACCGTGGTATGTAGACTGCAATTACATGCGCTCGAAAAACTCTAAGCAATATCAACAACAACTCCTCTCCCAACTCCCCCCACCGTACCCTCCGGGGTACCCTACGGACTGCTCAAGTGAGCTTGCTTACTCTAGCACCCAGGATTCCAAAGACGCAACTATTTTCCACCTCGACAAGGAGAAAGAGAACCGCCAACTCTGCGACAACCACCGAGGAATCTCGCTGCTGAACATCACCGGAAAGATCTTCGCCCGCATTCTCCTTAATCGCCTGAACGCTCACCTGGAGCAAAGACTGCTCCTGGAAAGCAAAGATGACCTCCGACGACACCGGGGAATAATCGACATGATCTTCGCCACTCGCCAGCTGCAAGAGAAGTACCAGGAGATGCGGACTCACCTCTACACTACCTTCGTGGATCTGCCGAAAACCTTTGACACGGTGAATCGTGACGGGCTGTGGAAAATCATGCAAATTCGGCTGTCATGAACGTTTCACGCATATGGTACGTCAGCTTCACGACTGGACGATGGCGCGCGTTTCTGACAACGGGACACCATCTGAAGCATTTGCAGGGACCAACGGAGTGAAGCAGGGCT
The DNA here is from genome assembly GCA_017591395.1 of Schistocephalus solidus. Classification (NCBI taxonomy): domain Eukaryota; kingdom Metazoa; phylum Platyhelminthes; class Cestoda; order Diphyllobothriidea; family Diphyllobothriidae; genus Schistocephalus; species Schistocephalus solidus. The sequence continues at coordinate 400,466 of WEDG01000815.1, read as the reverse complement.
GCGACCTTGCGCCTACCCTCTTCAGCCTCATGTTATCTGCCATGTTAATGGCTGCCTACCGTGACGAACGCCCCGGGATCCGCATCGCCTACCGGATGGACGACCGACGTCAGATGCACTTCCGCTCGCGTGTCTCCACAACCACCATCCACGAACCTCTCTTCGTTGACGACTGCGCACTCAATGCAACGACAGAAGAGGAAATGCAAAGGAACATGGACCTCTTCACTGCCACCTGTGACAACTTCGGACTTTGCATCGACACTGAGAAATCGGTTGTGATGCATCAGCCGCTGCATCCTTACCCTTACCTTACCTTCCCTTACCACCTACTCCGCAGCTCACGTCAAATTCAATGGCGCACAACTGAAATATGTGGATGCCTTCAGGTACCTGGGCAGCAATCTCTCCCACAGCACCAAACTCGACAATGAGCTCGCCCATCGGATCGCCAAAACCAGCCAAGCCTTTGGATGCATGCAGAACGTGGTCTGGAATCTACACGGTCTCCACCTCAGCACCAAACTCAAGATGTACAAAGCTGTCATATTTCCGACGCTGTTGTATGGAGTGGAGACGCGGATGATCTACCAAAAGCAGGCGCAGAAGCTCAACCACCTCCAACTCACCTGCCTTCGCAGAATACTAAAGCTGACATAGTAAGACAGGATACTGGACACGGATTGTTGGAACGAACAGGCCTTCTCAGCATTTATGCTCAGCTGAAAAAACTGCAACTGCACTGTAGTGGCCATCTTGTAAGGAGGGACGAAAGATTACCCAAACGACCCTTCTAAGGAGATGTGGCCATGGGTTCTCGTCAACAAGGGGGTAAATTACGACGCACCAAGGACACTATAAAGACTTCCCTTAAGCAACTGCAGATCAACCCGGCGACCTGGGAGGATCTCGCCCGGAACCGACCTGCTTGGAGAAGGACAGTGAAGACAGGGGCAGCAATCTACAAAGCCAACAGGATCGCCGCTGCCAATACCAAAAGGGCGGCACGAAAGTCACCCGCACCCCGGACCAACACCGCCAATGTCCAGGCCCTTCCAACATTCCCACGCTGTCAACGCACCTTCCGTGCATGAATCGGCCTGGTCGGATATCTTCGGACACAATGCACTAACATTCCGAAAATTCCAAATTCTACGTCAAATTCTGCCAAACCTCCTTCAGACTCCCCCTCCCTCAACCCTGGCATCAGTTCCATTACTCCCACCATCATAGAGACCACATACCAATACTCATCATATGATACCTCCACCACCACCACCGCCAACACCACCATCAGCGATGAGAACCCTCTCCTAAACTGTCCTCATTGCGACCGCACATTCACCTCAAGCATCGGCCTGATCGGTCACTTGCAAATCCATCGTACAGAGACTGGTGAACCAGTGCCTGGAGCACTCACACACAGCAGAGATCGACGTCTCCACTGCCCTCACTGTCCTCGCGCATTCACTCATCGCATAGGCCTATTTGGTCACATGCGCATCCATAAAAACCTGCGGTCACCCACCGGAGGCTAAGCCACATCAGCGCACACTACCTACACCAGTAAATAGACAACACCCTCACCATTATCATGTACCCGTGAATATCACGGTTTGCTAAAAATCGTGGCTTGGAAGGCTGCCAATCTGACGCTTACACCCGACCACGCCGTATGCCCAGTGTATGTGCTGTGTGTGTCGAGTGGCTGACCAGTGGACTGGGAGTCAGACGGCGATGGCTCATCCACATCCCCTGATTTAGTGAATCCTGGTGTGTGCGTTATGAAGACCATGTCATGTTGTGGCGCGCAAAGACGGGTACGCTGACCCGTCAGCCAATGCGCCCACTCCCACATCAGACAACTGACCGGCTCGGACGGTGGTTTGGTTGTGTGGGTGGAGGAGAGAGTGAGGTCGACAGGTCAGTGCCTCTTTCACACTATAAACAATCTAAAGCGCTTGAAAATATCACGGTGCGCTAAAAACCGTGGCTGGGATGGTTGCCAACTGACGGGATAACTCGGACCGCGTGGTCAGTCCAATGTGTGATTTTGTGTGGAGTGGCTGACTGGCGGACTGAGAGTCAGGCTGCAATGGCTCCTTCTTAATGTGGCTTTTATTGCACTCCCACTCCCTGGGATCCAAACCAGGTGTGGCAGTACGCCCAGTGATGGCTCCGACCGGGCCAGCCACCTGCGCCCTCTCCCATCTCTGGTCTTCTTGACTCTGTCATGACACCGGGCTCAGGTGGGGAGGAGAGAGTGCGGTTAATGCAGCACAAGTCTACTATCACGTTAAATTAAATCATGTGCAAGTCACCATCCCAACATCACCCTTTCGTGGAGCATACAGTGAACATAGTCGAACTACGACGGTCGGACTGACGGGTGTCCACCCCCACAACAGACAACTGACTGGCTAAGACGCTGGTCTGATAGTGGAGGTGGGGATAGAGTGAGGTCGACAGCTCAGCGCATTTCCTCACCATAAACAATTTGACGCGCTTGAAATTATCACGGTGCGCTAAAAGCCGTCGTTTTTTCTGACTGTCTCAAGCATGCGCTTCAGCACTTGAAGATAGCAATGTTTTTTTCCCCTGTGGTGCCATGTGGACCAAATTCAACATGAACGCCTCCCATGATATCGACAAATAGAAACCACCGTAGATGCATTGCTCCCTCGCAAAAATTGCTGAGAACGTTGGGAGGAGTTTTAACAAAACAAGCACTCTGTCCGCTGTGATGGTTTCTCCTGAAATCTACTTGGCCAACTGAGCAGGAAGAGTATATAGTAAACGTACTTTTTGTTCGAGGGGAGAGCGCTGCTAACCCATCTGCCTCAAGAAAAATAATCCTCGCTTTTTGGATACTCAATCTAGTATGTTTGCGAATACGGAAGTAGACTTATCGAGAGCTAGAACCATTTGTTGATTTATCTGTGCCTTAGAACTCGTACAGGAGTGTATGGTCCGAGGTGACTCCAGAAGCTGCTGCAACCAACAGCTATGGGACCAGAGCTGCAGGACTGGAGGTGACATCACAGGAATGTGTGCGGGCTGAGCGGTTGGCTGAGTTCTCTTCTTGGGCCCAAATCCCCAATAAACTCTCAGCTTATCTTGCAGCAGACAAGAAAACCATAACTTGGCGACTGTGAAGATGGACGTTCGACCTGTTTCCATGGTGTGGGCAGTCATTGGGGAGGATTTTTCACTCCTTCGCACAGTCAATTGGAGCTCACGTATGCCCGAACTGAACATGCACTCAGTCTTTCCTTTCTAACAAGAAGGACAGTGCAGCCAGGCAACACTACATGCTATGCCAGTCGGCTCTGTGGAGTTTAATTGGTCCCCTATTTTCATGACTTTGCTGCGGGTAGTAGCCACGGGCAGGTGGACAACACCCAAACCTTAACCCATAACAAGGCGTCTCCAATATATGAAAGAGCATGCTGTGTCCTCGGTTGGGTCCTCCGGAGGGCGGAAACCTTGGCAAGTGCCTATATTGACCTTCCACTTAAAGCAATCACGGAGCCATCAACTGTATCGGTGGCAGAAACTTGCACCTGGCCGTTACTTTGTACTTTTTATTTGCTTTTTCCTTTTTGCGTACGAGTATGGAGTTGAAGGGTATAAATCTTCCTTCCTAATTTAAAGGGCTTTAATACTGGTGCCTGGGTTGTGTACGCCACAACCCACCAATTATCTGGGACGTCAGATTAAAGCTACGTTTTTTCCCATTTCTCTGCTGTGGTTCCTCACTGGCTCGGACAGTGGGCTGGGGCATGGGAATAGTGAGTGAGATCGACGTCTCACCACATTTTATTCATAAGGCTATCACAGTGCACTAGAAGCCGTGGCTTAAGAGGTTGCAAACTGACGGGACAACTTGGACCTCACAGTCAGTCTAGGGTGTGTTTTTGCGGAGTGACTGACTGGGGAACTGAGCATCAGGCAGCAGGGGCTGCTTATTTATGTGCTCCTCTGTAACACCTCTGCTCCCTGGGATCAGAGCCAAGTGTGGCAACATGCTCAGGGCGTTTCCAGCCGCACCAGCCACCTGCACACTCTCCCGCCTCCGGTCTTCTTGGCTTGGTCCTCACACCGTGCCAGCTGGGAGAGGAGAAGAGTGTGCGCTAGATGCAGCGCAAGTCTAATATCACTGTAACTAAATCTACACGCAACTCACTATCCCTGCGCCATGTTGTTGTGGTGCACATGCTGAAACTCATAGGAATCAACGGTTGAACTGTCAGTTCCTCAATGACTCTGTCAAGGATCCTCGGTTCTGATATCCCTTCCGCAATAATGCGTGTTTGTTGTGAAGAGCTCGAGAACATTCCTCAGCGTTTTGAGAGTTAAAAAAACAATTGACGTACCTTTGTCATCTAACAATGCGTTCTTGTAGATTGACTTGCTCGATTCGTTTCATATTTTCAAAAGTTCCCTGTAACTTCGATCTATGGAGAATGGCCTTTTTATGTATGGTCCCAAAAACAACAGCATCTGGCTGTTAAATTACCAAATCTGCTAAAAACTCCAAACATCTCGATGGAAAGAACTGAACACGACCGTTGGAAGGAATTTATTCGTTTGATGTTTTGGAATTTTCCTTCAACTCACCATCAGAGACGTGAGTCAAGTGGCGTAATAGAATCACGAGAGCTCAGTACCTATAGGAATTCACTCTTATGTGGCGGCTTATCTCCTTATGAGTAGGATCTGCACGTGTACTGGATGATGCTTGTTGGCGCGGTCATTGCTTGGCCGGACACGCCCGAGCTTCTAACCGATGCTGGTGCCTGGTTCGATTATGGCTTGGATGTATGGCTCTCTACTTCCTTTTCACATGTATCTATAAACAGGTGGTTTGCGAACGAACTTTGGGGTTTTAAATGGGAGTTTTGTGTTCCGGTGCGCATGTCCTTGGTTCCCGCCATCACACATTTTCTCAGAAGGTTACGACCTCTTGGACATTTAGGTACTGTTCTTCCGATTTCACAAGCTTCTAAAGTATCAAAGTAAAAAATATATCAGTCGACTCCAAAATTTGCATCGGTCGATAGTCGGTGCTAAAAACGTGAGGTTTATTGACACTTAATGGCCCTATTTATGGGCTATTTTTGCCATTGGAAATACGCCTGAAAAGTATACCGTCTGTATGCAATCAATTACTAAGTTACTATCTAAACCGATCGTTGACAGGCGGTCACCGCAATGTACACTGGTGTTGATTAGTATCTCCTAAACAAACTTGGCATTTCTTGGATCGACATCCTGAAGATCTTTGTACTGTCCTGAAGACTGCTTTTTAGCCTCAAGCATGATAGGAGCAGGTAAATAAATCTAACGACATACCTGAAGGATTAGAGTCACTGAGAGTTTCATCGAATGATGTCAGACTAAACCCCAGCACGAATCGCTAATTACACTTGAGTCGGACTGGACAGGTATCAAAAGTTTGGAGCAGGCAAAGATTCGAGATCCACTTTAAAATTCGTTCCAACTAATATGAGAAGGTAACGAGCTATGAGGAGTGATTTATTCGATAAACGTGACAGGTTGCCGTGAGATGGCTGTTTATTTGTGTGACGGACCAAAGCGTCTGTTCGGGAGCGTGTGAGCAGCCGTGTGTTGTTACGTGCTTGCGTATAGCCGTATTAGCATGAGGGAGTGTCTATCCACGTATGGGGCATGTGATTGGTTGTTTAAAGGGCTGTGTCTGGAGGGCACGATCACAGGGGCCATATGATGGCGCCAGGTGTAAACGCAAGCGTGACGCAGCCCAGGTCAAGCAACATCCCGCTCTCCCTCTCCGTGGGAGATGCTGCATTTGCAACAGACCTAGCCTCCGGTCTTCTTGACTATGTCTAGGCACCAGGCACATGCGGGTAAGGGAAGGGAGAGTGTGCGGTGGATGCAGTGGAAGTCTATTGTCACCTAAAACTGATTTTTGCACAAGTCAGCGTACCTGCACCACCCTTCTGTGGAGCATACGGTGGACATTTTCGGATTACGACGTTCGAACTGATGTGTTTATGTGTGTTTTGAAGCTTAAAAGGCACTTTGTCGCGCACAGTAGCTGGCAGTTAATTCTGGCACCGTGTTTTGTTGTTTTATTTGAAAAGCTCTCCAATCCGGCAGTTAGCGTGTCGCGGCCGGCAGGGCCTAGCGCGTGCTTCCCGGATTGATCGAAGCAACGCTTGCTTGCGCGTGAGGCGGGCATGAGTAGCACCTACCGCCCGGAAGAAGAATCACTTAAGTAGTGTACCTTTTCAAGCTGTATCCAATGATCGCACACCTTCATTTATATTCCCCATTGAGCATTCGTAAAATTCGCAATCCTTCTTAGCATGTTTTTGGAAATCCTAACCACTTCAAATTTTATGCTTGAAACAGTTTTTTAAAACCACTGAAAAATGTGCACAATTCGCATGAAGGAATTTTTTCCTGAGAATGATCTGTACGAATATGTGAACATATCCATCACCACGGTTCCTTTTGTCATACTGCTTTAATTAAATTCTGATTACGTCACCCTTACTTTACAGTCAGCGTTTAATTGTAACATTCGGACTTCATGGGCCAAACTTATTACTCGACCGTCGGGGTGGCTTCGAGCTCCCCCTGGGATTAGGTAAGAAAAACGCTTATGTAAAAATGCGTTACGTTTGCCTCTCCCCTGTTGATGAGAGCACGGACTCGGAGAATCTTCCATCGAAAATGGGCATGCGTGTCAGGCTGTCTTCTCTACCCTGCTTACTGAGACAGAAGAATAGTTTCAATTACGATGTGTGTTGGTGGGCAGACAACCAGACAACGGCAGCATCCAAGGTGGGCCTCGTAGCTCAGGCGGTAAGAGCGTGGGCTGTACTAAAGCCTCCACGTTGCTGTAATGGGTTCGAATTCCACCGAGGTCACCGAGTTTTTTAAACTGAGCCAAGTAAATCCAAGGAATGTTTGAGTGAGAGAAACATTTGGATGAGGTAATGCACAAACCTTCATCGTAAAGTTTGCTTTCAATCCGAAAGAAATTGGATGGGTATATTAGACAACAGAGCCCGATGGACATGCTGGGCGCATTGATTATAAGAGCTGAAACCCAGACAAATCCACTCAAAAGCACAAAACAGATCAATCCACTGAAATCGAATATACGTAACGCCTAATTGATGGAGAGATCTTCCGCAAGCCCCCGTTTCCGGCTGACACAGAAGGAGAGTTAGTGCATTGTAGGTGGAATTTTCTATACGAAATACAGCCGGTGTCTTATCTAATGACATGTTAATAAAAATTCGGAAATACGTTTTTATTAGAAAGGATTAACGCGACGGGGTTGTACTATTGGCTGTCGTGTTGCATAATCCAAAGAAATTTCAATCATGTCAGGATGCCAGCTTTCAAACGTACTTTTTTTCCGCTCCCTGTAAAAACCATATCTGGTAGAAAAATGACTGCTTAAATATAATGAATTTTTCCATCAATCTTCGGTGACCTTATAAACTCAAGTTAATCTCGCAGAAAATGCACACAAAGGCATTATTTCTTGTTTCAAAGACGTTGGAGGTACGATCACGGGCACGGTGGTTTATTAGTCTGTGCTTTCAAACTCAGACTAATGAACCGTCCGTTCCAGTTATCGTGTCTACAACGTTTTGCAACAAGAACCTAGGACTCACACATTTGCTTCCATATTATTTCTTCTTCTCTTTGTGCAGAAACTCGCATATTTAGATTTTTGCCCGAAGAAGGGATGTTTGTTTAAAAAAGGATTTAATTATCAGATTATTTAAAAGCGCTAAATGTCCATTCAAATAGCCTTGTATCTTGCATTCGTTGATGATCGCTCAGCGATCGCTAACGGAACTCACTCGTTCCACTCTGCCTTGAGGCTCACTCTTGAGCTCCACCATCCGCACGACAGCTAGTGGTGGAATAGGCAGATGAATATTGCAGACAAAGACAAGGGAGACTGGAATGGCCATTTCTGGCATAGGAGCTGTCGTCAGCCATCCATACCTAGCCTCATGTAATGCACCACCCGAGGATCGAACCCGTGACCCGTTTATCAGGAGTCGGATGGTGCACCACATAGGGTTGGGTATGACTTGCTGACGACGGCTGATAAGCCAGAAATGGCCAGTTCAATCCCTCTTGCCTTTTCCGGCCATTTTCTAAGGTTCATTTTGAAGCATGCAACATGGCCCATATCCATTGCATATCTTATGAGCAATATATGGTCTCTTCTTTAAAGCAGAATGTTTGATTTTTCCTAAACGGAAGGCATACAATATGGTGTTTCGAAAATAAACACAAGTGCGACGGCAGATCGAGTTCAAAATAATTCAGAAATTCAAAACTGTCTTCCAACCGAAAGGTATCATTGCTTCGAGCATAAATTTGCTAATGCGATTTTCTACAGTAGAAGTAAACGACGTAATACTTTTGTGAATGTTTCTATGTAACATATTTGAATACCTAAGGGTTTTGACGTAAGTCACGGGTCCAGGGATCCCCTCCTGGACTTCATGTGATCTCATCTTACATTCATGGAATGTCACTTCACTAAAGCTACACTGACCCAAATCATAAGCCTAACCCGAACCTTATACATCAGTCTAATCTCACTAAAATTTATCCCAACACCGTATTTAATATGGGAGGGTGGTATTATTCCTATTTAAAAATCAATGATCAAAATTAATTCCGCTTAGGTAGTCATTTTTTACCGATTGTGTCTTTTGCAGGTTGTTGGATAAAGTGCAGCCGAAATTCGGCATCCTGGCATAACTACACGAGTTCTTTCCGTTAGCGATCAATGAGCATTCATCAGTGAATTTCGATACTGCCGATCTAAACCAGCAAGACAACGAGCCCGTGATTCAATGGTTAGAGCGCTTAACTTCTGATCAACGAGTCGCGGGTTCGAGCCTCGGGTGCGGCACCACATGGGGCTGTGTATGACTGGCTGATGACGGCCAATGAGTCAGAAATGGCTATGCTATTTTCTCTTGTCTTTATCTGCATTGTTATTTCGCCTACTACTACTAGCCGCTATGCGGCTGCTGGCGGAGATCAAGAATGGGTCCCAAGGCAGAGCGGGATGAATGTGTTCCGTTAACGATCGATGAACGTTCATAAACGAAGGTTTTTGATATTGTAGCGTATCAGCGTCTGCTGCACAAGCTTTACAGCTTTGGCATGTGGAAGCCTCTTTAAGTGGAAAGATCTTTGATGTGTACAACAAAAATTGGTCTATGCTGGCAATCAGTATACAACGGAGTTTATGGTTAACTGGTTGAAGGCGGCTATAGAACAAAAAAATTACATTCCGGAGCAACCGATTGAAAACACTGAAAGTCGTAAACTATTCACAACTATTTGAAGGACGATCTGAAATTCATCTTAAGTGAACATGTGAAATACTTATAAAGAAATTGCAAGAAAGGAAAGTTCTCTTCATATACACAAAATATGAGGTTTACGATTGAACATGACAATCCTATTTAAATTTATTAATCACCGACCGGCCTGTAGACATGTGATCTGATGAAATATTTTTTGCCTCTGACGTCTCTATCTGCGCAATCAAGCGAAAATCTGTTTGTCATGTAAAATGCATTTCAAACTATGAATAAACGGAAGAAAACAGCTAATTCCACAATGTTTTGCCTATAACTGTGAAAACGCATTCGAAGTTATGTTATGCTTTGACTCAAAACGTTTTAAATGTACACCATTTTATATTGACAGTACATATGCAATTATAACTTTACATTAATTGGGTCATCAAGGGCAATGCCTGTAACCCTTCAAAATATACAACTCTACAAATATATACTCGAAATTTAGGCTGTTTGTTAACGGCCATACATTAAATTGCCCTTAATCTGGAAGAATGTTTCCGTGCAAAATTTAATAAAGGACTATTTTCGAACACGATTCTACTTGTGCTGTTTTATGCATTCGGTTTTTGCACGGACGCAAATCCTGTGTATTTAAAACTTCAGTTTACTTCAAAACACCGATTTTTCACGTTTTCGGAATTTGCCACTTTTCTAAAAATTGTTATTTTTAAACAACGTAACATTATGAATTGATGCGCATATGTGAGCCCAACGTTCTTGATGTGAAGAAGAAAAACGCGCGATCACTGGGACACTAGGGGAATAAGCCTGAGCTTCCGGTCTCGTATAGCGGGCCAGCATCAGAAACTGTGAGCATGCAACAACAAACGAGCGGTTTTTGTCTGCTAACCGCGAGGAAGGACGTAGGGGGAAGGGTGGGGGGGAGGAAGTTGTGCTCGTGAGTCCATCTCACGGCGGCGTGGTGACGTGCGTCCTTGGATGGGAACTGGGCCGCGCCTCTCGGTCGCGCAAACAAAGCGCGTGATAACACAGGGGTATGTAAAAGTGTCTGGCACCCTCTACCATAAATAAGGCATGTGTCAGAATCAACGGAACGTGTTTTTCCCGAGTTCGGTGTGAGTATTGCCCATCGTCCGACAGCTATCATGCGTACCCGAATGATGCACATGAAGGAGTGACTGGACGTAATTGAGTAATCTGGGATCATTTATAAAATACCTCCACCTTCCCCCTACCCCCTTATTGTTATAGTTGATAGTTAGAAATTGAACCAAGTTAGTTTGAGTGGACTGCTTCTAATGACGATAGTCCTGAATGTAGTTCCTCTAGTGGAAGAATCCAAACTGGCAATCGCCTTGATGGTTAACAATAGTATACAACAATATCATCGTTAGAATGGGGTACAATCCGCCTTTAAATGCTAGTGGTGATTGAGCATTGTAAACATATTTATCTAAGGGGAGTATACGATATATCAACGTTGATTTTAACCTAAATCTTTATGCAAAGCTAACTTAATTTAATTCAAGGTAATTTTGGTTGTTTAATGATTGCATCTTATTGCAATGTTCCCCCTGTGCTGTCGTTTTCACGGTGCGTCAGATTCTATATAAACAATATTTTTGGACCTCTGAGAGAGCAAAGTGGCTAGCAGACGACATAAGTCAACCCAGATTCTTCTAGTGAGATAGAGTTGTTGAATCGCCTACGAATTGTTCGGCAGTATCAAAGGCTTCAGTGTTAGCGGAGAGGCCATATCCTCATTATATGTGTCATTACTGTTCAAAAATGTATTTTAATGCCAAAAACACAGTTGTATGCGAACACTACAAAAGTGGAGAAACACACTGCAGCGAAACGGATGAAGTCCCGCCCAAGCCGAAGTTCGGTGACAGAACGGCCAAAAATAGGACAACCGTTTCCATACACTGAAACAGTTTACCGTCTCTTGAGACCGCTGAAAATCGACAATGTCCACCGGACGAAGTCAAAAATTCGACATCTGGTCATGAAAGGTGACGCCTCTGCTAAGAGTTGAAACCGCGAACCTCGTCAACTGGGTAGCATGTAATTCTTACAGAGTTAGTTATATTGAAGAGACCGGCAAACGATCGCAGACCCGTGTTGGAGAAGAGATCTGGGCAGAAAGAACGATGAACCCATTGCCTCTGGTGACTGAACACTGCACAGAATGTGGACACACGTTCACGTCCCAGAATGCCCAACTTCTGGGTCAAGGAAATAACCGGGTAGCAGGGAAATAATCAAAACCTTACACAAGAGGAGAACCTCAACCAACCGTTGTGTGACACATCCTACGGTCTACAAAGCCTTCCGAACGAAGTTCAAGGAAAACAATCGCAAATGGGAACCTAGGCCAAACTTGAATCGAAACATGGGCAAGTTCACGGCGGACACGCACTTAGCCGCACCACAACCCGGATCCGATGAAGGCGCAGTCTTCAACAAAGTCATTTCACCACTAATGCAGTAGACGAGAAAACAGACGAGCGTTGGACTTCCAACCAACAGCTCGCGAGGTAAAGCTTCGGGTACCACATCGCCTGGGGTTGGTTATGGCTGGTTGATGACGGCTAATAAGCCAGAAATGGTCATTCCTGTCTCTCTTGTATGTCATTAAGGTCATAGTGTTTATACCACTAACCACTGTGCGGTTGCTGGTTGGGCTTGAGGGTGAGCCGCAAAGCACAACGAGATGAAGGAATCCCGTAACCGATCGGTCAGTGCCAATCTACCATTGGTAATTATGTTGAATGTCTGCATTCTGAGCATTGTTGGAATCAGCCGTATATGTAGTTCCTTTTGCTAAAGTTCGAATGTTATAGGTAATTGTAAGGCCAACACGCACTTGGTTCTTAAATATTTCTATGCTTATGGTTCTCTGTACGTTGGACGGCTTCCTGCCTGCCATGGTTCATAACGATACGAAAGTTCGACCGTCGTAGTCCGACGATGTCCACCGTATGCTCCATGGAAGGGTGGATCAGGGACGGTGACTTGCGCGTGAATTAGTTTTTAAGTGATAGTAGACTAGCGCTGCATCTACCGCACTCTCTCCTCCTCCCCCACCTGAGCCCGGTGTCAAGACAGAGTCCAGAAGACCGGAGGCGGGAGAGGACGCAGGTGGCTGGCGCGGCCGGAGCCGCCCCTGAGCGTGCCACCACACCATAACCAGACAGTATAACACGTAGTTCCTCTTGATGCTAACCCTACTAGTGGCTTCCCTGGAACTGTGTGCAGCATGAAGTAAGATAATGTGCCTGATCATAAGAATAATCATAGTAGGCCTGGAAGGTTTGCTGTCCGCCGTACTAATTAACCAGAGTGTATAGAAAGGAGTTCGTCTTCATGTCACTCCTGAAAGTTAGACCGTCGCGAACGACCATGTCCACCCTACGCCGAACAGCATGCTGGGCGCAGAACGGCAAATTACGCGTGAACTAGTTTAAAATGATAGCAGGCATGCACAGCATCTCTCGTACCTTTTCCCTCCTCTCACCCATCTAGGCGTGCCACACACGACCCGGTCCCCGCAAAATGTGCTATGCTTTAACAAATAGAAGGGGCATAACAGAAAGCATCTGTATGATAATGCCATAGAGCAGTTAAACTGACTCTATTTCGCGTTGAAACAGAAACTCCCAGGATGTCGTATGCGGTTCGTCTCATTTAGCATAATAGTAGTATTGGCCCTCTTCGAACACCGTGGGTATTAGGCGCGACAAAATGTGGTTGCGCGTCCTCCTGTTTAAACCACGAGGGAGAATTGCGTCCACAATTCAAGCATTTATACTTTAGCTGTGTGATTGTACCTACAACAGTTTACTTTTTACAGTTCTTCATCAAGAAATTAGCTACGTACATTTGATGGGAAGAGGGTTACAGTTAGGCAGCTGGGAGTAGCGGGAAGCCACGGGGGACTGGAAGGACCGCTTCTAGCTTAGTAACTGTCATCAGCCAGACATCGAACACTAGGTTTGGAACACCTGAATCTTTGTCCCTCCGCCTGCCTGATGACGGCCAAGAGACTAGAAATGATCCTTCCAGTCTGTCTTATCGTGTTCGGTACCATGGGCTCCAGATGAGATCCAAATGCACAACGGGACGCGCACATTCCGTAACCCGATGGATGAACCACCTTTCTTAGTTAAGCTTATCTCAAGTAATGGAAAAACGGGAAAACAGACAAAGTTCGTAAAAATGTGTTGACATATATACCCGAACACTTGGCTAGTTGTAAGTAGCTATCCAATTAAGGAAACTTATTTTTTGAGGACATTTCAGTGCAAACTCAACTAAAGGACAATTTTCAGACGGTATTCTAAAGGGTGCTGATTTATTTACTCGTTATTTTGCACGGACGGGCTTTTTGTACATTTAAAACTTCAGTTTACTGAGCTACAGTGATTTTTCACGTTTTCGGAATTTTCTGTACGTCTACAAAGTTGGTATTTCTAATCAACGTAATATTCATTCATAAACGACAATGTCCCGTCGCTTTAAGAAGGGTGGTTTCTTCAATTCCGTAAGACTTTAGGGAAGCAGTGTGGGCTGATTTTGTGTAACAAGGATTTTCTTGTGAAATTCATGAAATTTCATCAGTTATGAAATTTACGGTTCACGCCTGCAAGTAGACCTATTCCTTATGGGCTCGCAGATGCTGCCACGGACTGCCTCTCTCTTTGTGCGGCCGATGCGAACCTAATGAGACAACCCGCTCGCTCTTCTGCCGTCAAGGATCGAACGTCGTGGGTCCCGAAGCCAACCCCTGTGTTTTAACAGATCTGATCGAACCGGGCTATGAAGTGAAGACCTCGCCACCTCCAGGTACTCCACGGCATTGAAGTTAGGTCAGCAGCAATGAACTCATGACGAGGACAACGAAGGACGAAACCCAAACTACACCAGTTGTTTTTTTTCGGCTGGCCAGATTTGTCCTCGACAAGCTTCTCGCATCAGGCGTGGAGTGTTTTGTAACAAAGTCAGGTTATTTCACTCGAAGTCAGCCCAGCGTTCAAACTCACCTAGGAGGACTAATCGGACAGGTACCGTGCATGTGCACCTCATCTTGGCGAACAGATATCGTGGTGAGTCAGCAAATCCCAGCGATGGCTTCAAAAATCCTACAGTTTGTCATGATAAATAGTCCGGGAGTCACGACGGGGGGTATCTTAATCACTTCTCACAGGGGGAGGTGTGCATTTATTTATGGCTCCCGCCAGCAGTTTCTATTGGGGCTTAGAGAGAGTGCGAAGATGTTAGTGGTCATTTCAATGCTAAGGGTACTTTAGTCAGACACTGACTGATTCCCGTGTGGTCGATCGAGGGGGAGAGCGCCAACCTGTCTACCAGAGTCGCGACAGTGGTAGTGAAAGATGCAAGGACTGACAACCCTCTCCAAGGATCCTAAGAACCTAAACCTGAGATCCATATTGATAACCGGAAGCAAACATGCAAAAAATTAGAGGGTGAAAAGTAAATGCCGTTGAACCGTGGGTGCCAGGGCCGTGAAGCATCTGCACCTTCCAGCAGTACTGTCAAGATCGGGTCCCTCTGGCATCATTGGACGAGGTTTGGGGAGCTGATTGATCCTTACGATTGCCATAGCAGGGATCGTGTGATACTGAAATCAGACGTTTTCGCCTCTTCTGAGGGTTTATAGGTACAGACGAACCCCAACAGCCACTCGGATTGCCTTTTCGGGGGTCGTCTTGCTCAGCGCTTCGACTCAACTATCTAGCCGCCAGCCAACGGTAGAGAACAAATTCATTTAAGCCAGGTTCTGAGACGTCATGGTCACGGTGTCATCATCGGTTTTCGTGATATCGTATAAGTCAGTGCTCTGCGTCCCCAGGAGTACAGTCGATGGTGACCCAACAGGGCATGTTCGTTAAATTCAGACCTGTAAATTTTGTACCTGACCATTGTTCAGCGATTCATCATCTGCAGACGCGCCTGAAAAAACACACCCATCCCCCCGGGACAGTACTTACGGAGATCCTAACAGGCATTTGTGGAGTTGAGACGCATGACACATGGTAAGTATTCACTTGAGAAGTTAGCCCCTAGGCCGAACTGCCTTTCAAGCCTTAACGGACCAGCTGACTGAATCTATTCAGCCTGTCCGTAGCATTTTCCGGTAGGCCAGGCTGATGTTTTAGCACTGGCAGCATTTGTGGAGCGTCAACCAAAACAGTTCTGATGTAACCTCAAAGGAACTGCCAAATACTCTGGCTTACAAATTGACCATTAAAACACCCAACAAGGCTGAAATTTCCAAGCAGCGAAACCGTTCAGCGAACGCTGACACACTCCACCAGAGAGGACGCCAGCGCCAAGGGCAGCAAACGCAGGCGTGAACCAGGCTAACCTATGAGTTGACAATCGCTTTCCTACCCAGAATATGTCTTGAGCAAGTGCCACGTTAATCCAAGTCAGCTGTTAAAGATCAGTGTGGAGCAAAGCAGTTAGTTCACCACGCGATCAAAGCCACGAACTTTTACTCCGACACGCTAACTAAGATTTCAGACCTCCGTCAAGCGACCCCGACCAACCAAGGCAGCTGCAGCCGTGCACGCGTCAAAGAGATACTGACAGGTGCTCACGCACGCACGCACACACACCAGTGCAGCGCCTAATGTTGGCGCATGCATCGTCTGGCAGAGTTATGGCTCGTACATTCTCAGCAGTGTCAAACCCTTGGCCCACCAACAAACCAAGAAATCGAACAGCACGGTAAATAAGAATTTGTACTTCATATGCTTACATAAATAAATCTGGGCCGATCAAGGCGTAACATGCGCGGAATGTAGATGTCAGTGGGTATGTACAATGTATATTTTCTTGTGTCTGTTCGTACATATAAACGTACTGATTGGCGTCAATTAAAGGATACACCAAACTTGAAAAGGGAAACGGTGGCAAGCATCAGCCCCGAAGGCAACAGGAATTGGTTGGAACATAATAGACGGCGGGGGGGAGCAGATGAAGAGCTGGAAGATCAACGTTAGTCTGATCCATTTGCTTGAAGAGGGGACAATTTGCCGAACCATTGGGGTTGAGGTGGGGGAAGTATGGTTCAAGCAAAAATCTCTACGCAGAACTTCCAAAACGTCCGGAGGCGAGGAAGAGAGAACTGTTGCTCGTTAAGGCAATGCGTTGCTCGCTTGGATGCCAGGCCAGGTAGAGGAGTTTCTTGGAGAGGTCTAGACAGTCAACACTGAGTTCGTCTTCGTTGCGGCCAATGGAGTCTGTCGTGACGCATCGCGTCTCCAGAGGTGTAGACGGCACGCTGTTCGACTCGTTGGAGACCTCAGTCAGAACACTCTCACCGGTGGAACGGTCAAACACGCGAAAGAGGTTATTGTAGGAACCGGTGAGGAGGCAGCTGTGAGTGGAAAGCAGGAGCGATTTAGACAAGTCTTCGGATGCCTTGAACTCAAGACACTGCGCACAAGGGAGAAAAAGCACCATTAACACAAAGAAGCGATGCAAAACGCTTGCACCAAACCCCTTTGTTTGCTCTTTCTGCGGTCGATTCCATCTTGCTACATAAGATTAATAATCGGGGAAATAATTTCTGAAATTAATAAGTGCAGGACACGGAGTCAGGTGACCCAGTGATACAATCTTTGCCATAAGATTAATAAACCTACAGTGGTGACTACGAGTATGTGGCCCTATTGCGAAAACTGAGACAATGAATCTTGCAATCTGGGAATGATAGTAATAGGGGGTCTTATGGGTAGAGTAAACGAAACTTGCAGATAGCTATTTTCGGGAGACGAAAGAAGAAAATGATGATGAAATCCCAATAAAGTGTACAAACGCGAGCGCCCAATCGCAAATGCTGGACATTAGGAGTTGCGAACGGACAGAAAAATAAATTGACGACACTGATGAGATATTCTAGGCGAACTGGTCCCAGCCCGTGAACACCAATGGCGTTGAAGGAGAAATGTGAACAATATAAGGTTAAATACGGTTCTCGTGATGGCCGCGGCTGAAGGTAAAACTGAAGTTGACAACGCTGATAGCCTAAACTCGAGCCTAAGCCTGTGTCTGTCCCTACCCTGAAGCTTAACCATCAAAACCTAAAGTGAACACTGGAGGGAGGCGTAAAAGGAAGGAGCGAAGGGAAATTTGGCCCACGCAAATGACATAAACAGGTACTTCATAGAAGTTACAAGCAGGTGGGGCTGTATATGCGAGCGTTACCCCAAAAAATGTCCGCTCTGCATAGTTCGGTGATGGTAATGACCACTGAATAGGTGTCTCGTACGTTTTTAGTCGTGCATGATACACAAGGGTAGTGTTTCATGACGTGCAGCTATCAACGGAAGGCAACTCGGGGCGGTCAACTTAACTCCTCGTTTTACTCGAATCTCTACCGAGGACCAAGGAAGAACCTCCGTGTTTTGAAGGGCTGCGCTGTCAGGTTTTGAGTTGGCCAGTTCTTTACACCTCCGCTAAGGCGACGGGGTTGGATGTAGAACAACAGCACAAATTAATGGGTAGGGCGATGAAAAGCGTACCCAAAGGCGCAGCTCAGCCATCATCCCTGGATGGCGCGAAATAATTTTGCGATGGTGTTGTAACAGGTAAGAGCTGTCTTACCCGGTACGAGGCCAATGTACTTCAAATGAAGGATGGTGTTAAGGCAACCGCGACCACCTCCAGTTATACCTCGTATTGCACTTACACTGCCCAATATTCAAAGCCGCGGAGCAGGACTGACAAGGGATGTCTTGCAAGCACGATTCCTAGATATCGCAACGGACACACGCAAATCATTCAAGACTTGCAGAAACATTACCACAGCATCAATCCGAAACGACCTTGTCATCCGATTGGCAGCAACTTTCCTCGAAATACTTGAAAAATCCCATCTCTCAAAACTTACGGTCAACAATCCTGAGAGTGCCTGTGCCTGGTCAGAGATGCAGCACAAAAACAAGTTTATTTGCGGTGTTTATGGATGAACTGACTGAACTGACATTCATATTTTATAGAATGACATAGTTTGACGCCAAAGGGGTGATATCGTCAGCATAATCGAAGCCAGTCAGGCGTCGTTCTGGTGTTATTGTACACCGCTAAATCAACAAACGACCTTCGCAAGAATCAGTTCTTGAGCAAAGTCAAACAGGGGGCGAAGTAGAATGCGATCTACATGCAATCCATAAACTGACTCCGAAGCGGATATTTTGTCAGTCTCCGTAGCTAGCTCACAACGAAGTTTGCTTGCATCTTGGTTGCAAGTCCAGCCTAGCTTTAAACTGCATGAGAATGGCCACGGCAAAGATCTTCGCAGCAATGTGGACAAGATTAGCACAAGTGTAGTTCTTACCTCTCTACGAGGACGACTGAGCCTCAGCCATCCCGAGCGACCTCACACTGTCATGCTAGCTCAACCACCTCATGGAGTCGGGCCGCCAGTTTCAATACTCGCAAGTGGGGACTTCACCGAGGGCCGTTCGCTGCTGCTTGCCCCTCCTAATCGGACCACAGAACAGCTAGGAAGGGGCGTGGTGGCTAAAACCTTAATACTTGGCGGTGTCTGTAGGCGACAGAACATAGGCACTCCCTACTGAATTTAGCAGACGTATGGGCAACCGGCTGTCAACCGAGCGTGTTGGTAGGCGTACGGCAGTTGCTGCTAGTAGTGAAACAGTTCGAAAATTCTGCTATTTATCTTCGTGGAAATGTATCACAGCCAGGGTGTCTTTATTTGAAATGTGGGTCGGTTCGAGCAAATGGACGTTTTACACAGGCAAATAACGGAGTACCGACAAAGACGAGGGAGATCCGAATGGCCATTTCTGGCTTATTAGCCGGCATCAGCAAGTCCCAAGTGAGGAGCAACTGGGATTCAAATCTGATCACAACTGACACGAAAACGGGTCTGCGGATCATTGGTAGAGCGTTCGACTCAATGACCAACGATCCCGGGTTCGAATCCCAGGTGCTCCGCACTTGGGACAGGGTATGACTGGCTGATGACGGCCAATAAGCCAGAAATGGCCAATCCGGTCCCCCTTTTCTTTGTCGGTACTCCATTGTCGGTATATGTTACTAGTTGCTATGCGATGACCTGCGAGGACTCTTGATTAAGCCCCCAAGGCACAACGGGACTGGCATGTCCCGTAAATTGATCAGTAGGCACCACTTCATCATAATTTTACACAGGAACTGTCTCTCTCTATCTCTCTCCTTTCATCCGCTGCATTCAGGAACAAAGCAAAGTGCAGAGTAGGGCTGCCTGGACACCAGAACTGAGAAAACGTACATTGAGGAGCAGGACAGCCTTTTGGTTCACGTCTTCAAACGAATCAACATTTACGAGAAGAGCCCGTTCGCTGAAGTTAAGCGTTCTTTGATGGGCCGCATAACCGACCAGCATATATTGTTAAGGATCTTCATATTTGTTGAAAACTGGCCCTTCTATGCAACCTTCTTCCAAGTCAGCCCCGACTTTTTCGGAAACGTATATGCTGAACACTAAACAAACACGATAATGCGTCCAAGCAGATAAAACTTATTTGCGTCCTCCTTAGCGAGAAGATTTGTTGCCCAAATCGTTTGAAAGCTGCACAGTTAAATTGAATGAATAGGAAAGAGAAAAGGCACGAAAGACACGTAACTTAGCAGCGTTTCAGTTAATGGCATCAGAACACAACTTTGGTGAATAAGGAGTGTGCTCAGATAGGCCAAGTTGAGAGATCCTGATTGGTAAGTTGGAAAAAAAGACGTACTCGCCGAAAAAAAGTTATGCATCTGCTGACGTTTTCAAGAGCTTGGTCGGCTCAACACTGGGAAAGAGTCAGCACATTAATAAATTTGTTCTGGTGAGCCTATCTTATTTCTAAAATAATGAGTGTAAAATGCGGCAGGTTCAGACTTGTGGCTACTTTCCCTCGCATCGCTCATGACCACTATCTCCAGAGTCATCTGACTAACCAAACCCATCCTGTCATGCGACCCATCCATGTAGGCAAAAAAGCTTTTTCTCAAACTACGTAGGTGATGGGGAAAATGTATGTCGTTCTTGCCAGTGAGCGGTGCAAAGAGGAAGGATCTCAAAAATCGTGTGCCTTTTGTCTAAAAGCTGAATCTGCTTCGGCAGCACGCTATAGGATGGCTTTCAATCAGCGCCACCGCAGTAAACGTTATACTAGCAACAACGACAGCGACAGGGTGACGCCAGTTCTGATCATACGGGTAAGGACGACGTGGGCTGCTCCTGTGACATAATTACCTCAATAAGCCACGGGTTTGAGTTCACCAGCTGGGCTAGTTGACGGTCCCTGTTAGATCCGCCACCGTGTCTCCCCTCGCCCAATGCATTCAAACAACCCCGTCCGTCAGTGTGACGTGACCGACACCATTATGTTTCCGAAACCTGCGCCAACGGCTCCAAGTGCATGAGCACGCTAATTTGCAGTTCCTTGTAGCTCCGGTAAACCACCCTGTCCGAGAACGCTGAATAAGTAGGTAGGGCATTTTGGTGAAAGCAGTCATTTCTCATTCCCAATAAAATAAGGTAGGTAACCACCTCAGGACATGCTAACTGAAATTAAAGAACAATCTTAGAGAGGATAACATAAGCCCGGTTGTAATATTGATTACATAGCAGTATACATGTGTTGCATGATCAACCGTACTGACAAGGGCATAATCCCACGATATCCCAACCGCACTCGACAGAAAAAGACCCCTTAGGTAGCCGGGTCATTTAAGGTTGATTTTCAATATTCTTATAAATCGAAAAAAAAGTTTTTTGATGGGAAGTATGCATAAAAATATTTTTTGATACTCATTTTATAGTAACGTGAATCTTCTTCAAATTTTAAGGAAAAAACGGTATCATTCGGTGTAGGATAATTTTTTTCAAATTCCGAATAATAATTTTACCTTCTATTTACAAAACAATCTCTATACTGTAAGGAAGGTACCACACAAGGCTAAAGAAACTTCGCAATGGATACAGACCACGCTGTATGCTTCATAAGCTACCTGAATAGACATATCAGTCTTTAAAAATTCCCAATTATAAGGGTTTTTTCAAATCGAACGCTGCCCTATCCTCAAGAAAACTTGATGATTTAATTAAGCACCAAATGAGCACACGAAAGAACGTTTTGTGCATGCTCTAAGGGCATCAACAATCAATGAGAAAAATAGCACTTTCTGGCAAATGTGATTTCTGCAGGCGGTCGGAAAGAACCACATTCAAAAGGTGACAGCCTGGCGTGACTGAAATTTTTTTACTGCAAACCCACCTGAGCAATGCTTTCGAACCGATATCATAAGTTCAACTAAGGTTTCGTGAGACACATCACTCACTGCACTAACATACATCGAAATGGTTCTTGTTAGAAGTAACTAGGATCTTTAGTATGCAAACTACAAAAAAAATAGACGTTTGACACGGTAACTATGGACTTAAACGGCATTTTTAGCTGCGAGAGTGGCGAGGACTTCCGGGGTTGATCAATCGGTCAACAGGATAGAGTGGGTGAGTTTCAGAGGGAGCGACCAATGAGGAGTAACTCCGGCGTACTTGAGCACGCAACGCTAACATTCCTCATTGCTCTCACACAGGAATTTATTCAGAAAGCGGGTAGCTTAATCCGGAAAAAGGTTACGTACGAACAGAGTCGCAGATGTTTATGAAAAACACAAATCATGAACTAATTTTTGCGCTGGTATTGCATCGTGAAGTTTTGCTTGCCTGCGTTAGGCTGCTACAACCGAAAATACGTATTACCAGAGAATGAAGTAGTAGTTGAAGGTGACCTTTGACTCGTTCCAAACGTGAAATTCAGGCCGACGAATGCAAAGAAAAGTAGAACAGATTACGCAAAAAATAATGGGGAGCCTATCGTCAGCGGCTATGTCCGATGAGGACCGTTCGCTTACAATCACCAGACCTGCCTATGACCTTCGATGATGGACAGTCTCACTGAAAAGAAACTAACACGGTCGAAACTTCACGGAACGCAATATGTAGGAGAGACGGTGGTGAAGATAAAAAGTTCAAAAACCGTGTACTTGTTCAAGTCACTTCCATACACACCTAGAAAGCGATTTTACACAATAAGTGACTCACTTGTCGTTGGGAGACCAGCTGCATTCAAACTTGTCAAAAATGCAGTCGTTTTCGTAGAGGGAGCAGAACTTGCTCCGAAAGTAGTCATGGACGTGGTAAGTCTCAACAGGTTCTCGTGACATGTTGAGATCCCACACTAGAGAGAAGGGAATGGGAATGGTTACGAGACTGCATGTGGCACGTGGGGGCAGTATGGAAGTTACCAGTAAATCCATGTGTAGGCTGTGAATTCTAGGCTATGAGCGACAACTGGAGGTATTTGACCAACACTGCTTGAAGACCATCCTGCGAGTTATACACACCGACTTTGTCATAAATGAGACAGTCTGCACTCACTGTGACAACATCGCAAGTATATACCCTGGCCATGCAAGAAAGACGACTGAGGCGGTTTTGGCATATTATTCGTCACCCAACTCACGGGTTTAGTGTTAATGCCCACAATCCGCCACCGCTATCCAATTGGAGGTGTCGAAGAGGAGGTCAACTAAAAACCTGGCTCGACACGGTTCGACAAGATATGGAGGCGGTGCTTGGACTTTCGGTATTCGGCGTCCATCGCTGGAGAAAATAATGGGTTGAGCTATCCAGGTCTGCTGCCGCGATTCGGCACGCGTGGAGAGGTAAAATACGCGACATCATCGAGGCCGGCTAGATCAGTAACAAGTACGAGTAAGTAGATAGTGCACGAACTAAGGCACGCAATGTATAAACCCTCGAGACAGCAGCCTATTTTCTATTAGTGGTGACGCTTAAGGTCCACAAAGAGGAGGATGTTTGACTCAATACGCAATAAGCAGACGTGCTCGAAGGAAATGCACGAAAAGAGTTGCAGCAGGTACATAGATAAGCTCAACTAAGTAGACTCACCACTAAATCCCACAAACCCGGACTTAAAAATAAACGCCAACTTTTGAAACCCTCGTCTGATTAGTTGACGGAGTTGGAGCGAAGCAACAGGCTTGCAATCAAGTTGAGAAGTTATCCGAAATCTACGAACACTTGCTGCAGAAACACCGTTGTAAATAAGGCACCCGGAAGGACTCACGTAATTGGAGCTTTCCTATGCTCTTCGTATGACCATAAAGTTGTGAAATGTATGAATGTGGTGAAACTCTGGGGCAAGGCATACAGAAAAATGAGGTCTCGTCTGTTTATAAGACCCGACTAGTTTACCCAAAGGATATTTACGTTTCCTTGCATATTCCATTAAAAAAAAACATTTTATCGTCAAAATAACGCATAAAAATATACATGAAAAGGACTACCGGGAGGCATTGTCTCTCATTCTAAACTTCACTTCCTTTCTGGACGTTTTACTAGACGCGGCAGTGTTAAGGCAAACAATCAGACAGGCATGAAGGTCGCTCAAAAAATGCGTGCTTGTAAATGGTAAACAACAGACACCATCTACCACACACAACTTGCAGCTACGGATGCACAGACAGAGGTGGGGGGAGCGAAAAGATAAGGATGGAAACTACGACTACCTTTGAGGGTGAGATAGTCCCGACTGAGGATATACCGTCCAGACTTGCTGAAGGCCAAATCCGAGACACTGTTTATGATTTCAGAGAAGAAGCCGCGATTCGAGGGAGGATCGAGCTCGTGAAAGGCTGGGGATGAGGAATAGCAAGGGAAGGAAAGGAAATGCGACAGTTAAGACACACTGATGGAGGGACGCTCACTGATCGGTCATGGGACTCATTCGTCCCAAGTAAAGACATAGCTGTCAAAAATGAGCAGCTCAGACGGGCAAAACTATTGGCAGTAGAATGCAATAGAGTGAACATCTAAATAGGCAGGATCAAGTTGGCATGAGAGAGAGAGAGAGTGATCGGGTTCGACTGCTTGGGTTTTTGTTGCCAGGGGCAGACCCTAGGTCAGTCACTTCGCGCACACTGAATTCATGTGAATGCAAATTTCTCAACAACGCGAGAAACTGGTCACGGAGATGCGGAGCGATCACTTGGTAATGATGACTGCTTGTCGAGATCTAACTCATTGTTTTCACAAATAATCCGACTTCGTCATTTGGCAGGCAACTGCAGAACGGTACGATTGCGACAAAACGGACCGGAAAATCGGTTGAGACGGTCCTTTCTAGGAAGGAAAGGCATACGAGTGCCGTTGTTAATGCATACTGATTGGAAGAGTAGAGATTCCCACTTTCATCCTGTAACTAGTGGCAGTTGAACCGTCGTCACCGACGATGTCGATCATGCGCCTCATGGTGTGGCGAGCGCAGGGAGGGTGAATTGCGCATGACTTAACTTAAAATGACAGTAGACTTGCACAACTACCGAACTCTCACCTCTCTCATTCTCCTAGGTCTCCATGTAAAGACAGAGTGGAAAAGATCGGAGGCGGGATCGGGACAAGGCTAAACAGTTCGGCTGCGTGTGCCACACACATGTTAGCCCCCACGTGCACAAAAAAAGAAGGCTAGGGTTCTAATCCCAACTGAGTGGGAATGCTTTACAGTGAGGAGCCACTGAAGCCTGACTCTCGGTCCTCAGAGGGGCCGAGTTATCCCGTCAGCTGGCAAACTTCCAAGCGAAAGTGTGGGGTATCCGCTGAGCGTTGTGGAGACGCAATAACCAGTCTACTTTATTCTTCCCTTCCATAGACGTCAGTCCAGTGTCGGAACCGGTCAGCCATTTGATGCGGAGATTGAGAACAAATGGCTGACAGAACTTTATGTCTGTCTAATATAACTTGGTCAACAGGGCTCCCATGAGTTGGAATATGCCTTATACCAGTCACAAGGGACGTGGGTCATACCCCTGGACTTAAGAAGCGTTCGATGACCAACCAACTTGTGTCCAAACAGCCCAGGTCATTCAAGGCCCGGAATGTGGTGCGGCTGGCTGGCCGACTGACGACCATTCTAACCACCCTCATCCTTGCAGGTAACAATCCGCTAAAACTTTGACCTGGCTGCAGGCAAAACATGCTCCAACACCTGATCCGATCTGACCCACAAGGCTAGGGTTAGCACACAAAGCGCAAAAAACTGCAGAAACCGGCTCATGTGACAGGCGTGTGAAAACAACAGTCGCTTGCAACAGCCACAGTCAAAATGTTAGCCGGCAAATGAGGGAGGCTGCAGGCAAAATGTAGTGATCACTTTTTACGAAATGTAGGGCGAAAACGATTTAGCAGCGGGTGTACGACACAATCAAACATAATGGAAAATCGGTCGTTCTCGAAGATTCCCATCGGAAGTTGTGTGCTACTTGCCCGGACGGAGGGTGTCTACGTGGGCAACCCAATCTCCGCGACTGGCTACTGTTTCATGCCCCTTCAGCGTCCTCTAACGCTAAACTACGTAAATGAGTTACAACATTAGGGCGTTGTTTTATGCAATTTACGTCATCAGGGATTTGTAGGCAGGTTGTGCTTTTTCAAATACATGTATTTTTGCCCAAAATGCCAGAAATTGAAGTTAAAAACGGCATAGTTCGGTATCTGGTTTTTCAAAATAAGATATCTCCTGAAAGATAGCCATAGCTATGTCTTGGAATGGAATATTATAGTAACAAGCCAAAAGGAAGAATAAATTTTTTTCAATTATTGAACGAATTCACATGAACGAGCTAGGACAGAACATGTCAAGTTCAGTCAGCATTGAGGTTAAAGTACTTCAGTATAAGAGCTAGGCAGTTAACTTTCTGGCACCGTAATATTACCACTGGTGAATAAGCGTAGGGCCTACATCACTGCATGGTTGCACTGTGAAGTGGGTAAAACGTGCTTTATGATCTTGTAACAAGCGGGAAAAAAGGACATGTTCCAAGCTTGTCCAGTGCACGACAGACTTTGGGATACAGTGTTGTATATAGTTCTGAAATGTACACAGAACAAAATGTATCGTTGGTAAAATGAAAGTTAGTACGGTTGGCTCATCGGATGGTTTGGATCTGACCATGTTACTTACAGTGCCTTTCGGGACTCATTTACTCAACACCGAGACAAATTAACACATTTCGTACACAAAGATGGACGATCGAATATTCCAACGCCAAGCAGGGAAAACAAATAATTTGAGGTATGCCATGTACTTAACAGACTCTCTACGTAGTCTCTCTACGCAATAATTGGTCTTTAAACAACAATAAATCATCCAGGCCTTTCGATGCATTCTGCATCTCTTAGAAGAAGCACCACCACCCCCAGCATCAACATTTGTTGGGAAAGATGCAAAGAAGGCTAGGCGAAAACACCTGAAGAAGTTAATTATTATAGATATGATCACTTCGCAAAAACAGGCCTACTGCACGCAGCTGGCAATGCCAAGGACCCACCCAAAACGTAGTCGTCGCAGAGAGCCTTCTGTCGCATATCGCACAGACGTAGAATACCCTTGCTGCTACTGTAAACAAAGAGGGCGCAGGCGGAGGGATGGAATTCTGCTGCCGTAATGACTTCCTTGAGATCTTCCATGTTCACCGGTTTGATATCAACGATGTCTTTAGGGAAGGAGAGTGGTTGATGCAGTTAAGGGGGAAACGCATAACTAAAGGACCGAATAGAAGTTCGCTTTCGAATAGAGAAGAACTACAGGAGACAACTCCGCCACCGAATCCTCTCAGGCAATTACAGTTCCGGTGAACTAGAATTTGGTGGGGGTTCTGACTGGCAGGGATACCATGGCCTGCACGCTTTAGGTGGATTCTCCGGACGAAAACGGTGCCGAGGAGGAGTTTTGGACCGTTGCAAACGACGAGGCTGAGCATTGCTCCAGCAGATGGGCCTAACAGCGACCTGCGAAGCAGACTTTCTCCGCGTCCCGCTGGTTCTCTCCCGGAACACTTATTGTCCTCCGATAGCAATATAAAGGCAGCACGATCATGGGTGGGCTTGGACGCAGTGATTGACGAGGTTAAATAGATCGTCTACACGTGTCACAAACGAACCATTCCCTAATTCCACATGAAGTAGACTTCAAACGGGGACATGGATTTCACCTAGGCAAGAAATGATGTAAAGGTTATGTTAAGACCCGAGAAGGACCATGACAGCACTTTAGTTGGCACCCTAACAGGCCAATATTGAGCGTGTCGCGATACACGCAGACGCGCTGGACTGAGTGTAGTGAGAACTGTGCTAGCCTCACGTTGGCTTCCTTCACCAACATACTAGGCAAAGCTCCAGACCTACTAACCAAGTGGTGTTGATATGGCACGCAGTGGCCGGTGTGTAATGAAAGCCTAAGCCAAAGGCCTACCACGTGCATGTACGGCAGCAAGGAATGACCTGTGCCGACTCATCGGAGCCAGATAACCACGTGCTATGAACTAGTGCAGGCTCGCTCTGGCCCAATTAATCCGCAGCGTACCCCCATCTGGGGTGCCACAACATTATTACGGGAATTTTTACATCTGGTTCAAAAACCTGAGCTGGGGTGATCCTGCCGAAAGACTATCGAACATCCTATACTCACCGATTCAAATACCCCACGGTACATTTAAGGGCGGGGGGTGCTTGATTAGTTAATCTAAAGCTCGTCTGAACTTGGGTCTGAGGTCGCAACCCATGAATCTGCTATTCTATCGCCTAACTAATCGGGACGCTAAGGTTATTCTTGTCGGAAAATGCGACATAAAGCAGATTTGATTAGCTAAAACCTTCCTTCAGCTGGCATTCTCAAGGGAGAAGAAAGCATTCAAGAGGGTTGGGACTATGAACACCGACGGTAAATGTGTGGGGAAGACAAGGACTCTTGCTTGCGATACCTTAGATATGATAGAAAAAAGTTCTAAGGAGTATGCAATACAAACTTTATGCGTCGGAGAAAATTGACGCAGGCTAGTTTTCAGTCTGAACTGTGCACAATCATAAGAAAATATTGAGATGAAAAAAGGCTCAGTAGAGAAACCAATTTTCCACCTTCGGTATAAATTAAAAATTCAAATTTCAGAGAGGGTAAAGAGAAAACCCGACTCAAGAGCAACCCGAAAAGGATACTGAAAGACTGGTTCGTGACTTGAAGATTCCACAGATTGATCCGAAGGTCATCGGCGGATATGAAGGTCTCCTGGTCGGAACTAATGGATATGGAGTTGATGTGGTAGGCATGAGCATTAGCGAAGATGCGCCGCGGTTGAGCTTCTACGGTGAGCGAGGTGGGTTGGAAACGGGGCACCCGCAAATCTCCAGAGTTGTGCACTTTATGCCCAGAACTGGCGTCGTGGAGATCGGTATCCTCCTCGAAGGTGTCATCGAAGACGTCGTCCTTAGAGTTGTACCCTGTTGCCCTTTTCATGCGCTCCGACAGACGCCATAGCTTAATGGTCTTTTCTAAAGACCAGAAAGAAGTTCAATAAGGCTTAATCAGATGAGGTGGAAAATGTTGGAAAAAATGAATAAGTAGGTGATTAAATAAGAACTTCACTTTGATAAAATGTAGTTGTTCGTCTTAAATGGAAAAAAATGCGCGAAGCACTATGCAGAGGTTCTTTTGAATTACAGTTAAAATGAGAGCAAGAGAGAGTCTTCGTGTTTTAAGTAAGCACGACGAAGTGCGAGTTAGGCACAATACAGAGGGGACTTTAGTAGACTTCATGAAAGATAGAATGACGGTTGTGAAGAGAAACAAGGGCATAATTAAGGACTCACCGTTTGTAGAGAGGAGGTGGCGAGCCTGACTGTGCTGGGGAAGCCATCTGACTTTGATAATTTTTTCTTCGATTTCCAAGGATTTCAGATAGTCGAATTCGGACTCATGGCTGGTAAAAGTGTGGTACGTTTCGTAGGTTGGAGGCTGGGACTTTCCGTGCTGTTATAAAATAGATGCTTTCACACATTAGTGAAAATCTACAGTTTTGTTCCTTATCTAGGTTCAGTGGCTTCAAATATCGCTTACAGGGAATAAAAGGCTATTAAAATCTATCAGCATGCCAATTTTTTGACTTGTTATATGCGAAATGTTAAATCGTGCTCCAAAGCTGACGTCGTTCCGGTGGGCGCCAGAAACGATCGTCCTGCGCATGGGTGTTACAGTTAGTGCAAAAAATACTCGAATTGTGCATCATCCGCTTCACGCCTCTCTTTTTACGCGAATCATGTGTAAATGGCAAGGCAACTGGATATAGCCACGGGCACAGTAGCTGAACCGATATAAAGTCTCAGCTACGTGTTGAACACGCATGCTAGTTCCTCAATGCAGTGAAAACTAACGTAAAAAACGTAGAGCCGATCAGGCACTGAATGGCAACTCAAGCACACGAATGAACTTGATCGAACGAAGGGGCAAAAAATGACAACGCGTGCGATTTCGGGCATGCTTGGCGAGCCGCTAATTTACCTCTGTGAAGCGGGCCCGTGCGCAGTCGCATCAATGTAAAGTTCGCCTGAATAGCCAACGGCATCAACAGTCACATGACGTTTGGCCTTGCATTATACGTCCTTTCCAGAAGTACAGTAAAATATTAGTGCGCGCTTACTTAAACGTGAAC
Source organism: Schistocephalus solidus (assembly GCA_017591395.1). Classification (NCBI taxonomy): domain Eukaryota; kingdom Metazoa; phylum Platyhelminthes; class Cestoda; order Diphyllobothriidea; family Diphyllobothriidae; genus Schistocephalus; species Schistocephalus solidus. The sequence goes on along the minus strand of WEDG01000815.1, from coordinate 370,509 downwards.
TCAGTCCTGATTTGGCATAGGTGAGCACGAGTAGAAACAGTGGTCATGGTCATTCCAAGGTCAGAAAAGACCATGGTAACAGAGAGGGAGAGAGAAATGCCTTAAGCTCCTTATGCATGTTGAAATAATGACCCGTAAAAACGGGTTTATTAATTTGAAATGATATTTGTAGGGGAGGGAAGGGGGAGACAGATGAAAGAATTGCTAGACGCAGTTTGTCCTCGACTGAAAATCTGTGTCCAGAAGACTGATGCAATTGGCGATGGCTTTAGCGCGTACTGAAAGCAAGGCAAAGCATTTTCATGCATGGAAAGGACGGGGGGTAGGTCTCGCAACTAACACAAGCTTCCAGTTCATAAGGCGTCACGAAATGAAACCGACAGATGTGACAAATGTGTGTACTTGATGCAAAGTTGCAGACAGCCACATGAGACAATTGCTGTACTTATACGAGCAGTTCAGGATGGAATTTCAAAGCAGACTCGCGGTATCCAAAATCTTAGGCCTTCAAACCTAAACAACCTGGCTTTGGCATTGGGCTTGCTTTTAACTTTACTGTCATTTACTGAAACAAAGAGCTGATAGCAATTAGAACACATTTCCGATGGCTGTCGTAGGGGACGTTAAGTAAATCAGAACCTGGGTATATGAAATTGAGGGCACAAAGAGGACGATAACTTCAGGCACGCGTAAATCAATAGTAAATAAGGCTTTAGAGGCGCTTTACAAGGCAGTGGCTTTAGTGGTTCGGCTAATGTCCCACCAAAAACCAAGAAGTCACAAAAATTCTGCTGTTTTATGCACAAAAAAGTTCATAAATGCAGCGCTGACAACGCTGACGGCAAATGTGTCTTTCCGGGCACAGAGTTATGCGCCTCCAGGAAGTAAAAAAGGTCCATTTAAGAATGCATTTAATCGTTGCGTCTGCGAAATGATCTGGTAATTGTTTGAGATCAGTGATGATACCCAGGTAAGCATTTAAGAAGTCCAGTTTGGCTAACTTACGCTCTCAATTATTCAGCATCGGGCCTTTACAGTAATATAAAGGGGGGGGGTAGATTTACAAAAGTTTAAACATTCAATAAACAGAAAGTAGTGAGTAGAGAGATGAGGGGGAGGCAGAGGTCAGGGGTTTGAAAATAAGACATTCCTAGCCTGATTACCTCTGATCCAAGCAGCAAGATCTTGTCGGAGAAGGGATTCTCAATGATTGAAACGAAACCCGCGCAAAGAGGAAGAACGAGTAGTCAAGCCCAACTGTTAAGTTCAAATCTAACCAAATAGCTTGCACCAGTTGTTGCAGCAAGCAGTTTAGGGAAAAACATTTGATTATTCATAGCTAAACTTAACAAAAAGACGCTTATGTATTAGTTTGTAGAGGGAAGTATGATCTTCGGCTCTTTCCGCAGGTGGCTCCTCTACTGCATGTGTGATTCAAACCTGAGTATATCACTGTGCGCTTATCGCAGTGGTTTGGAAGGTTGCCAACTGAACTAATACCTCGCAGTCAGTCCAGTGCGTGTTTGTGTGGTGGTCGATTGGTGGTCTAAGAGCCAGGCTGCAACGGCTCCTTCCTAACGTGACCTCTGACGTGTGAGATGCGAGTCGCTCAACCACCTTTTATGCGAAATGTTGGTGCTTGTTTGCTTTTTTTGGGGGGTGGGGGGCTAGGTCGTGAAAGTGCTAAGCGCAGACCGAGGTCAGTATATATGAGCAGCTGCGACTATTCCTCACACCAGTTAACTGACCAGCTCAGAGGTGACTGATGCCTGGGAATGGGAATAGTGAGGCCGACGGTTCAGCATATTTTCCTCACTATAAATAATCTGACGCGCTTGAAGCCATCACGACGCGCTAAATGCCGTGGCTTTGAAGGTTACCAACCGACGGGATAACTCGGACCGCACGGTCAACCTAGTATGTTTGTGCGGAGTGGCTGACTGGCGGACCGAGTCAGGCTGTAATGGCTCTTACTGTTGCCTTTATGACACTCCCACTCCGTAGAACTCGAGCTAGGTGTGGCGGCACGCATATGGTCGACTCCGACCATGCCAACTACCTGCGCCCTCTCCCGTCTCCAGTCTTCTTGACTCTGTCATGACACCAGGCCCACGAAGGGAGGGGAGAAAGTGCGGTATATGCAGCGCAAGTCATGGTCCCTACACACCTTGCTGTGGGGCACACGTTGGACCTCGTCGGACGCAAAGGGCACTGCAAAGGTGCAAACGGGCATGACACTTTGGCTTATCTGAGATAGTATGCGCAATGACTCAACGGTCTTAGGAATGTTAATGGTAGGACTTGCCTGTGATGAAAGGCGAAAAATCAAAACTCGACCGCCACGATCTCCAACTGCGAGGAACTCTCCAGTGCTGTCATATTCGATGCAGGAATACTGGTCAGCTGGCAGGTTTTTAAAAATTACTGAAAAGTTAGTTACCATCGACGGCCTCGTCCTCCTTCAAGCCCTTGATATCGTCGTAGTACCAGGACAGGTTGGATCTTTCGTGAGAAACTGCAGGGCAGAAGACACAGTTCGTGGATGGAAATTTTACAAGCACTGGTCAATACATGGATGGTGGGTTTTATGAAAAACAAAGAAAAGACAGGTGAATTCTAGTGGACATGAAGGCTACCATAGTCCGTAAGGATTAAGTAAAATGGAATTCGTGTATTTTTTCATTCGGACTAGGCGCCTTAAAATCGTAAACCCAGTGCGAAGACAGGAGTATTGGGAACTATTTGGCGCAAAAATGTGCAGCTAAATAGGAGACACTGGCACTCACGTTAAGCGATTCTGTGCAAAAGTATTAAACAAAATGTGCGCAGATATACGATTTGAGAGGGAAACAAAATCAATGGCATTAAAAAGTATAAACATGTGGCCTGGCACCACGAGCGGGAGGGTATGCAACGCTCAGAGAATCAGGCAAACTGATCGAAAACCATCAAATTGATCAAGGAGTTGTGCGTCAGGCATTTAAGGGGACTGTAAAGACTACTCACATATTTTATCGGTGCTTTTTCGGCTTTATACTTCCACAGTATACTTTTTAACTTAAATGCTGGCAACTTGGTGTTTCTACGCGTAGTGGAAAACCAAACGGCTTTCGGTGAAAGTTAGCTACAAAGTAAACAGGTCCAAGTGGATCAGCGGCGACAGTACCATTAGGTCACAGTGGGCTGTCTGGCAGGCTAACTGCTTTATAAAATGCCGCAAAGCCTGAGGACGATAAGGTAACATAGCGTCTTATAATCACCATTCAACGACTTCGTTTGTTGCTACCGTCACGTGGTTAGGTAGTTGAGCTAAAGCTGATGGGAATCCAACTGTGCTGCAAATACCTCATAAACAAGGAAAACGTCCGATTTCCGTATTATGATCTGTGACAGCGTTCGCACGGAGCAACCAGCTCCAGATGCACAGTCCAATGACGCGGACACACGGTACGCGAGGTACACTACTCAGATGAGAACGGGTCATTTATATGATGTCTTTGGCATGACGATCGCCCCTCTCGTAACATGCATATCTTATGCTGCTTGCGTTGGAATCAGCCAATGACCGGCTGGTGTGCACATAACAGTGCGATGATACTTTTCTAAAGCCACTGCAACTTTCTCTCTAAGAGCCAACATCAACCACCTACCAGCACCACGAAGAAACCTATTTGCAGCTGCAAAACTGTTTAAGAGACTTTTTTCATGCTGGCATAGTGGGTATATTATTGGAAACATAGGCAAGGCTGGACTGTCGTGTCGTATGTAAATGGTGATCTTCCATGCGAGGGGCCCACATCGACAGTAAAAGCCCAACCACGCCTGAATACCAACATTTTAAGGGAACAGTTTAACTTAAATCGGGCTTAAAATGGATGTAAGCTTGATAAAAAGTGAAATAATGTGTCCCCTATAACAATTGAGAGCAACGAGCATGGTGCCTAAGCCTAGCTGTGTCAGTGTTTGAGCCATTACTAGCAGCAAGATATCGAATCAGAAGTACGGTTCGCTTTTGTCTGAACGTCACGAAAAACTACTTGTTGGCAAGTCACAACATCAAAAAAATGAAGGCATGTGGGGAAAAGGTAACCGAGGTTCTGAGTAGCGGTTCAAGCCGGCCATAAGAGTGAAAGAAACGGGATATGGCCAAGGTTAATCAAATAGCAGGGTCAGCCAGAAAAGTTAAAGACCCAAGGTATTTTTCAGATAGTATGCTGAAACGAATGTTGACAGACCGTGACCTTGGAGTTTAAACGATTCCCAGGACCGTACAATCAGCAAGTTCCCCTCCCGTAGACGAAGGACGTCTAGAGGCCATCAGCCGCCTTCTCACTCTAATAAGTGTTGGGGTTGCACACAGGGTGAAGTCAACCATCAGGCAGCAAGTCATGGGGCCGAAAGACCCACTGCCATGGCCAGAAACGTCTGGAGCAGTTTAAACGATCTTTTACTGTTGTGGACAAAGCAGCTACGTCGGATAAACCGGGAGATTACTCCATACGCAAATGATCGAGTGCATAGCCGTGGTGCGGAGAGGCTAGCTCTCAGGTTGCAACTCACTCGACGCGACCCGGTCATATTTTAGAGTTTAATGAGGCCCAAAGCATCGCGAAAGGTGATAAACATGTGAACCGCGAGCTTCTCGAAACACGTTTCTCAGGGCAACAGTCCATCAACAAGCGCAATGACCTGTTCTTATATTCTGTGCTGGGGCTTTGCCTGAGCAGGGGAATTAGTTATGTGGAGAGGGCGAGGGCTACCAACACCTCCAATGACAGTAAGCCAAGGGGCCGAATAACTATACCGCCAAAATCCAACATGGATGACGAAATTACGGCAATTAACGACTTGAACGCGGACGGCCAAGCCATCACCGCGAGAGCTGCTAATTGTATTGCGCAGGTGATCGCGCAGCCACGACGTACCTTGTGCCTCTAGTACCCTTAACGGCGACTGTCTCTGGTGATGAGTTTGGGCGAGGACCCGAAACGTCACGCTAGTAACCTTCTTGTTCCAGCGATTACATCTTCTCCCGTGTATCATTCGGCGGTTATCCATATAATCTAAATAAACATAATTATCTCAGATCTTTGGCTAGATGAGTGCGACCACCCACTGTATCGGAATCCTTGGCATATTTTTTTCAGAAATCTGCATACCTAATACCACCCGCTGATAAAAGTCAAACTATAAACATGGAATACAGAAGTAACGAATTCCAGTTATTGATTGGCTATCAGCAGAAAGCTAACTGGCTGATGAACTTACTGAATAGACTGAGAAAAACTTGGGTGACAAGCCAGGGCATGTCGTGTGGGACTGAAACAACTGCATTATGTTTTATTTCGACAGGTTTATAGGAGCCTCAAGCGCACATTTGTCCTCCGACCCTGGGACACAAGTCACATTAGGAGCATATGATTTCAAATCCTCTTATACGACCTGGAAAACGAACTGGTCCTGTATTAGAGGTCACTACCGCCGGTACGTGATAATTTACCCTAATCGCAACTAACTCTTATCGGACCGCATCGCTGACAGTTAATTCCTCGTCAAATCTGCGGTAAGCGTGGTTTTATTCGCAATTCGTTAATGCACGCAACAGAGCACTTTGTATTTGAGCTACAGTTCCTGCATCTGAATGTTGGACAACGCACTGACAGACCCGATTTTCGCTTTTTGTTAGGCATTTAGAAGGGTTGACATCACACTCCAAGGATACAATTCTGGACGTGTTTCAGCCTTCCAGTCAATTTGCTGCATCTACAACTCATCGAAGGCGGCTGCCCACCATTGTCCTTACGCTAATTTCTGACTGTCTTAGCCACTTTCCTTTTAAGCAGTCCCGCACCTCACCACTCCCGCGTTTCAAGAAATGAAACAAGCACAGTCAATCATCACAATACCACTAAGGACCCTTTCAAATCCTATCAGCAGCGTCGTTTGGGTGCGAACCACTTACATATTGCCAAAGCAGAGTTCAAGAACAGGCTTGAAATCGGTAAAAATTTCAGTGCAACAGTTTGATATCACAACTCTTGATTTCCATGGCAGTCGCGGTACAAAGAACTCCAGGGTTCGCATCTGTAATATAACCCACCTTAGAGTCCGATAATAATGAAAATTTTCACTGACGAATCAGTCTTGGTCCGTTTTCACTAGGATACAATAATTTTGCACTTCCTCATGCGACTCGTACCAACTCACTAACTCATATGCACACGTTGACAGGACCAAGCTTGAAAACCCTTTTGTTGTAGTTCAAGTTTTTATTTTGCATAAACTTTTGTATCAACCTTTGCTGCTGGTTTAAGCAACATCCTCACAATCGAAGCACGTACTCCCACCCACATGCACATAAGTTCACTGTTAAATCCGGTACTACACCAACAAACCCTCCACTCCATCCGATGTCTAGGCAGAGCTGTAGGCAGATCAACGCACATACAACTTCCGCCTCTGGCACACATTCCACACTAAGAATCGCGCGATCATCACTTCTGGATGGATGAAACACATGGGCATACAGCTTCGAGGGGAGGCATCCGCAGGAGTTCATAAACGCGGTGGCCATTTAGTCGATTCGCCAAGTTTATGACCTCCAGCTCTCAAATGAATCACGGTTATTTGTGCCGACCTTATGCCTGTTCAGGTACGAACGCAGACTCGGGGTTGACCACAAGTCGAAGGCTCAAACACCACCAGACTATCTTGCCAAATAAACGACTCCCATCGGTCCCTTCAGTTTTCCTATGAGACTATACAGGGGAAATATAACTATGATATACCACTGTCTTGGTCGTAACAAGTCTTAGTATAGTAATTGTAGAAGTATTTTTCAAAGTAACATTAATGAGATCAATGTGGCCATGGTTCTGGGCTGCTTTGGCAGTTTTTTAGATGTATAAACTAGCAAATAATACAGAAAACGTTAAGGTATGTGCTGCGTCGATTAGATAGTAATTCTGAAATGCCTATTAAAACCAAGACGTTATAAACAGACGGACGATTTTTCCTAGATTTTGAGGCAACGATTAGCGCGGTCAAACGAAAAGCCTATGAAAAACCCGGAATTGCATTGAAGAGTAATACTTTGTAAGTAAAAACGACCACCGATGTCGACCGTAATCAATTTTATAAAAAAACATGACGACTAGGTAGGGAAATTCTTCATTTTGGGTGGCAAAATGGTTGCACAGAACGAACTGCAATGACGATAGAAAATACACCTTTGCGAATGCAATCACTGAAGCGTAGAAGTAACACTTGAAATCAAACGCCATCATAACTGGAAAACTCTTAAAGACCTAAGCACTAAGCCTGAAGCTGTCTAATCTGCCCATATACGCAACGGTGACGGTTCCGGGAAGATAATCTGACAAACCGAAGTCGCACACCGGAATAGATTTGTTCTGCTGCTGACGTATCGGAGAGCTCAATCGGCTCTTTGTTTTCAAAGCGTTTGATGCCGAACGTAGACCAGAATTTTCAATTACTTATCGATCTTTTTCTCTTTCGCTGCCTAAGTCTTTGGGTGGCTGTTTGGGGGCTTGACAGCCGCTTGCGGTATATGTCATCACCTTGATAGAGAATGCTTAAAACTGCTTCCTCTTCGGGCAAGTTCGTCGCAAATCGTATCTGCTCGGTTTTTTAAGTTCAGTGTGATCAGCATAGCCTGGTCTTATTGCATATAATGACACGGCCTAATAAGCCATAGAAAGTCCTGGATGCCCATTGGTAAAGTTGGCATCCACACACCATGCCTCAGGTTTGAGTCCTTCTGTCATTGAGGTGGCTCGCCCCAAACTAGTCGGTCCTTGAAGGACAAAAGTATGGTCAGTTTCTCCAATGTGAGTTGCAAGCTGTAAGTTTGGGTCTAGCCTCAAATTTGCCAGTTTGTGCTCACATAAGTGGGTTTGCAAATTTCATCCAGATTCCCTGGCATACTTGTAGTTCGCATAATTGCAACATAATTGGTAGAAAACTGACAAAATTTCTATAGGTAACATCCGGTTGTTAGGTAGCATTCCACGGCGTAACGTTTTTGCCTGTGATCGAAAGGCTATCCCTACCGACCAGGAGCGACAATCCTAGGTCAAGAGACCTCAAAGACAAATCCACCCCTCAGGCGTGGTATTTGGATGCCAACTTTACCCATAGAGGCCTAGACCTTCCTGTGGCTTATAAAGCTGTGTCAGTTTATACATAAAGCCAAGGACGTTATGGGCACATCGAACTTAAAAAACCGAGCCGACAAGACTCCGCGAAGAACTTGCCCGAAGGAGAGACAGTTTCAAGCATCCTTCCTAGAGGTGATGACGAGAAATGCAAGCGACCGTCAAGCCGACAAACGTCGGGTAAAAGGATGAGGCTGCGAACGCGGGAAGAAATCGGTTGGTTTAAGACCGACTTTCTCAGCCAGGCGTTTAAGTCTGATCGATTTTCCGCATTACATGATTCGAAAATGGAAGGCCAAGTAAGCTCTCTGAAACATCAGCAACACAACGATTCCGATTCGGTGAAACGCTTCTTTCTCATTCTATATACATTTTGAAGCCAAAATTAAGACATTCAAACATAAAAGGCAAAATGTTACATTGTCCAGACTCTGCTAAACAGAGCAAAAAAACGTCGATTTGCGCGTAAAGGTAAAATATACAAAGAGATTTTGGTAAACCTAAGCGTTAAGTAACTAATTATATCAGCAGAGACGTAAAAGCCTTAAATGTACATAATGCCTGTTTCGCTATTAAAAGGTAACCTTCCACTTCCGAATTTGAAGTTTGTGGCTTTCAGTAAATTCGCGTTCGTGTGCGACGAATGACGAACGCGAAACTAACTTTCCAGATCCGCTTAATGCATTCTATCGGGAAAACAGTGTTATGTATGGAAGTCCATCCTGAGATGCCTTAAAAATTGGTGTGCGGTGAAATTATTGTAGGACGCACTTGAATGTTCAGAAAGGACTGAACCAGAAAATGTCAAATACTCAGAAGCAGTTAGAGCATGCGATTGGGTGCTCAGTAGGGAAATTTTTCACCGCCTCCTACGGATTACCCAATCAGAATCCTAAGATTGGGAGCATTGAAGTCAGTAAAAAACTTTAAAAAAAATTCCGTTAAGCAGTCTCACCCTAGAACCATCGCCTACTTAACTTCTAAACACTGACTTAACTTAAATATTTAACTCTTATCACAAACTAGACCGTAACACTAATCTTAATAGTGATCTTAACACCACTCCAGCAAGAAAATCTACCCAAACTACGTTTCTATGCAAATAATGTGCCGTTTTGATATTTGGTCCACCGGTTGCTAAGAGTCCAATTCAGTTACCCGAGATTCGTGCTTATAAAGGCTTCCAGCTTTAAAGCTCAAACTAAGGATGCATGACAGTTTTTCCATGCTAAATGATAAAATCAAAATACTAATTCAGGAGCTATCTTCAGCCAGCCCGTAAAGAAGGGTCTTTTCAGTTGTATTTGCTGCATTGTTTGCATTAGTGACTGTCAAGCACTCAAAATTAATCGTAGTGGATAATTCATCAAAATTTAAAGTGAAGGACGTAAAATAAAGTAAGATGTTATTCGAGATAGAACAACACCCGCTATGAGATACAACAATAAAGCTTCAAAACGTCCACTTATAAGCCTTACAAGACTTTTAGTTTCTCATTTTTAATGAACATGTCTGAAGTAATCTGGTCCTGTTAACATGGCCGACTGCACTCGCCCATAACAGAGCTGGTCTTGGTAGCGAGCACCCCTCCCACCTTTCCAATTTACCGCCAGAGTGTACTCTACAGACCTCTATCTGAAAATCTGCACAGCCTCATATAGAGTTTGCGCACACACGCGTGTGCGAATGCCGTGCTCTGCAATAACCAGCTATCACATCAATTTTTTGTGGCTCACGCATTTCATTCGATGCAGGCGGCTCACGGTTTGAATCACAGTCACTAGGGCTTCAAACTCGTGCAGCGAAATGCCTAGGTGGTGATCTGCGGAACTGCCATTGAAGGTGGGCCGTGTAGACCAAGTGCATTCTCGTCAAGACTCCTTTTAAAGATCCTAGGCGAACTAATTCATGTCCTACCCAGCTATACGTGGCTCTGCCACAAGCGTCATGGCATCGGCAAATTGTTTTCAGTCGACTTTAGCCAAATGGTCCTGATGTACAGGCCATGGTTATTACAATCCATAAAATTAAACAAAAGTAAAAACCTACGTCCTTTAATAGAATGAATAAGTTATACTAAGGGAAACAGCGACTATGTACCGTGCTCATGGTCACTCGCGCTCTCTTGGGTCCCATTCATCACGAGGACAAAAGCTAGGACTCGTACACACTGATTGTTGAAAAAGTGCTAATGTTTCACAACCATTGAACAGTTTAAACAATGTTCACCAAAGTTAATGTTCAAGGTAAATAGTCCTGTTCAGCAAATACCGAGTTGAAAACACTAATATTTTTTACAATTAGCGGGTTGTTAACTTAAATAATTTCAAATCACAAATGTTATTTGCCTGAGCTACCTGAACGTAGAGTTAAAAAATTGTCCGATATAGAGATGTCGATTGTATTTCTTTAATCTCTAGTGCCAAAACTTCCGAAATTTCGACGCATATTAAAATTCTAAATTGCATAAAACTGAATTGGAAGTTACTTGGAGAGAAACGTGCATTCTAGTGAATATACTGAATAAGAAAATAATATAACCGCAAGATGAATGTCGAATGCGAAAATAATAATGGTATTCAGAGATTAAAACACCTGCATGAGTAAGGAAGATAACAAAAAAGTGAAAGGTGTAAATATATGTGGACAACGTGCAAATTATTTTCGCACTATATCCAGCTGAAAGTCTAGCTTTTGGATTGAAAAGTCGAATTATATCAGAATATAGTTTTTTACTGTCTGAAAGCAACAAATATGTTCAGAATAGTTACTCAACTAGTTACTCATAATTCTATGAATTTATACGGCTACCGTCTTTATTTATTGACGGTGCATTCCACGGGTTATTAATTCAGACATAATATTTTATTTTATTTTATTTATTTATTTATTGCCAGTTTACAGGCAAGGTCAAAAAATATATATACAATAGAGGGTCAAGCTGACAGTGAAAAAAACTCCTGATCGTTGTTTCAGGTGTTTTCAGGAGAAAAAAACTGCAGCTTATTGAGTAATTAAAGTTCTGGACAGGGACGCGTTAACACAGGTGCCCGGTGAAGAACCTCTCCATTCAGTGTTACGGATCCGGTATTCTGCACCAGCAGGTATGTCGGCCAGCGGCTGTTCACTGTCGACTGAGAAAAAAGCCGATTGAGGTCTGCAGAGCTAGTAATATTGGTGTCAGCGAGAAGACCGGCACAGGATTCAGAGTCCGTGAACACCATCAGAACCGAAGAGAGCTTCCACAGAGTCAGCAACCAAAAGTTTTGGAAGGTGTCCTGAATGTAGAAAACTAGTGACAGTTCGCGTAAACAAGGGATAGCTTTGCTGAATTTTGATACTTCTAGGTAGTTTTTTTCCATATTGCTATAGCGTTTACCGAAAAAAACTGTCGGTATCTAACTGTGCGTGCCAAAGGAAGAAATAAAAATACATCACGATGACTGGTGCGCCGAGAGTGGTCGAGGTGCCTAAGAGATGTAAGGAGGTTAAATGTACGACTGTTGAGTAGTTTAAACAGTAAAAATAGTCCCTTCTGTAATCTGCGAAGCCATAGCGGATCAAGGCTTGTAAGCTCACAGCGTTGTTGGTAGGACAGGTTTCGGTGTTCTGAATAGAAAACTCTTTTTGTAAAGAAGTGCTGGACTGATTCTATCTTCTTTCGTTCACTAGCGTGCAGAAGGCTTAATAGAAACGGGCAGTATTCCAGACAAGGCCTGACATACATTTTATAGAGGCTGATTCTAATGTTGACGGTTTTAAAATTTCTGAGAATAAACCCAGTAGTTTGGCGTGCTTTCGAGACAATCAGGGCGCAGTGCTCTGACAGATTATTTTTTTATAAATAAATAAATAAAATAAAATAAAATAAAATAAGATTAAGACTACTAGAGTTTGATATGCCCAGATCCTTTATAACTCCGGGCACGTTTAGATCGTGACCGTCTATGCTTAGGTGGGGCTGATGGTTGTCGCCAATAACCATAACGGAGCACTTTTGCCAAGAAAGTGAGAGGCGCCAGGTGCGACACCACTGAGCGAAGGCCTTAAGATCCTTTTTTAAGAACGCAAGCACGATGTTGCGATCAACCGGTTTATATCGATCGGCAACTTTTAAATCGTCAGTGTACATAAAGGGCCTACCATACTGAAAACAATCAGGAACATCGTGGACAAAGAGGCAAAATAGAAGCGGGCCAAGCACGCTGCCCTGAATAACTCCGCTCCTCACATGCGTGGGCGTTGGAGATAACATCAGAAATTTTCACCCGTTCTGCGCGAGCATCCAAATAGGAAAATATTAAGTTCAGAAGCTTGTTACCTATGCCGAAGGAGGCAAGTTTCAGCAGTAGAAGATCATGGTCAACACGATCAAAAGCCTTAGTGAAATCAAAGTAAACGGTGTATATTGAAAACCACTGTCTCTAGATTGTAGCACATGATCGAAAAAAGCGAGCTGGTAAGTGTCACAAGACCTTTTTTCGAGAAAACCATGCTGAGTCGCATTAAGTAGGTTATTTTCTCTTAGGTGACACGTCATTTTGTCTTTAATCGAGGTCTCGAAGATCTTCGAGACTGCTGGTAGTGTATGTATGGGCCTAAAGTCGTCAAATGACGTAGGTCGGCCATGTTTTGGAATAGGCAATATGTGCGATTCCTTCCATAAAATAGGGAAAGTTTCACTTTCAAGAGCAAGATTTAATATCTTATACAGAAGGGACGGAAAAATATCGTTTGCATCCGCCTTTAGAACGCTGACCGGGACGCCATCTGGTCCTGGACTGTAAGATTGACGAAAACGCTGAATGGCTACCGTCACGTCCCAGAGGGTAAAAGTTATGGTTTCGAGGACATTACCGGTCCAAACCCGGATGTTAGGAAAGGGGGCGACAGTATGTTCACTAAACGTTCTAGACAAGAAAGTATTGAAGCTATCAGCAGTCAACTTAGCGTCAGCTATTGGGTTTCCTAAGGCATCTCGAAGTACGGGGTGCTGCGTTTTTCTCTGCGCTTTTACTGTGCGCGAAAAGAGCTTCGCACTATTTAACGAAGGGTTTTCGGCAAAGGTAACCTCATCGGCTTGTCGTTTTTCATCAGAAAGCCTCTTAGCCTCTTCAAAGATTTGTTGGATCAAGGGCAGGACGGAGGTGTCGTTTTGTAGATAAAAACGACGGGAGAGTCTACGCAGTCTACGGTGGAATGATAAAGGGAGGTAGACTTCATCCTTGACATTAATTATTTTCTTGCGGGGAACAAAACGAGAAATAAGTGGACCTATAAATTTGTAAAAAGTATCAGTACAAACATTCACATCCGAGCATACAAAGAAGTTAGTCCAGTCGTGGGAATTTAGGTATGTTAGCAATTCCCTCATATTTGCTTATCTGAAATCACGGAAAAAGCTATATTTTTTGGAAAACGTTTCAGCAGCCTCTAGTTCTAGTGTAGAAAGAACAATTGTATGATCAGAATTCCCAAGTGGATCTAAAGGTGACACTGACGAAGGCTGACAACCTCTACAAAAAATAAGATCAAGTATGTTTTATCCTCGGGTGGGAAAATCAACTACCTGGTCCCACATGCCTATATCTATGGCCTCAAGTAGGTCTTCGAACTTTGCAGGACCGGAAGTTGGAAACCAGTGAACTTCAGGAAGATTGAAGTCACCTGCAATCAAGTAGTACTTCAGATTTAAGTCAGCTGCAGCGTGAAATGCCAGCGAGAGACAAGGATCGTAATCCTCGCTGGCATTGGGTGGGCGATAGACACTACCAACGAGTAAAGAGTAGTTATCTTTTAGAACTACTTTGAGCCAACAGCTCTCATCTACCGCGATAAATTGGCGATAGTCCAATTGAAAAAATGTAAGTGGTTGCCTAACATAGATACAGCTTCCTCCACCACGGCCCTCGTGTCGATCATTCCGAATGTAAGCATAGCCTAGAATAGAGAGTTCGGAGTCGGATACACAGGGTGTTGCCCATGTCTCTGTAACTATTACAATGTCGGGGCGGTGGATGAAAACCAGAGTCTGGAGCAAAGGCATCTTATGAAGCACAGATCTGGCATTGAGGACGATTAGTTTAAGCGGGCACGTTTTTGGTTTCTAAACGGGATTTGCCTCGCCATTGGTTTTTCGTGTTTTCAGTTCTAATATTAGCTGTCGCATATTCATTCGCTCTTTCAGCCCATATTCCTGTTGAAAAAAAAACTTCAGAATGCGGACCCCGCAGGGTTGATTTTCTCTGTAGCAGGAGCTGTGCCTGTGCTTCGTTTTCCAAGATGATTTTAAGAGGTCTTAATCGAGGATTTGAATCGGGTGTAGACAGAGCCTTCCCTATTCTATATGCCTTGAGAATATGAATGGACTCGCCGTCCGTCAGCAGCGTTTTTGCATACAATTGATGGAGTTCTAAGTCATATTTAACTCGCTCCTTTGGAATAATTTAAGCTGACTCCGGGACAACTTTAATGACTACATTCCGTTTTCGACTCAATCTAGGGCCCGTTTGTAACTCAGACCTTTCAGCTGAGTGAGAACTGGTTACCAGCTCACTTTGCCTGATAGGTCCAGATGAGCCGGGTGTTGGGCAGGCTGGAGCCAAATCTCTGCAAGACTTGTTTTTCTTAAACCTTTATTTGGCTTTACAAACTCGCCAACCTCTTCAACATCGTATGTTGGTGCAACGTCTACCAGTGATGAAGCGATGGGTGGTAAAGCCAGATTAGTGCTGATGCTACCCAAACTAAGTACCGGTGGAGTGGCGCAAGGACTATATTGGGATCCCTTCGGAAGTAGCGAAAATTCCTCTGGTTTACCGGCTCCAGGAATCGCGATATGTTTAATGTGACTTTTATGTAAACTTGAAGAAGCTATAAATGAATACGAATTTTGCTTTGTGGTAGGTTTATTACGAATAGCAGCTTTTTAGTAGTTGGGCAAGATATAGATTTTTTTAAAGTTATATATTTCTTGTCTTAGATTGCTTATTTCCTGCTCCATCCCTGAGTATTTCTGCTGGAGGCTGAAACACCCCATACATGTTTCGTCTTCGTAAGCTACATTAGTTAAGCTTACTGAACTTTTACCCCGTTTAGCGGGAGGTGAACAATTAGCAGAATAACGATAGTTACAATTGTTTTCTGCTTGTCCATTAAATTGCTTAACAAGATCCCCTGCCAATATGGCCGAGTGGGTAGAGGCGCCGATAGACGGTCCCAAGCAGCTTGGTCGTGGACCAATTTTTTGTGACAATAAACTTATGGAACTTGAGTTTTGCAAGTTATAATTGCCACAAAATTAACGGAGAGTAAGTTAGGATATTCAACAATAAGAATATGAAAATATAAGGACTCAGCCTTTGGTTTGAGTCCCTTCCGCGATTGAGAGCAGATGCAGGGAGCACACAGCCGGCGTGAGTTTCAGAAAGCAGCAAAGATCGAGGGTCCAAGTCGAAATTTACAAACTAAGAGGAATATAAAGACAATTCTTTTATAATTTTCCAACACCGTGTCTTCTACACTGAGTAGAGACTAAAAACTCGTAGGCTCGAGCTACGTGAAATTCGAAACCAATTTCAAACGACGCGCCAACAAAAAATATCGCATACATACCCTACGAGCACCAGCCCCGCCTGGCCGCCTCTGGCCCAGGGGGCCAGGTGGGGCAAAATCGATGGTTTGGCCCCCTCTAGCCCTCTCGCTCGAAAACTTTGCGCAGCGGGACCCCATGATTTTCTCACATTAGCAGCCCCTTTTCCTTTATACTGAACGCCCACCGCCCATAGCCTTCTCTATCCTAATCGGCCACTACTGTAGTGTAGACGAGGGTTGAAACTGCTAAGAACCGAGGTGTACAAAATAAATTAACGCTAAGTGGAGAATTGTGTCTAAACTACAAACGACAAAAAGACGGCAAAAATGTCAGAGGATTGTTTGAATGCAGACTCACGAAAAACGCAGCTTCTAGATAGCGAGTGTTGTTGAGGATTGTAATGAACTCTGAGCTAGATTCAGAAAGCTATACATCAAGGATGAAGAGCAGAGTCCGGAGTTCAATTGAGACGGCGATCAGTAGAATGCAATCGAGAAATGAAGATCAATCATTGCAATTGACTGAAAGTAATTGAGAGAGATCAGTACAATCAAGATAGCAGCGGTGACATGCAGCAGCGAAAACAGAAGACGTCCAACATGCCGGTTGAAGCTGGCTGTTGTATTTATTTAGCACATTTAAACAAGCGATCATAAAGATTCAGGTGACCACGAAAGATACAAAGATGTAAATTGTACAAATACCTACACAACTCCCCCACCAGAGCGTTTGTTGTGCAAAAAAAACGCTCGATTAAAAAAAAGCAAAAAAATTATACGACAAAGTCCTTAAGATTGGCAGGAAATGGATATGTCTACCAGAACGAGAGGAAATGCGTTGTGGTGAAGAAGAAGTAGCAAAACGTGTGGTTGGGGTTGTCGAGTGTGAAGGTTGAGTGGAAGGGACTGACATAGGTGGAATGGGTGGTGATGGTGTTGAGTAATTGGATGGAGCAACGGGCGGTGGGACGCACTCAAGATAAGCTGGCTTGAGTCTGTCGATGGAGACTGTGTCAGTCTTTTCAGCCTTCTGTATGACGTAATACTTGTCCATCCGTTGAAGCACCTTGTATGGGCCATCATAAGGGGAACAAAGAGGCTTGCGAACTGCGTCGTGCCGGACGAAGACGAATGGAGCAGATTTAAGGTCGTTTTGCACAAAAACGCGTTTGGATGTCAGGCGAGTGGGAGTTGGACGCAGTTGAGCCATGCGCTGTTTTAATTGTTGAACGAAAGCATTTGACAAGCTAGTGTCTACGGTGAGAGGCTGCACAAATTCGCCGGGAAGGCGGAGAGGTGTACCGTATACAAGTTCTGCCGTAGTACACTGAATGTCCTCTTTGACAGCTGATCGAATACCCAAAAGGACGAGGGGTAAGTTGTCACTCCATGCAGTTGTGTCTGAGTGAGACATCAGTGCTGTCTTAAGTTGACGATGCAGTCGTTCCACGAGGCCGTTAGTAGCAGGGTGATATGCCGTTGTCGTGATGTGCGCACACCCTAGAAGTTTAGTGAACTCTCAGAAGAGATGAGATTGAAACTGACTTCCGCGGTCAGTGGTAATGGTGGCTGGCACACCAAAATTGGCAATCCAGTGATGCAGGAAGACCATGGCAATATTTTCTGCCGAGGTATCCGATATCGGAATTGTAATTGGCCATCGTGTGAAACGGTCGATTGCTGTGAAAATATGTGTGTACCCACGTGAAGGTGGTAACGGCCCAACTAAGTCTAAGTGAACGTGATGGAATCGAACGTCCGTAACAGCAAATGTGCTTGGTGGGGTAAAGGTATGGTGATGCACTTTGTTTTTCTGGCAAGCTAAACATTGCTTAGTCCAAAGGGCAATGCCAGAGTTCATCTTCGTCCAGACAAAGCGAGCAGCAATAAGTTTGCAACCGGCGTGGATGCCAGGATGTGACAGAGAGTGAAAATGGTTAAACACTACCTTACGGTAGGATAGTGGAACAACAGGTCTGGGGGTGCCTGTGGACCAGTCGCATAAAACCGTACCTGGTGATGCTGGAAGTGGTGCATCTCGAAGCTGCAGAGTACTAGATTTACGCAGATCAGCAATGGACTCGTCTTCTAGTTGGAGGTCTGCAAGCTTCGCCAGGTCGAAGTTGGATGACAAGGTGTTGATGTCCGGTCTCGATAATGCATCAGCAACGACATTGTCGCTGCCTCGGACGTAGCAGATATCAGCAGTAAATTGTGAAATAAAGTCAAGGTGATGCACTTCTCAGGGCGAACACCTATCTGGTTTAGCCTTGAGGGCATAAGTAAGAGATTTGTGGTCGGTATGAACCCGAAAATCTCTTCCCTCTAATAGGTGGCAAAAATGACGAATAGCCAGGTATATAGCCAGGAGCTCGCGAAAGAAAGTACTGTAGCGAGTCTGCGCCGGTTGTAGCTTCTGTGAAAAGAAAGCCAATGGCTGCAACTGGTTATTCACCTGTTGATGTAAGAC
Source organism: Schistocephalus solidus (assembly GCA_017591395.1). Taxonomy (NCBI): domain Eukaryota; kingdom Metazoa; phylum Platyhelminthes; class Cestoda; order Diphyllobothriidea; family Diphyllobothriidae; genus Schistocephalus; species Schistocephalus solidus. Next base: position 352,269 of record WEDG01000815.1, on the reverse strand, counting down.
TGCGCCGACAGCACTGTTGGAAGCGTCAGTGGTCAAAATCAACTGCGTATAAGCGTCAGATTTGAGGTGGTGCAGCATGGTCGCATCAGCGAGTGCCTTCTTGGCTGCCTCAAAAGCTGAGTGAGCTGCCGGTGAAAGTTCAATCGGCTTGCCTTTCGACTTCAAAAGATCAGTCAATGGAGCCAGTATTGTCGCACAGTTGGGAATGAAACGTCGGTAATAATTGACAAGTCAAATGAAACGTCGCAGTTGTGTGAGGGTCTTCGGAGACGGAAAAGATAAAACGCTTTGCACCTTCTCTGAAAGTGGTGTGATTCCACGCTGATGGACGTGATGACCAAGGAAATCAAGAGAAGGAACGCCAAAAAGACATTTGTCGACGTTTAATTGCAAACCATGTTGCTGGAAACGATCGAACACTTGACGCAAGTGTGATGCATGTTCCGCTGGCGAAGAACTTGCGACGAGTATGTCATCAATATAGACAAAAGTAAACGAAAGACCACGCAAGACCTCATCAATAAACCGCTGGAAGGATTGGGCGGCGTTACGCTAACCGAAAGGCATGCGGAGAAATTCGAACAAGCCAAAAGGCGTTGTGATGGCGGTCTTGGGGATGTCTTCCTCAGCGACCGGTATTTGATGATATGCTCTCACAAGGTCGATCTTGGAGAAAATAGTCTTTCCAGCCTACATGTTAGTCACCAATTTTGTAGTGTAGACGAAGGTCGAAACTGCTAAGAACCGAGGTGTACAAAATAAATTAACGCTAAGTGGAGAATTGTGTCTAAACTACAAACGACAAAAAGACGGCAAAAATGTCAGAGGATTGTTTGAATGCAGACTCACGAAAAACGCAGCTTCTAGATAGCGAGTGTTGTTGAGGATTGTAATGAACTCTGAGCTAGATTCAGAAAGCTATACATCAAGGATGAAGAGCAGAGTCCGGAGTTCAATTGAGACGGCGATCAGTAGAATGCAATCGAGAAATGAAGATCAATCATTGCAATTGACTGAAAGTAATTGAGATAGATCAGTACAATCAAGATAGCAGCGGTGACATGCAGCAGCGAAAACAGAAGACGTCCAACATGCCGGTTGAAGCTGGCTATTGTATTTATTTAGCACATTTAAACAAGCGATCATAAAGATTCAGGTGACCACGAAAGATACAAAGATTTAAATTGTACAAATACCTACACTACTTATATACCCATAATTATTGTTCTATTAACGGTCCAATTTTATATAATTAATATGGAAAAATAACTTGAAAAATAACTGGCTGTGGTTGCCCATCAAGTCCAAATGACCTGTAAGGATACTAAGCAGGTGAGAATACCATTTGCCATGTTGAGCTCCACGAGGAAAGAGCATGCAAGTCTGCATTGATTTCTTCAAAGCATCGTTGGGTCGAAGGCTGCGAGTGTTTAACTGCTGATGAAATATAATTACTTTAAGGCAAAAACAAAAGAACACCTAGCATGGTACCTTGAAGCACACTACTTACACAAGAGGGGTCTCGGATGAAAATGGGGACCCAAATATGACCTTTTGTTTCCGATTAGTAAAATATGAGGAAATTAAATCATAAAGGGGACTACGAAGTCCTAGAGCTTCCAACTTAACTATGAGTCTCCTATGAGACACTATATGAAATGTCTTGCTAGGATCAAAAACGATATCAAACACAGATAGATGATAATTAAAGCGACGTTAATGAATTAAAAAAATATATGTGACATGGCTAACAATGGTGATCAGGTAGGAAGCCATGCTGGAAAGAGCCAATTAGTTGATTGGTTATGCGAAAATCTGTAATTTTGAGGGTAGTTATTTTTTGAAGATTTTAGCAAGAGAAGGCGTTTATGAACACGCGATAATTATGAACACCTGAGCGTAAGCCAGATTTACATACAGGAATGCTAATAGAGGTTTTCCAATAATCAAGAAAGAAACCATTTTCGATAAAATCTGAGAATACTTTGCTCAGCAGAGGGGGAAAATCTCTTAGCTATTAAATAAAGAAATTTGGGATGCTGTCGATTTCAACTGAGTGTGATTTATTAAGTTGACTTATCAATTTCTGGAACTGTCTAGGAACAAACTTAATGGTCGTGAACAACTCAGGAGATATCAAACGAATTGAAGAGATGGGATTTGTTTCAAGCGTAAACTTTTTTGGAAAAGAAGAAATTTAACAATCTACTTTGTACAAATCCTTTTTAATGAAATTTTTATTGCAACCGATCAAGATCGGAATTAAAAGATGAGGTTAAGCGCAAGAAAATGGTAGACCTGAGCACCAGACCTGAAAGGATTAGCATCACTTAGTGCTAGAGCCTCCCGACGCCTCTATCGCCTCAGCCTCATATTTGACGTTAATGCAAATATTTGTGTAATCCTCAAGTGTACAGATAATGAACTTATGGACGGATGCTTAAGCTGCTTACGTTATGTTTAAATAGGATTTCGAAGAAAGTGTGGGTCCGTGGAAGAAGCGGCATTTGATATAAATGTCTTTTGTTGAATGATCTCGAGGAGGCCTTCTGTTGAGTCTTTTAATGGAAAATATTGGCTCATTATTTGAAAAAAGCTTGGTCAATATTGAATGCTTGTAAAATTATTTAATACATTTTCGGTAACAGGAGCGAAGTCGAAAAATATACGTTTTATTTCTGGCTTATCAGAGGAGCAGACTGAAAAAACAAAAAGGAATTAATGCGTGATCACTTTAAAAAATATCTGTATAGAAATTCATGAGCAAAATATTCACGTCATCAGTAAAATTAAATCTTTAATAGTATCTTTTCTAGTTACTGAGCTGACTAATTGAGACATTTTTGAAAAGGAAATCGTGTTCAAAAAGTTCTCAAATTTTAATGGCAAATAATTTGCATGCCATTCGATTTCTGGCATATTAAAATCTCCTACGATTATTTTGACATTAAACTGAGCCTTTTCGTCTTTCTAAAAGCATTCAAAGAGTTGGTTTTCATTGTCAGAAAAACACGGGGGATTATAGACACAGGAAATTGTCGCTGTGTTCATTGTGCTGGACGATGACTAAAACGAATCAAGTATTCCCGGATAAAGAAGGAATGTTTAGATCGTAGGGAGAACATACAAGTGATGATCGAATGAAAAGAAGACAAAAAACGCCACGTTTTTCAACATGGTGTTTTCTATATAAACCAAAATTATATAAAGCGAGTGTCAAAGCCAAAATAAAAGCATGAACCGAAGATGCTGTGATGCACGAAACATCTGGGTCAAAATCAAAAGCTACAACTCTTACTTCAGTCATATTTTTCCAGACTGATATCACGTTGATTGAAACTATCCTGAGCATATTTTTGTAACGCAGGATACGCTCATTAGTGTTTAAAAAATTATGACTGAGTGGTGGGAACGTAAACTGCAGTGAAGAAGAAGTAGGCGGTAATAAAAAAATGCTGCGGTCTACAATTTGCTGAGCTTTTACTGTTCAATAAATAAGGATTATTGTAGAAAAGCATATTTGGGTGGCAAACCTTGAGAGGAAGGCTTTAAAATAAAATTTTGATGAAGGTTGGAATATATGGGGGATAATTAGATTTGAAAATGGAGCAAGTGGTTTCGGAAATCTGTAAGCATAAAGAGTATAGTTAATTAATTGGGGAACCTGATAAATTGTTGGTTTGGGAAAACTACTAAGAAAATAGAGGGTATGTAAAATAGATTTTGGAGGATTAGCACGTTTTCCAAACGTAATGACGTTTTCCAGATTAGAACTACAATACGAAACATACTTAGATTTGCCGGGGCTATTGGAAAGGCTTGTTAGATTAAACAGTTAAGGCTGGTTAGGTTGGCGTGGAATGGGAATGAGGCAGACTTGACCCAGTTTATTTGGCCTAAGTCGCCAGTAGGAATACAAGGAAAGCTAATTTGAAGTGGAGAAGCAGTCGGTCTTGTCATTTTAGACGGAGTCATTGATATTAAGGCTGAAAGCTACTGAGTTTGAGTTTTCTATTGCCAAAGTAGAATGCGTTAACGGATTCGATGGAATAAAAGGGGGAGTGAAGTTAACGGAGTTTGTGAACCGCACGTCAGAGGATATTAATTTGCCAGCTCGGTATGGTTTGCATAACCATGACCTGACTTATGGAAAATAAATGGAGAGGCTGATGACCGATTCAAAAGTGAAGACCCATTTCTTTGCCTCCGAGAAAGCACACATTTTGCTATTTTTAGTAAGCGAGAAATACGATCTCATTGTGGAAAGTCGGAGTACACCTCGATTGGTGAAATAGTAACTAATTTGAGTGGGTTTTTACTATGTGAGCAGATTAAGTTGACTTCCACTATTTAGTATTTGAAGCCGCATGAGTACATGAAGTCGACGGCAAAGTCAATTGGTCGTCGTCTCTGAAAACAATTTTTAAAAGAAAATTATAATTTATTCTCTGTCGGCCTAATGTTTTGACGGCATCAAAATGGGTGAGAGAATGAAGGCGCTTAGATTCCTGGGAGGGAATATCAGAAATGTCCCCGTCGAATAAGTTCCCAAATATACAGAGAACTGATCCAAACTTTGAAATGAATAATTAAAATTGTGTAAAGCAGACAGATCAAGCTGTTCAGCTTAACAAAGTGCTTTCGTATTCATAGCACCGCTGTGACTACTTGATGTTAACAAGAAACGCTTCGGGTTAACGGGTGAGAGATTGTGGCGAGCTGAGAATTCCGTTCTCATTGAAGCTTGAAGGAGGCTGTAATTTGATAAAACTTTACAAAAGTTTGGGAAGTGATTTTTTACGACAGTAGCAGATTTTTGATAGAATTTAACCGATAATTTAATGGTTGTCTAAAAATAAACTGTTTTAGGGCGTTAAACTGCACAAAATGCGAATTGAAGAATGCAAGGGAGCAATCAGCAGAATGTCAAACGATAATTCCATAAAGAATAGGTCAATGCTCACGGAACCTTTTTTCTTTTAAAAAAGATGCTGAAGAATTTTTTGCTCTAGACAATTCCCATATTATAATATCTTACATGTGTTTTCAAAAAAATAGGATATTTCTTAAGCAAAACCAGAGAGTGGGAAATGTTTTGGGTAAACAATTTACACTAAAAATGGAACTAAAGATGAGACCACGCAGCGTGAACAGTGCAATATGGATTTCCTGCCAGTTTTTAAGTCGACAATAACAGCAGTTATTACAGACAATTTATGGTTGGAAATCGAATACATTTCGAAAATTTTACCTGATGACCTTTAACGTCTTAGTATAAAGGATCCACCGGATTAATAAGGAGGCTATTTTGAGTGAAACATTCAGTTCAGTTCAGTGTATTTGAGGAAAATAGGCTTACGCCTTTGAAATCCCTATTTGTTTCATAAAAGTACCATAATAAGAAGCAAATTAAAGAAGTAACAGTCAAGTGAATGCAGGCAAGTTTACGTGGTACACTGATATTGTTAAGGTTAAGTAGTGACATAGTCTTCGTGGTACTGTAACCTATGTATGTCAAGCCGATGTTTGAATGTATACACAGACTGGGACATACCAATCGCCTCAGGTAGGTTATTCCACGGTTCCACGACACGGTTGGTGAAAAAATACTTCCTTACATCCAATCTTACTTGGGGCACACTTCGTTTTAATGGATGACCTCGGAGATTATTCGTAGTGGTAAGGTGGAAAAAGTCATCACATAGGAGGGCGCAATCCATGCCACGCACGATACGGAAGGTTTGTATCAAGTCTCAGCGCAACTGCCTAAAACTCAGAGGATAGAGCTTTAGGTTATTTATACGAATCTCATATGGCAGTTCAGCTTGACCTCTTACTAATTTTGTGGCTCGCCGCTGCACCCTTTCGAGCATGTTGTAGTCCTGTTGGGTCCACGGTCGCCAGGCTTGGATCGTATATTCAAGATGTGGCCTTACAAACGTACCAAAGACTTTAGTAAAGCAGTCTTCATCGAAAACTTTAAATGCCCACTTGATAGCGTACAGTTTTGAATTGGCGGATTTAGTTGCCTTGGAACATTGCGTAGAAGGCTTCAGGTTGTCTTTCATCCAAACTCCAAGATCCTTCTGTGTGTGTGCTTCTCGGAGTGGCAAACCGTTCAAATAGTAGGGTCGCATATCAGTGACCTGATTTCGATTTCCCAGACGTAGCAGGGTGCATTTGTTTGAGTTGAAGGACAAGAGCCATTTGCGGGACCACTCGTCCAATCCACGAAGATTTTCTTGGAAATTGTCTGCATCAGCAGCATTGTGGATAACTTTCCAGATTTTTATATCGTCCGCAAACATAGCAAAGTTACAGTCCAATTCCTGTACACAATCATTAATGAACATGAGAAATAGGATCGGTCCGAGCACTGAACCTTGTGGGACTCCACTCTTGATGACTATGCGCTTTGATCGCGATCCGCCTACACAGACCACTTGGGAACGACCGACGAGAAAATTCTTGATCCACGTAAGAAGTTTGCCGCCAATTCCGAACATTCTCAACTTGTGAAGGAGACGCTGGTGTGGAACACTATCGAAGGCCTTCTGGAAATCAATGTAGGCCACATGCACAGTGTCTTTTGCATCGAGTGCTTTTGTCCAGCTTTGCATCGTATAAAAGTAAGTTCGTAACACACTATCTTCGCCTACGAAAGCCGTATTGTGCAGTCGATAAGAGGTTACGGGTTTCTAAATAAATCATCAATTCCTTTTTGACAACCTTCTCCATAACCTTGCAACAGATTGAGGTCAGGCTGACAGACCTGTAATTTGTAGCAAATGCACGACTTCCACTTTTGTGAAGCGGTGCGATGTGGGCTGTTTTCCAGTCGGTAGGAAGAATTCCCGTATCGAACGATTTCTGGCACAGCAACGATAGCGGTTTTGCCAGCTCTCGAGCAAGTTCGAGGAGTAGCTTTGCTGGAATCTCGTCGGGGGTCAGGGGATTTGCATGCCTTCAGACTTTTTAGTTCTTCAAAGACCACCGCTTCTTGAAAGAGCATATCCTGAATAAGTGGCACTCCCTGTAGTCTCGTAACTTGATGGAATAAAAACAGCTTCTCTAGTGAAAACCGACTGAAAGAACTGGGAAAAAGTGTTCAGCTTTGTTTTTATTTTCTGATATCTCGAAACCGTCATCATTTTTCATAACAGGAATCGGGTTCCTGTTACGTGTGGTTTTTCTTACATAGCTGCAGAGTAATTTGGGATTGTGAACTGCTCTCTGGAGCAAATCCGTCTCGTAATCCCGTCGGCTTTGGAAAATCAAGCTTTTAACCTTGTTCTTTTGAGTTTTGTATGCTTGCAAGGTTAAATTTTCATTGGATCGGCAAAATTTCTTCAAAAGCCTTCCTTTCCTGTTAATCTCTCTTTTTTAGATCCCTTGTTAACCACTGTGGTCTGTAAGATATCCTAAATTGTGATGGCGGACAATGGCATTTTATTAGATTCAACAAATACTCCTTAAATAAATTCCAGTCCTCAGTGACATTCCCGGAGAAGAGAAGATCCCAGTCTATTCGTGATGCCTTAGCTCTCATCTTGCAAAAGTCTCCTCGCCATAGATTGGGCCTGGTTTCATTTATTGCAGATGGCGCAGAATATAAACCACACTCCCATGAAAGTACTGCATGATCACTTTGACCAAGTGGAGGTAGGCAGTGTACCTCGTCTATACTGTCAGGATCTTTAGTGAAGACGAGATCTTAACAAATAGCCTGTTGTCCTTCACGCGCTCTCGTTGGAACAAATACATGTTGGGTGAAAAGAGATTCAAGTGTTGTCTTTAGCAGACGATGATCGAAGGAAAACTTTGAGCTCTGTGCCTGCAGATCGTTCCATCGAATGCTGGGTGCATTGAAGTCACCCATGAGAACAACATCAGGTCGACTGCTAATCTCCTTTATGTTCTCCAACAAACAAGTATCAGCGTCAGTGTCTGTCCCTGGTGGTCGGTAGAGAGTCATGACTTCAAGGGACTGCGATCCCCGTGTCTTTAATTTCAGCCAAATAGCCTCAATACCATTGCTAATCTTCTCCATCATTTCACATACTGTGAAATTGCTTTTAACATACATCGCAACTCCTCCACCCTGGCGTTGGGTGCGGTGTCTCCTGAACAGCTGGTACCCGGATAAGGCTACTTCGCAATCACCGATGTTCTGTGACAGCCATGTTTCTGTAATTGCTATAATATCGGGAGACAGAACGGCTACCTGAATTCTTAGTTCGTCGAGTTTCGAAAACATACTTTGGGCGTTGCTATACAGAAATTTCAGTGTGCAGCAGTCAGCAGAGCCAAATTCCGTTTGTCTCGAGTTTGCCAATGCTAATTTGCCGATTCCATCATGAGCATTGGCTGGTTCCAGAGCAATGTTGCGTTTCTCTGTATCACGCGTTCCCTGTAAATCATAAGATTGTTCTCTCCAGCTGCAAGTCTCCTCTTCATTTCTATCACTAATTCGCGGTTTTTCAGATGTTCTGCTGGAGAGTAGTCCTGCTGAAAAAAACCTGTTTATGAGAGTTTCGAAGGTATTTTTTTCTCGAGAGAAGTAGCTTAGCCTCTTCCTTGTTGTCCAAGACAATTTTTATAGGCCGTGTTTTCACATTTTGGGACTGTTCAATATCCTTATTTCCGAGCCTGAAGGCAGCGCGAACGGTTATCGTCTCTCCTGAATGAAATATATCATTCAGCAGGTGCTGAAACATAGCAAGATCAGCGGATATCCGTTCCTTTGAGGTGTGTGCATTTGATTCAGGTAAGCCCTGGATAACAACGCAGTTCTCTCGGTCTAGGGCGTCTTTTGATTCACTGCCGATCATATTTTCCTCTGAATGACCAGAGGGATTCATTAGGTTTGTTTCAACTTTATAATCGTTTTATGTTGTTTCCCAATGATATCTTGCCACTCATTGGTATTTTCGCTCCTAACTAAGGGCTCTTTAGAACTGCTGGGATAGCCGACAGGATGTGAGCCTGAAGTCGGAACTGCCTTTGGAAGAGGCATTATTGAAGTTATCCTGATATTACCGTTATCCAATTTGGTGGTGTTGTTGTGTTTCCCCATTGCAGATTGCCACACGTTTGCTTCTGGGGATGCAACTACGGGCTTGTTAGAGCACCCAAGATGGGAGGATGTTATTTTTGGTTCGCGGCGGTCGTCGTCCGTAGGATTCGAAGACTGTTTTCCTGTTATCCCATCGTTATGAGTATTCGCGTCCGAACATTTTGAGTTTTTACTACTTGTATTTTTGTGTACTTTTGATGATTTGGTCACTGCCTTTTTAACTGTACTATGGCGAACCATATTTCGTCGAGTATTGTTATCTTGCAAGAGCTTCCTTAAGTCTGCAAGCTCATTTTTCAGTTTTGAACTCTTAGTAATAAATGAGAACATCCCACACAAGATTCGTCCTCGTATCCGACGGATTTGGCTGCCATTACGCTTTTTGCCCGTTGACACTGCACATTTCTGCCTGTTGAAGAGAAAGAGTACTACAGGTATGAGAAGGTGATGTTGTGTTGAAAATGCAAAGTTTTCTCAAAATAATCAGCTAATAATTCAAGCAGGTGACGAAGAAATCCTGATAAATTTAGAATTTTCATTTAGCTTGCAAAAACGAGCTGCACGCCTTTCCCTCGACCTCTTCTTAGTCTATGTGAAAAACTGTTTAAATTATCTGGATTTTTAAGCTGCCATCTTCATTGATGACATAAAAATATGGGCGGAAGTCAGCTGTGCTGAAGTAGCAAAACTGCCGCAAGCATCTATCCACAAACTGAGTGTCTGGTCGACCAGGTGAACTCTTAAATTTAATGTATCCAAATGTGTCCTCCATAACATTGGCATCCGTCGAAATAATCTTGGAAACACAAGTATTTTATTAATGGCACTGTATTAAAAGATATGGAAACGCACAAACATCTGGGTATGTGGACAACCAGGAACTTGATGCCGTCATAACACTGTAAGAGGTTGGTCCAAAAGGCAACTAGTAGGTTGTATTGTACCAGAAATGCGATGAAAAAATTACCCCTGAACTCTTGAGAAATAGCTTCAGCGTCTTCGTGAGACTTCAGTTAGATGACGTAATGCCAGCCTGGACACTTTGAAGGAAGAAAGATATTGACCCCTTCGAACAGGTGCAACGGAGCGATCAGAAGAAGATTGAGGGACTTAGGGGTTTACTATACCAGGATAGGTTAAAAAAACTTGACTTATTCCGCTTGTCTAACTAAACCTTACGCTTAAGTCTGTTCTGGACATTCCAGAACATCCATGGCCAAAGTTACTGACAGAGACCGGAGGAATAATTTAAGTTTGCGTGCACAACTCGTCTTTGTGATCATCCGTCCAAGGTCAGAAGCGAAGGCCCGCGATTGGACCTCAGAGTGCTCTTTTTCAGCCGAACACGTGGGACGACCATATACCTCGCTGCAAAACGAGACGGTTACCATCGCACAATTTTGCATTTGAAAACTCCTGGAAATCAAGAAACGTTGGATTTTGCCCCTTTTCGCCCAGTTTGGCCTTTAATAAAAAGAACTGAACTGAACTAATTTTTAGTAAATAGATTTTTGTGCCTTAGATAATTACAACAAACAAAATTAACAACCTCAAATGTGTGCCAAACCACAACCATAAATTTTGGGGCATCACATTTCATGAGTAAGGCAATCTACTTTATACATATATATATATATATGGAATGGAACCGACAAAGACAACGAAGACCTGAATGGCCATTTCTGGTTTATTAGCCGTCATCAGCCAGTCATACCCAATCCCTGTATATCAACTCGGGATTCGAACCGCGACCTTTGGTATTTGATTCGAACGCTCTACCATTGAGCAACGGGCTCGTTGTTTTTGTCACTTGTGATCGGGAATATGATGATAGTGTGGGGCTCACCGATCTGCTTAAGGAACATGTATGTTCCGTTGTGCCCTGGAGCTCAGACTAGAGCCCTCGCAGGCGGTCGCATAGTGACGTGTAGCATATAATGGAATGGAAACGACAAAGACAAGGGGGACCGGAATGGCCATTTCTGGCTTATTAGCCATCATCAGCCGGTCATACCCAATCACAAGTGTGGCACACCTGATTCGAACCCGCGACCTTTGGTATTTGAGTTGAATGTCACCGTTGAGCAACGGGCTCGTTGTTTTGTCGGATGTGATCGGGAATATGATGATAGTGTGGGGCTCACCGATCTCCTTAAAGGAACGAGCTCACGGTAGCCGCACAGCGTGTGGCATATAATGGAATGGAACCGACAAAGACAAAGGGGAGAATGATGGCCAGTTTCTGGCTTAAAGGTCATCAGCCAGTCATACTCAATCCAGTGTGCACACTTCCGATTCGAACCCGTGACCTTTGGTGGTTTGAGTCGAACGCTCTACCGTGAGCAACGGGCTCGTTGTTTATGTCGGTTGTGATCGGGCATGATGATAGTGTGGGGCTTCACCGATCTGCTTAAGTATTATATGTTCGTTGTGCCCTAGAGCTCAGACTAGAGCTCATGAGTGGTCGCATAGCGACGTAGCATATGATGGAATGGAACCGACAAAGACAAGGGAGACCGGAATGGCCATTTCTGGTTTATTAGTCGTCATCAGCCAGTCATACCCAATCCCATTCCATCATATGCTACACGTCGCTATGCGACCGCCTGCGAGGGCTCTTCTCTGAGCTCCAGGGCACAACGGAACATACATGTTCCTTAAGCAGATTGGTGAGCCCCACACTATCATCATATTCCCGATTACAACCGACAAAAACAACGAGCCCGTTGCTCAATGGTAGAGCGTTCGACTCAAATACCAAAGGTCACGGGTTCGAATCCCAGGTGTGCCACACTTGGGATTGGGTATGACTGGCTGATGACGGCTAATAAGCCAGAAATGGCCAGTCTGGTCTCCCTTGTCTTTGTCGGTTCCTTTCCATCATATGCTACACGTCGCTATGCGACCGCCTGCGGGGGCTCTAGTCTGAGCTCCAGGGCACAACGGAACATACATAATACTTAAGCAGATCGGTGAGCCCCACACTATCATCATATTCCCGATCACAACCGACATAAACAACGAGCCCGTTGCTCAATGGTAGAGCGTTCGACTCAAATACCAAAGGTCACGGGTTCGAATCCCAGGTGTGCCACACTTGGGATTGGGTATGACTGGCTGATGACGGCTATTAAGCCAGAAACGGCCATTCCGGTCTCCCCTTTGTCTTTGTCGGTTTCCATTCCATTATATGCTACACGTCGCTGTGCGACCGCCTGCGAGGGCTCTAGTCTGAGCTCCAGGGCACAACGGAACATACATAATACTTAAGCAGATCGGTAAGCCCCACACTATCATCATATTCCCGATTACAACCGACAAAAATAACGAGCCCGTTGCTCAATGGTAGAGCGTTCAACTCAAGTTCCAAAGGTCGCGGGTTCGAATCCCATGTGTGCCACACTTGGGATTGGGTATGACTGGCTGATGGCAGCTAAAAGGCCAGAAATGGCCATTCTGGTCTCCCTTGTCTTTGTCGGTTCCTTTCCATCATATGCTACACGTCGCTATGCGACCGCCTGCGATGGCTCTAGTCTGAGCTCCAGGGCACAACGGAACATACATGTTCCTTAAGCAGATCGGTGAGCCCCACACTATCATCATATTCCCGATCACAACCGACAAAAACAACGAGCCCGTTGCTCAATGGTAGAGCGTTCGACTCAAATACCAAAGGTCACGGGTTCGAATCCCAGGTGTGCCACACTTGGGATTGGGTATGACTGGCTGATGACGGCTATTAAGCCAGAAACGGCCATTCCGGTCTCCCTTGTCTTTGTCGGTTCCATTCCATTATATGCTACACGTCGCTGTGCGACCGCCTGCGAGGGCTCTAGTCTGAGCTCCAGGGCACAACGGAACATACATAATACTTAAGCAGATCGGTGAGCCCCACACTATCATCATATTCCCGATTACAACCGACAAAAATAACGAGCCCGTTGCTCAATGGTAGAGCGTTCAACTCAAGTACCAAAGGTCGCGGGTTCGAATCCCATGTGTGCCACACTTGGGATTGGGTATGACTGGCTGATGGCAGCTAAAAGGCCAGAAATGGCCAATCTGGTCTCCCTTGTCTTTGTCGGTTCCTTTCCATCATATGCTACACGTCGCTATGCGACCGCCTGCGATGGCTCTAGTCTGAGCTCCAGGGCACAACGGAACATACATGTTCCTTAAGCAGATCGGTGAGCCCCACACTATCATCATATTCCCGATCACAACCGACAAAAACAACGAGCCCGTTGCTCAATGGTAGAGCGTTCGACTCAAATACCAAAGGTCACGGGTTCGAATCCCAGGTGTGCCACACTTGGGATTGGGTATGACTGGCTGATGACGGCTAATAAGCCAGAAATGGCCATTTCGGTCTCCCTTGTCTTTGTCGGTTCCATTCCATCATATGCTACACGTCGCTATGCGACCACCTGCGGGGGCTCTAGTCTGAGCTCCAGGGCACAACGGAACATACATGTTCCTTAAGCAGATCGGTGAGCCCCACACTATCATCATATTCCCGATCACAACCGACAAAAACAACGAGCCCGTGGCTCAATGGTAGAGCGTTCGACTTAAATACCAAAGGTCGCGGGTTCGAATCCCAGTTGTGCCACACTCGGGATTGGGTATGACTGGCTGATGACGGCCAATAAGCCAGAAATGGCCATTCCGGTCTCCCCTTGTCTTTGTCGGTTCCCTTTACATCATATGCTACACGTCGCTATGCGACTGCCTGCGAGGGCTCTAGTCTGAGCTCCAGGGCACAACGGAACATGCATGTTCTTAAGCAGATCGGTGAGCCCCACACTATCATCATATTCCGATCACAACCGACAAAAACAACGAGCCCGTGGCTCAAATGGTAGAGCGTTCGACTCAAATACCAAAGGTCGCGGGTTCGAATCCCAGGTGTGCCACACTTGGGATTGGGTATGACTGGCTGATGACGGCTAATAAGCCAGAAATGGCCCTTCCGGTCTCCCTTGTCTTTGTCGGTTCCATTCCATCATATGCTACACGTCGCTATTCGACCGCCTGCGATGGCTCTAGTCTGAGCTCCAGGGCACAACGGAACATGCATGTTCCTTAAGCAGATCGGTGAGCCCCACACTATCATATATATATATATATATATATATATATATATATATATATATATATATATATATATATATATATATATATATCAGAAGAAGAGGCGATCAGGGGAACAATAGGTTTAATATCCTGACGTTTCAAAATCAAACAAGATTCCATCGTCGGAGGTAGGTTCAGTACGGCGCCTAACAGTATTTATGGGTTCTGAACATGCTGGCTCGACAGCTATTCGTGCAGGATGCACTGCGGGGTGGGGAGTTAGTTGCTGTCCTGCTGATCATTGATTTTTATTCTCCTCGCCTCGCCTGGGGGCTGTGTCAGGGATGGCAAGTACCAAACAAGTGCGTAACACTCACTAATGTGGTAAGATCTCACTCGATCCCCATTTGTCCGCCCGCCAGTTACCTACCGGCGATAAACGAACGTTGTGTCATAGGACACATACCATATATATAGCACAAATATGTTGCTAAGAGTGCAACAGGCAAGACGCAGACAGCTGTTTCACGGTCATTACCGATGATCAGTACATCATATGCCCTTTCGTGCGGTAGAGTACAAAAAGCCAAACAAGTGCGTAACACTCACTAATGTGGTAAGGATCTCACTCTGCACAAGGCATATGATGTACTGATCATCGGTAATGACCGTGAAACAGCCGTCTCGTCGTCTTGCCTGTTCGAATCCCAGGTGTGCCACTCTTGGGATTGGGTATGACTGGCTGATGACGGCTAATAAGCCAGAAATGGCCATTCCGGTCTCCCTTTGTCTTTGTCGGTTCCATTCCATCATATGCTACACGTCGCTATGTGACCACCTGCGAGGGCTCTAGTCTGAGCTCCAGGGGCACAACGGAACATGCATGTTCCTTAAGCAATCGGTGAGCCCCACACTATCATATATATATATATATATATATATATATATATATATATATATATATATATATATATATATATACGCTATATCATGTACACAGAAGAATGTACACCGCGGGAACTGCAGCATGCAACACTCTAACACGACCAATCGTGGCTTGGCTCTGATTTCCTTTTTCTCGCCCTCGGGAGTGAGTTTTAGCCATCTCCAGATAGCCCCCCCTTCCAAAGGCCGTGCCCGTGGAAACAGCATCTCAGGAGGTTTCGCAAAATCAATTCCTCTTTCTCCTATCCCTAAACTGTCTTGCTAACCGCGACTTGACGTGGTGACTTTGTAAGTGAAAATTGCATATGTTGCCTTTATCGATCTAGTTGTGACGATTCGGTTCCGGAGAAAAAACACGGTTTTATTCCATATCTTAGGAGGCCTGTTAGTATGTGTTCACTCACAACTCGCCTGTGTGTGCTGTCATGATCCTGATAATCAACCTCAAAATTTCGGATCCATACATATGCTGTAGATGACGAGTGCTTTTCTAAGTTAATCTTCGTGGCCATAATGATAATATTTATAAATTATCAGAATTAAACAACCAGCAAAGCCGAAGGAGACTGAAAGCACCATATCTTGCTCATTAGCCGTCGTCGGCTTTCCGTATCCCAATCACAGGTATGGCAAATCCTGAGTGTCAAAACTGCATTCTTTTGAGTACTACGCGTTAGTAAGTTTAATTTACTAAAAATGGATTCACGGACTCGTCCTGGCATTGGTAAGCTGGCGTCTAAACAATGGAAGACGGACGCTCTCCAATGGCTTAGTGGGACCTACTCGTTCGGTTGCATTTAGGGGCTCGCTTGAAACCCCGGGCCGTGGCCGCAAACACGCTAATTGTATAGCATGGATTAAAAAACGTCCAGGCGTACGGTTCCCTTCCTTTTACGTGTGGTTAGTTGTTATTGCCACAGGGAATAACACTGGAACTCATGAACATCTGACTAGGGTGCAGCCGTTGAGGGTAAAATGAGCGCATTTACACTAATGATCGTCTTCGTTAATTGGACTCTGACGCACACAACCCTTTAACATCACGAAGAGTTCAGTTTAGAGTTTTGAGATGAAAGAGGGCTCATCAGAACAATTTTAGTTGTACGCTGAGGTTTCGGAGGGCTTGGTTGCATCATCATTATCAAAACGTTAACTGCTAATAACTAAACAGAACCGGAAGTGGCGCGTCATGTCTTGTCCCGGTGAACCTTGTCTTATTTCTCAAAGTAGCAACCAGGATCTCTCACCCTTCCCAACCTGGTCACTTGAGAGTTCTTTCCCTGGATATGCTAGGCCCACAGAAACTTTAAGAGAGACATGACCACTCAAGATTTCCTTACAAGCTTTCAATTGGTTTGTAGATCGCAGCTTGAAGGTCAGTCAGGGGGGAGGGGGGTAATCAGTTGGCCTTTCGAGGCACAGGATTGGAATTTCTGGTCTAATGGAGCACTAAAGCTGCCGTTTTAGCGTCCCCTGCTCTAGATATAAGCTAAATTCAATTATTTGTACCATTTGACGCGTCTTTTAACATTCCGATAATTGTACGTTCCCCATGCACGCTATCTTATTGAATTTTATCGACATTTTTAAATGAGTCGTCGAGTAGGAAAGAGCACATAATTAAACTTGTAATATTGATAATCGTAGAGCATAATCCTAAGATATTCTGGGTTTGTTACGATGCTGGCTTTTTAAAGACCTCCTTTCCAGCAACCTTCAAAAATGGCAGCCTATAAAAATCAGTCCCTTACGTAACACGCAGATTTTCCATTTATTTTCAATGCCTTTATAAATGGAACTTTATTTTATAGAACAAATGCATAAGATATTCTTTATTGTCCATCTTTGGTAGCCAATTACGAGTTGGCCAGGGTTTTTACTGAAAGAAAGGGTATTTTTCGAAATTACGAAGGTTTTCCATCATGATATTTTAAGACCGTGAAATATTGATTGATAATGCATAGAATCTTTCCATTTATTAATGCTGGTCCGAGCAATCACAATATGTTTAAGGGCACTATATGACCTCTTCTTATGTAGTTCGTACACTTCAAGTATACGGCCTGCAGTTTAGAAACTACAAATTCAAATTTAACCACATACTAAGCGCAAAATTATTCGGGCATATAGGGAGATTTTAAAACAAGCGTATCCAGCAGGATTTATTTGGTACCAACAAATTTCATGACGGCTTATCAACTAAAATTTGTCTTTGCAGTTGAGCTCATCTTCATCAATCTTGCTAAAAGCCTGCCAATCAAGCAACCAAGGGACACCTTGCCGTTGCACGCCACCCCAAATTGTGTTTATGAATTCACGTGCACTTGTGGATGCAAGTACATTGGGCGAACGCAAAGGCAATTAGCAACCAGAGCCGCTGAACATTTGCTTAAGGACGAAAATAAAGAACCCCGTTATTCACTTACTAAACATCTATTAGACAGCGGTCACTCTGTGGACCTCAAAACAGCTTTCCGAGTACTTGTTCGGGCACGAAAAACTTGGATTTTGCGCTACTTGGAAGCGGCGTATATAAGTATGAAGAAGCCCAACCTTTGCAAGCAGCTAGACCACGTGATCAATCTACAGTTGCCGTGGTGATTTTCATCCATAGATGTTTCATGGCTGTAGTTGTCTAAGCTCCTCCCTCACATTTTCTTTCGTTTGAAGATTTAAACTAACGCGTTGGTCTGATTATTCTTTACGATATTCTCTGACCCTTGCTGTTATATATTGATTTTTTGTAAATTCAAACTGCTGTCCACTTTCATTTGTTATCTGCGTTATTCAAACAAGGGTAACAGTTGATAACCCGTCACGAAATTTGTTGGTAACAATAAATCCTACTGAATACGCATCTTTCAAATTCATGCCCGGGAAAAATTGCTTCAAATTTAGAGAGATCTTTTTAAACCAAAATCTACCCTTTGTCTGAGCAGAAGATGACGGGAGTTCAATAAATATTTGTATGCATGTTTTTCATAAAATATACTCGAATTTATAAGGGAATTTTCGAAAAAATGGCATTTTTGTAGGCAGCCTGATGTGGCTGAAATATCTAGGGATTTGGCTGTACGATAGTCAATCTTAAAATCTGCTTTAGTCATCTTTTCTGATCCACAATGCAATTCATAATTTCGGTTCATATTTCATAAGATATTCAATCCAATATAACTTCATAATTTATGTGCAAAGTAGAACATGAGTAGGGTGCGTAAACATTAGTGTTTAGAAGTATATGGACAACGATTGTACCACCGTTTGAATGTAAATCACGTGCAGTTTTATGCACAGCTGGTGCCCCATCAACTGACCTGTGGCTATTTGGAGTGATGATAAATCACAGTTCTTTCATAATTTGTGGCACCACAAAGATGGCATGTCGATGCTCGCGATCGGTGCCAAACACCGCCAACCACTGAGTCGCAGCAACTCCAGTGGCTGACGCAGCGCCTGCCACATCAGATCTTCCCACTCTCAGGTGGCTGCGATGGCAAGAGCATGTCAAGACGATCTGAATTTGAGGCTAGCACATGGCTGGCTGAAGTCTAATGACTCTTCTACGCGTGCCACGCACGCAATCTGATCCCCAGTACGTGTAATAGGCTTCGTTGAAGGCGGCTTTGGTCTCAAATCTGTAAGAGTGCCCTAATGACCGCATTAAGACGGTGCCATTTTAGCCTGCCCCTCCGTCTCTGGAAAGAAACACATATTCTGTCAGTTGGCAGCCTTCAGAACCCCAAATCGTTTTGCAACGCAGTTGGTTCAAGCGCATCAGATGTGCTTCACTGTGAAATACGAAAATTTTTGAAGGTGGAGTCCTTCTTGTGTGATTTTTTTTACCTCTTCGTCAGAACAGATTAGGTTGAGCTCACTGTACTCAGACTGCATTAAGATTGGAAAATACGAGCGCGAGGAATTTAGCAGATAGAGGTGCTGGTAGAACACGCTTCAATACATTGGACAAGTTTAATTTACCGGTCTTAAGAGATAGAACTTTTTTCGAAAGAACTGAAGGTGGCTCAAATGCCCATGTATCCCCCGCTGAGCTCCACCAGAGCTTAACACAAAGAGGTCATAAATCCCTACAGTTAAGACCAGCCCAGTGGCATTGAAAATGCACATGGGCAATCGGTCAGGGATAATCAAGAAACGTTAACCGAACACACATTATCCACTGGGTCATCAAAGGAAACCAAAACGCTGAAAAATGTTTTTTTGGATTTAAAAAAATGAAAAAATGTAGAGTTTTAATATACATATCGTTTAGCATAATCCTAGGATATATCAGTTCTTAATTTTGAACTAGCTTCTCTCAGGCTGGCTGTAAAAACTGAACTCTGTAACCATGACTGTTTATAAAGTTGTATTTTTATCAAAACATTTTTGATGCCCTTATAAATTTAAATATGGTTCTTAAATACATTCATGGTTATATTTGTAATTATATCCATTTTTTGCAAAAAAACGTTTTTTATAAGTTAAGAGGGGGTAGCTTTTGATTTTCGAATTGTTCATAAGTATAATTTTTTTCTAAACGGTTAAATTTATATTCATAATGCATCATCTCTCTCCATTTATTAATATGGTAAGGAAGTTTTGTATGACCACCGAAGCAGGACACGGGCAGAGAAAGCGTATTCAATATCTGTGCATAATTCCGGATAAACTTATTTCAGGATTAAGACGAAGATTATGGTGAAGTGAAGGGTTAGTTTTTAGACACGGAAGTATTTACCCCTTCTGAATTTTATCACAAGGCCATGTTTTTTAAGTGGGTGGGATGGTCCTTAAGGTAGACATATAAGATGTCCTTAACATAAATGTTGATTTTAAAGTCTACCATGGGGTCTAAAACCAACGCTTAATTGTACGATTCCCATGTAAATTTTAACCACCCGAACGTAAGCCCAACGATAGGTTGGGTTAACATTTTTTGGTAATCGACTTACCAAAAGACTGAAGGATACTCTTCCTTGAAGCCTATTCTGTCAATAAAATTAATTTATTTAAGAGGTAAGCAGATTACGTATGTATTTGTATATTTTCTCTAAAATATATTTGAGTTTATATGGTCATCGAAAATAAATGAAAAAAATTCATATTTATAACGTAGTCATTTTGTATGGTGTTGTTTTCGAAGCCAGATGGAAAGAAGCTTCGTCAAAAGCCGACATCCTGCTGTTCATGCAATAACTTTGGGATAAGTCTGCTCGATAATTAATATAGTAACATAACGTAAGTGATTTTATTTTGAATGGAAAACACGTTTCCCAGTTTCAGTTGATGTTTCACAAGACAGCAAATATACCGGATTTTGTAATGACTGTTTGCCATTCTCCGCTCTCATCCAATGTCCAAACCCCCATTTGCATGCATATAGGAGCTGAGGTTTACAATTGGATTCGTTTTACCTCCGGTCAAATACAAAGGCTTCAAACAACCGATCGAGCATTTTAATCAAGAAAAGCCATATTTTCCATCAATGACTGGTTTCACCCAGACAGTTGTCTGCATAATTTTCGTCCAAAATATGATACTACTACTAGGCAAGTGATACTCTACAACTGATTTGTTGTCTCTTTTCGGGCATCCTCACCTCCTAGCTGGCTGCACAGCGTTCTTAGTTTAGTGACCAGCATGTATGACAAAGAACCCCAAACCAAGGCTGGTTGAGGCTGAGTAGTAAATGGGAATCAGTAATTCTAATTTCTCTGCTGGTCTAAATCCAGGTACTGTTGGTTAAAGCTCCAAGCCCCTAGGCAGGGCACGGATCTAGGAATATTCCATCCAAGTAATCAAGGGGGCCCTGCGAATAATGCCAAGAGGGGAAAATATCACCCTGTCAAAACGGTTCCTATTCTCACGGCTTTTTAGGGAGCCATATATGCCATCATCAGCTATGCTCCTTTCTGCGGTCAATTATGACGGAGTGCCATTTCCGGATGAGCTACTAACTCGAAGGCGGCTGAAAGAGAAGACGGCCAGTGATAGACACATAAACCTTATCAAAAAAATGTAGAGCACAGGTTCTGGTTATTGATGATGTTGCCTACAGTAGGATTGGCTGGCTTATGCTGGCTATAAAGGCTGTATTGGCTACGGACAGATTGTCAGCGCCTAGCGCGCTCATCTGACTTCTCTTTCTAGAAATCCGTGTTTAAAATCAAATGATCACGGTTCTCGAGAGAGCGAGACCGAGCGGGCAGAGGGTGCTCGGATGCAACCTCTAGGAAAGCCCAGTCCAGGCGCTCTTAGAGCCCAACTAACACTGGATGAATCTCATCATGACAGCTCTTCACGTTCACGGCACTTTGACAGACAGAGGATCACACAGGTTCTGAGCCCACCGCTGGCATGATGCTCTAACCCCAGACTACACTACCCCTATTGGCGTCCTTCCTTTTCTTCAAAACGATACTGGAACCTGACTACTTTGGTATACTGAGTACACCCACGATTTCCGTAGTGAAAATTCACAAGGTAAAACGGAATGATGTGATGACGCCGCTCAATCACCCTGCCGTATTATCATTTGAATTAACATGCTGACCAGAGTCTCAGGTGTTAAAGCTCGATGGCTACACCAGGACGTAAACCTTCTTAGCATAAGCAACTAGTAACACGTTTAACTTTTCAATTTAAAAAGTTGCCAACTGACGGGATAACTCAGTCCTACTCGGACGGGAGCTTTGGCTAGAGGGCTCAGTTTTAGTGTGGCATTAACGACCCTCGCGTGGATTCCAAGAGACCACACCTTCTTAAAAGACCGGTACTGGCGTGGAAAGAATGAATGAGATAGATGCTGCCAAATTCTCCTACGTCCACAACCTCTAGTAACTAATGTGCTAATTAATGAAACGTGATAATGTGAATTGAGACGATCGATTGAACTAACCCAAAATGCTGCAGGTTTTTTGATTCGGAAACTTTCCTTTTGCATGCAGATTATATTTATAACTAATTGTTCAATTTAAAATCTTTAGTCATTTAAGCGAAAATCAACGTTGCCTTCTATTCTGACAGGTTCCTAAGTTTGCTCATTCATTTGTGTTTTTCTCAAAGCGAAGAAAAAATGTAAAGCTCGAGAGTTATACCAAATGTAGCTTGATTATTGGTCGATGATGGCAGTGTGCAATTCGCGATTTTTTGACGCCAGAACCATTATCCTTTTTACATCAATATCCAAGCAACTGGATTCAACCGAAGTCTTTGCGGGGAGAACCGGCAATGAGGTAATCTCAGGGCCTTCAAGCTACACACTCTCGACTTCGTAAACGTCAAAAAGCAGAATAAAAAAACATGCAATTTTGCAAGGACCTTATGCACCTTATATTAACTGTTGTAATGCTTCATCCGTATTACCACCCGTCACTTATTATGAGGAACCTAGACATAATATTTTCCAACAAATAACGAGGTCACTGTCGCTAAATTATACAGTAGATTGCTCAACCCATGAAATGTCTATATTAGGATTTGAGGAAGTTGCAGTGTAGGCATTTTAAGGTGTTAGTTCTGTTTGTTGTATTGAATTGATGTACAAAGAGGTGTTTAAAAATACAGAGTTCACTGCAGATTGGTTTATTGAAAGGAATACTGGGTTTCAATCTGCGAAATCTGACTTTTCTTGCTATCCAATAATTTTCCTAAACTATTAAAAACTACAGCTGAAAGCATTTTGTTTTTGTGCGCAGTACTATGAATAAACATTAATATAAGCCGGAAATAAATTTCGAATATATCCCTCCGGAGAACGGAAAAGTTTGTTTTTCTTTCACGAAAATCAGGTGAATGGAGGCTTGAGAGATCACATTGTTTTCGAGAAAACAAGGGCACATATTGTCTTAAAAAGTATGGCGTTTTGTACCAAAAAACACTGTAATAAACTTGTGTGAATGAACTTTGTTTTACCACACCGATAAGGCGCATATATAAGAGACGCGTTGACACTCCGCCACTTTTCACTGTCACGGCATACGCGAAGCCTGGTAAGAAAACTTCGGTCTGCAGTTGACTATAAATGAATAAGGAAAATTGAAATGGAAGGGGCAGAAGATTGACATTTTATCGCAAAATCTTAGTATCTATTCTGCCACTCTCTTCTGCATTAGAAATCTGAGAAATAGACTGAGAAATAAGCAAATATCTCGACAAATGCTTCAATAGAAAGAAAAAGTGACTTTTTAAATTTTATTTTATGCCTTCGTTTAAGCAAGATCGAAAACTTTTCAAACGATCCCAGTTTTCCTTGAATTCACTTTTGAAAAACGTTACCTACGCAGACATTCGACAGTGTACCATCAAATTAAAGCGATTTTTAAAAGGATAACTTTTAATAAAAAAGTGTTTTAACTAATCATAGGCATATATTTTCCCGGCTTTTGCTGCGGACGTTCATTGTTCTCAGCAGCCAGTTCTCATGTTTGAGTGATTATACAAATATGACCCAGCTTGCCATCTGCGTTAGAAAGAATGTCCCAAAAAGTCACTACTTCGGTAAATGCATTTAAGAAATATCTTATTTTGAAGACTTTACCAAACACATCAAACGGAATGTACATTTATGGGCAGTTGACTAAAGACACTGAAAAGTCGTAAAATATTAACCCCATTTTTAAAAAGATGATCTGAAAATCATAGTGATAGAAAACCCGAAATAGTTAGAAAAAAATTTAACAATAGAAAAGTCACCTTTATATGCACAAATTGGTATGTTTTCTATTGCCACTGACGATTGTTTTTAAATTTATTATAGAGTGACCGGCCTATGATCATGTGTATTTATGAAATATTATATTCTTGAGATGTCCCAATCGGTGCACTTAAGCAAAAATTTGCTTGCTTTGGTCAAACACCTCTAGGAAAATGTACAAACGGAAGAAAAACTGCCTATTTTTGTGAAACGGTTTTTGAATATACACTCCCATGTTGGACTGCTTGATGACAGCCATACTATACGTTGCGCTTAATCTAGATTAATATGTATGTGCAAAACTCTAAAAAAGACTTTTCAAATGTAATTCTACTTTTTCTGCTATATTTACTCGTTTTGCATGAAGAGGCTTCATATAAATTTAGTTTACTTTAGTTTACTTAACTAGATCAATTTTTCATCTTTTTCGTAATTTTTACCGTTTCTAAAACTTCATGAGTTAGGACAGTTAAGATATGGTAAACGAACACTACCCACGCACCTACCGGTAGGTCATCTACGCATCAAATTGGACTGTGGCCTGCTGCCAACGGTCACATCAGTTCCCGTTCACTTATGTTCCTTGTCTCTGCGAGGCTAATAGTTCCAAATGAATTGGGTTTTCTCGTAGCTATGGACACGGCATCGAACCTTCCGGAGGCTCTTTCCGTGTTTCACGCAATGGGCAGTGACCGCAAATGCCAACACAGCGAAATTATATGAAGGTCTGGTGTGATGGCATTAAGACGACCAATAGTTCGAAGCATTTATCTCCGGTAGGAACAGGTATAAACCGCAAACTGTATTGGCACAGATTAAATTAACATGGCCCATCAACTAAACCCCGTCTCTGCATAACACAGATAACAAACAGAGGCCCATAGCAGGTTGAATTTGCCATAGAAAATAAACGCTTAACAGCGAGGCCATCGTCCGCTACAGAAAGTAATCAATAAAGGATACATTGAAACCGCCATATAGTAAAGCAGAAAGGGGAATGTTAACACATACCAGGGATGATAAGTAAAGCTACGGCTGGAAGATTACCACAACAATAGGAGAATTGCCATGCGGTCCACCTCTTTGCGTGCATCGAGTTGCTCCTGTAATGTACAGGCTGTTTAGAAGAGGCGTAAGGTTCGAGTTCGTAGAGCTGGGAAAAAAATTCTCGAAAGTCGGTTTTGGGGTCATGATTGTCACCGTTAGCTAAGCTCTGGTTCGGAATCAAAGACCGAGGTATTGTATTTGCAATGTCTCAGCGGCCTTGGCTGCCAATCGCTCTTGCATTCGCCCAATGTACTTGCAGGTGAATACATAAACACTATTTGTTTTGGTGTGCAACGCCGAGGCATCCTTCGCGTGTTTCAGTAGGACTACTGAATATCACTTCAGCTTCACTGTACGTTCGTTCTATGGTGCAGCGCTACCGTCAGTTAATGGCTAAGACATGCTTCGTAATCGACGACGGAAGCACTATATTTGCAATTCCTCAGAGGCTGAGTCGTCCCTGTCCGTATTTATTTTAGTTTTGCTGCTTTTTGCCTACATTCGATATTACATTCAAATCCCACATTTTGCACGAATTCGCGTGGTTGTTTCGTTGGCACCTAAAGTTACAGATTAACGGGTTCAGGCGATGCAATTCGTAGAGATTTAAGTGACCTGCAAGATGTAAAACCTCATTTTTAACGCTACTTGTTTAAGAATAAAAGATTTAGATGATTACAGTAATAACAATATTTTGCTTACTGCATTCAGTACTAGCACATGCATTAATATTATTATATATTGATACCATATAATGCAAACCGAACAGAAATAATGTGTTATTTGCATCGTCTACATTTTAACATCAGTTGATGGAGACTACTACCTGGATATAATTGGATATACTACAAATCGAATTTCCTACCTATACTGCATTTATTCTTACTATGTTTCTAATTCTTATGTAAACCGTAATCATAAAGACCATTTGAAAAAGTTATTACGTTTATAAGACTGTCTATTTCACAACTGCCTCCAAATCTTCTGATTAACAACATGACAAAATTGACAGAAGGAATACAGTTTTTGAAAGAAAGTGAATTTCTATCGAAACCATGTTAAATTTATTTGTTTGCTTAAATACTGTTCAGGAATAAGTTTAACTTAAATTTAAAAAAAGTTTTATTCACATTTGAAGCTGCATATGCCCTCAAAGAGAGTGCTGCGAAGGATCTATTCCTATTCTACGTTACATTTGACAATGAGATAAATAATATATTAAAATCAGCTAGTTGTGATATTGCACAGTGCGTATTAACGAGTTATATCCTATTGGAAGCAAAAAAGGGATGGCGTAGCATTCAGAAAACGTGCCCACGACAATGTGTAACTTCTCCAACAAGACGCGGGTGGGCACAAGTTGGTGGACAGTCGACGTACCTGCATACACATTTGCAGGGTTTTTTATCGTCTGTGCTTTATAGTACAGCACTCTATATTTTTTAATTTTAAACTTAGAATGTTGATGAACAATTTAAAATATAAAATAAATGTTTAGTGGATGGATGCCTCACCGATCAATGATGATTTTCACAAAATGAACGAAAAAATACTTTTTCTTTATATTGCAAACGTTTTCGCTACACGTCATTACATGTAACATCCGTTCGAATATTGTAAATGCACAACTGAATATCTAACTAAATGCGAAGATAAAATGTAAACTTCAAAAGTAATATCTGGTCTGTTTTTAAAGTTGCAAGTAAAAGTAAACAAGCAAACATAGGGAACAATTTGTTTCCGTACGTTGAAATGCAAACTAAAATTAAGTTAAGCAGAAAAAGGTTTCAAAAGATCACTTCAGAGAACAGAAAATGTAGTTTTGCGATAAAGAAAATCAGATAAATGCAAGGATGAGAAATACTATTTTATTTTCGGGTAGAGGAAGGCAGATTCAGTTTTACAAACGCATGATGTATTGTACAAAAAATGCGTATATGTAAATATATATATATATATATATATATATATATATATATATATATATATATATATATATATATGGAGCACGACATGCCATCCATTTTCTCTGTCGCGGCATACGCAAAGGATATCCAGAAAATTTCTTTCTGTTACTGAATATGAATGAATATGGAATGCTGAACCGAGAGGGCAGGAGATTGGCATTTTGCATATATATAGTAGTATATTAGGATATATATAGTTTAGGATATACATAAAATATTTACAGTTTATGAAGTATAAACATATTATTATATATTGAACCAATATTTTGAGCATTGAGAATCTTCAAACGGGACTGAAACGAAAACAGTCCAATAAAAAGCGATAAGTGGGTTATCTTCTTTTTAGCAGTATCCCTTATTTTCAGCGAAATTGAAACTCCGGTCAACAGTCCCCATTTTTCGATAACCATATAAAACAAAATCAACATTTATGGGCAATGGACTGCGAAATGAAACTTATAAAGCAGTCACCGCTATTTCAAGGACGATCTTAGACACAGTGTAAATGAACACTTGAAATACTTTTCAAGAAATTTAAGAAAAGGAACGGTCTCCTAATATGCATAAAATGGTACGTTTTTAAATTTTTAGTAACTGACTAGCTTGTCAACATGTAAGCTTATTATTATATCTCTGAAGTCCCTGTCTAATGAAAATCTGTTTGCCTCAGTCAAACGCATATTAAACAAGGTAAAACAGAAAATTAATCAACCAATTCTCGTGAAATCCTGTTGGAATATACATTCGATATTCAGGCTGTTTAGTAACGGCCATGCTTTACATTGCCCATAATCTGGAAGACGGCTTTCGTGGACTTTATACCAAAGGAACATTTTGAATGTAATTCGACATTTCTTTCTTTATTCACTCATTTTTTTACATGAACAGGCATCCTGTACATTTAAACCTTCAGGTTACTTAGCTACACCGATTTCTCATTTTTTCGGAATTTAGCGCTTGTCTAAAAAAGTTTGTTTTTCTGAACAATATTCGGTAAGCCACATTACGCCTTTTTTAAGAGCGGTTGCTTCCTTACTGCTAAGGGGAAGAAGTGCGGACTGATTTCGCCTCTTCATGTTAAAATTTGTGAGATTTCATGAGTATGCTGTATATTTTATAGTAAACCCACATAATAATTCTTTATTATAATTACTTGACGGAGATAAATACGCTTTAAATTTTGAAGTATCCTTCAAAATTTTCGAGCAACAAAAGAAATGATTTCATTTACGAAGTAAATTAAACAGAGCACGGATATTCCGATATAAGGCAAGCTAAATGATGAAAGCCTCGGCGCACAGGACGGAAAGATTTCACGGCAATCAGCTCAGAGTCGAGGGTATGGGAAAAATCATCAAAGAATTTACCCAGCAAATGTTTTGACTGTTTAAAGTCAAAATCACGGGTGAACAATAAAGGATGAGGGAGAGAAAACATGCCTCTATAAATCGCCAGATAAGGGCTTTAGTTGTGTGATAGGAAGGTAAACGATGGATATAATATGGAAGTTTACGAATTTTTGTAAAGAAGAGTTTCAATATGTTGGGAAAATGAAAGATGGGATGTCAGAGTAACGCCAAGGTACCGGAAAGAAGATTCCTTGTTGGGAAGAACGGCTGAGAATGCAGAACTAGGGAGGGTGAAAAACACATAGTGGACATATTTCTCATGGTTGAGTTTAAGACCACTTTGAAACGACCATGGTCATCCTTCAGCGACTGGAGATATGTGTGATTTTAAATAGGATGACCAACAACCATATCCTCGGCATATTTTATATGCAGACAGTCGTTTGCTGATCTCAAATGGTCAGCATGGAGGGAGAAAATGTGAGGGGATAGGATGGCACCTTGAAGAACACCGCAGTTGTGTGGAAGGACAGTAGATTTCCACTTGCCGGCTGGTACGAATTGAGTGCGGAAGTAAAATAGTCTTCGAACCAAGAGACAACCCAGCTGGAAGAGCCACACAAGGATGTTGGCGCGGGATGGTGTTGAAGGCAGAGGTGTAGTCAAGAAATGTGCATGCATACACACGGCAGCCCTTATCTTAATCTCGTAGAGCCGAATGTATCACAAGGGCGACGGCATCTAGGGTACTACGCTGGGACTTTATATGCAAATTGTAATGGGCTGGAAAAATTAAAGGAACCTGTCTTAATTATATCGAGAGAGACTTGCTCAGTAAGGTTCAGTAATGCGGAAGAGCAGGCGATTGGATGGAAAGACATCGGAACAAAATTAGCGGATATTTTAGGGATAGTGGTGATTCTTACTGAACGCCAAACGTCAGGATTCTTAGACTTCATGAAGGATATATTTTTAAGGTGTATCGAAATGGGGGAAATCAAAGAGCAGCAATGTTTTAAAATAAATGGTGAGACATTATTCGGCCCAGCTGCAGTTCTTCTTTAAATTCTATGCTCAAAGTAACCCTATATTTATGTTCATAAACGTTTTCAATTCTCAAATATTTTAGATTGTGATTTGTCTTTGCTATATGTTTTCCTGTAAGGAACGATACTATAGTGCACTTGTAAAATTATGCAACTGTTGTTTGTTTCGTTTAATGCATAAAGGGTATTAACAAATGGACTGATACGATGCGTTTGAATGGCTGATACATGGTAATAAATAAGTCATAATAAGAAACTTCTTTAAAGCTTAAAAGTTACCTTTCTTTGATGGAGAATGAGCTGCTATCAGGTGAGTACAACAAAAGGTACCTTTGTGCAGGATTTCCGTAAATATATATTTCAAATTTATAATGGTATCGAAAATCCCTGAAACAAGTCATGCTATAATGTAGTCATTTTTTTGAAATGCATTAAAAAGACGGCATTCTGTTGTATCTGAAATAGCAGGGGATTATCCCGCACGAGGATCGATCCTAGAATCAGCATTTAGTGAGCATTACTAGTTGAAAATGCTTTTCAGATTCCCGGTCAACATTTCATGAGATCTCCCACTGGCTGCGGTCTGTAATCATAGGCTGTCATGCGAGTCACTGCCGCACTCACTGACTAGATCATGACAATTCAATTGGTGGCCTAAATTGGTCTGACATTGCGACGGCTTTGTTGATCCGAGTTTTGGCTTCTACAGGGACTCACGAGTGACGAGTTGGTGAGCTTGACTGAAGTGCACCAATACAAGACAATTGTTTGCTCGAACAGTAATCAGGTTATTGCATTTACCGCTAAAAGTTTCGTCACCAACCGAAGGTTTAATCATCTGGGTTAATTTGATGCACCTTTACGGCGACAGACATTTGAGATATATATTAATATTCATCTGTCGACCCTGTACCACAACACAATTCATGAATTTGGCCAGCATTTGAGCGCCGAAAACTAAAGCACTACCACAATAAAGAGCAAAGATGTTTTCTGAAAAATTAAATATTGTCAGTGGCAGTAAGGGACATTCATACCTATATAATCTGTAAGCGGTTTAAAGACTTGGGACACCATCTATGAAATAAACCGACAAGGACCCTCTCAAAAAATAACTCTTTAAGCCGAGTTAATGGTTTTATGCCTTTCAGGACATATTAAACTGTATGCATTTACCTAAAAACATCTTCTGCATGTGCAGCAAACGATAAACGTTATTATATGAATAAATAAGGTTATACTTTTAGGCGTAAGTTAAAGTTGCCTTAAAATAAATCATTATTAATAACCATCCTTGAGGAATTAGTCTAAACGAGTAAGATTTAGAAAACGTCCATCAACAATTATGATTATGAAGTCAGCGCAGGGAAAATAGAATTCTTTCTTCAATAAAGTTTTAATTTTTAGTCTGTCTAACCCTTGTCTTAATAGGCGATAATAACATTTCAATTAACTATTTTATGACACGCAGGTACATCATTGTCGAAGGCATTTTGGTATACAAGTCCCTTTTCGAACGTTCTAAATCTAGCAGTGTATTTTATTTCCTTCTTGATTTATATACCCATTAGGGAGCTTAGATGTATTCGCATAGCCTTCTTAAAATCAAACTGAACTGAAGATATCTGTAACTTCACGGATGGTCCGAGGTGAACAACATATTTCCCTCAAACAAGCTGAACAAATAAGCTGATATACAGCTATTTCAAAAGGAAGCACGGAAGCTTCCAATCGCGAACGAGCTTCTGAGCATATAAGGTTTAGTTAAAGGTTCTGCATATTCTAAGAGCGGAACGAATACTGCATAGAGAGTAGCGAATTCTTACTTTTATGTGGTGACTCTGTTTAACGTTTATAATCAACGGATGGAGCAAAAAAGTAAAACGAAAGGATGGTAATGATACCAAAAAGGAAACAAAAATGTTTACGGCAGAAAACGTATTAAGATTACCGTCAGAGTGCATAAGTGTCCAAAATTTTCCATGTTTCCCCCACTTTACTTTGAGAAATGCTGAAAGACATAAAAATGGTAGGGATGCTTATGGCGCACCATACGCATAAAACAGGAACAAGAACCATATGCGCTAAAACCTAGGAAAAATATGGTTAGAATTAAGTTTCGGGTTACGTTTAATGTTAGCTTTTAGAGTCAGCGTTAAGAGGGGGACATACAATCGAATTATTTTAATAAAGTAAATTTGCAAAATGTCCTCTTTCAGAGGGTGTTTGATTTTTCACTGGCGAATTCCTCGCAGGTGGTAACTTTTAAACTCGATTTTTGAGGAAACTTAGACTGCATGTGTCAGTGAGCCGAAAAATGTGTCCGAACCATAATCTGCAAACAAACAACATCCATATATTCATTATGTTAGCAATGGTTTTCAAGAAATGTGGTAGTTTTTGGATCTGATCCTACCCTGTTCATACCGCTATACAAGGCATCCCTACTGAGAAAAAAAAACAGCAAAAGGATTTCGAGGCTGGCCAGTAGGTGGAGAGATGCCCAATTATAAATTTTCGGTCTCCATGGGATTCATTCGCCAACATAAACTAACTTTTCTTCCCTAACCCCGTTATCTAATGCTATCATGTCCCGGCAAGCTCTCCTTCTTTGAAGAACGCAGGCCAAGACTTGAAAATTTGCTACTTTATGCTCTCTTTTGGCTGCTAGGAAGTGGAGGTAGCTATGACAAAGACGATTCTTGCACAGCTGGGCTTAAAAGGATGACTGTGGGGGTAACAGCGATTCCACTCAGATCAACAACTCGCTTAACTGCACAGAAGCCACGCGTTCCCAAACCTGCTACTTTGGTTCGATTAGCCACGCTGGTGTAGACTGTGTTCCGACATTTCAGTTATCTTCCGCGTTCGTCGATAACCACCAGACAGCCTCCTTGGGATCGTTAAAGGTCAAAACGGGAAGCTGGATAAATCGACTTTACTCTAAAACTGAAATCGATAAATCATGTGATCTATTTTTGAAAAATTTGTCAGCCGCGAGGGTATTAATATTCACGAATTAAAGGAAAAGGTTAAATACAGCCAATATTCTCGCCATATGAGCTAAGAAGCTCCGACTGGCAGCCGTGATTTTAACCACTTTTGAGCCAAGTACTCCAGCCAGCCTATTGCACCGCGTGTAATTCAGTAAAGTGGTTGTTCAAGCGGTCATTCTTAAACAATCTATATAAAGAATCTACCAGATGACTACCAGGCCAAAAAAACGATACTACAAAAACGCGGAATGTCTGAATTGTTGATTTTGCGCAAAAGATTGCGTGCAGTCAGCAAACCTGGTGACACGAATTTGGCGCGGGTTGGTTATCTCAAGTGACCCTCAGTTGAAGTTAACTGCAGTTCTGTTGCACGAGCATCAGATGCGAAATAATGAGGCACTAAAGTTGTGTCTCCTAGATTTCGTTTGCCACTGACGTGTACTGTAATTACCCTACTGTAATTACCCAAGCAGGATTTCCCAAGCAATTAATCTAGAATCTACCAGGCACAATTAATGGATTCCATACGTTGCAGTAGGCTGGGCGGGTAACTTGATCCAAGTTTGATTACATTCACGGGTCCCAGTGAGGACTCTTTGCTCATTTAGCTAGAGCGTTGGCTGTATTATAGCCTTCCTTTTTCTGGCCACTGACGTTGGCCTAGTCTTCGCATATTACAATTTGCTTTAAACGCCACCGTTCTGCATTTGCCGCTTGACATGATACGGTTGGAGTCTGGATACACTAGTCATTTATAATTCAAAACTAGACCGCCACTACTGTAATCTATCTAGGGTTGTTACTACCATTTACAGCCTTGGAATTTTTGACTAAAACCTTTTTTCCCTCAGATCGCATCTTCTTCTTTACTACTGCGCACAGAATCTAACTTCCAAATTCTTATCAAGATATTTACTTCAAATACGCCTAATTTTAGCAGAAAAAGTCCAGGAATTAAAAATTATCTGTCTTAACAGGCAGGATGCGCCTAATTTTATTCAGTTTGTCATAAAACAAGAAAAAAAGAACGAGTTTTTTAGCGGTATTAAACCTTTGGCGCACAAAAACTTATTGGTGTTTTGACCAACAAGTTGGCAGGCTGGAATACCCAACGACAACGGCGCGTGTTTGCTCTTTCCTCGGGGTAACGCCCTGTTTGCTGTGCCTACAAGAGCAGTCTTTGTAGTCAAGAACAAATTAGCTAGGTATGTCTTCAAATCCAAAAATAGCCTCTGTCAAAGTAATTGCGTTTCTTTGCCTTATCGAGTTGTTTCGCCCATGGGTCTTCTGGCAAAAGTCCAGGAGACTGATTCGCCTAAGGCGTAACGTATACCCTCGACAGCCAGTACTAATTTACGTCACAAGGTTTTGCCGGGACGTCTTATCCATCTTTGCTAGTGACTTAAGGAGAAAATTGATTCTCTAGTATATTTCTTTACGATTACGGTGAATTCATAGTTAAAGACGCAGGTCCCTTTAGCAAGCGTTTTCATACGAAGAGAGATTTTAACGGGGGGGGGGGTGAATCGTATAGTGGAAACAGAGTTACTCTGACATAAAGGACTATTACATAAACGGGCTCAAATAAGGTTTTCAGTGTAATCACCGGCACAAGTCCAGCATACATCTCTGATTAAAGGAGGTACTAAAATCAGTATTCACGGACGGAAAGAAGATTGCTACTAGCAGGTATTGGGACAGTTGAACGCTCACTGCCTAGTAAATATATCCTACTATTTTGATTTCATTTTCGGATTTTCAATGAAATTTTGGCGTATACTCCAGTAACCTGCCTGCCTAAATAATGCACTAGCGGAAAAAGAAACGGTGAATCGGTCTCCCCTCGCCCAAAATGCCAAAAGAGTAAATCGGCTATGGTATTGGGACGCCCCGTTGTGCCTTTTGCGGCATTGGTGAGCATTCATCTATAAACTGACCTGAAAACTAGCCTTTGGCTCAATTGTTGGTTTTTAAACCAAAGGTGCGTGTTCGACTCTCATGGTTTGCTAAAGCCTCGGGTTGCGTATGGCTGACTGATGATGGCTAATAAGCCAAAAACGACCATCCCAGTTTTTCTTGTCTTTGTCGGTGTTTTCATTACGTAAATCGGCTCTTCGGACACTTTCCAAACCCAGGGCCCACCAGACAAACGCTTGTCGGATTTTTACTCCTCTGCTTTTTATCAAACTTCAGAAAGAATCCTGGTAGGCAACCTAGCACATAAAACTTTAAGAATTTTGGAAAACATTGTACGTAATCCAGAAACCACCTATTTTTCACCCACTGTTTGTTCAGAATTAAGGAATGAACAGTTTTTTTTCCGAAAGAAGGCTTAGCCTTGTTTGTAATTAATTATTTGCTAGCCAAAAGGCCTTTTTTCTGAAAACCAGAAAGGTAAATAACAGCCATATTGCAGGTCTTTTTATTGAGGCTAAATACAACAGGGCCTTAACGAGGGAATAACAACACAAACAAAAATAAATGAGTAATAACATAATCCGACACCATGCTTTGATGAAACCAACTAGGCACAATTTACAACAGTCCAGGCATTCTGAAAAAATCATCCAGCTTGTATTCGCCAAATTTCCTGAATGTAGCTGGGTGGCATATTGGAGAATCAAACTGCGATTTCTAAAGTTGCCTTTACGGTTGTCTGATGCATATTTATAAAGGCATAACATTTAATTTCCTTAAATTTGAAATGTACTTGTACAATTATTTTTGTTCGAGTGTATCTTTAAAGTGTTTGGATAATGGCGAGTACATGTCCATGTAAATGTCCATGCGGCCAATTAACGGCAGCTCATCTGATAGGATACGCAAACATCTCGCATTTGCGTTATGGCGACCCTGATGGTGCATTTAAACAAACGACTGTGTCGGTAAGATCAAACTGCAAAAAGGATCCAACTTCCTTGTTAACTTTCCTGATAATGGAATTTTCGATCTACAGAGTCACGACAGATTGATCTTCTGCTCGTACTTAAATTCAGAATGGAAAAACCAAATGACCTCATATACCGTCATAAACTGCCCTTTCAAAAAATGGTATGTGTTATGAGAAAAGACCTTTAACAGCCTCCTAGAAATAAAAAAATTAAGCGAACACTTTGAACCTAAGCTGCTCAGTAAATTACATGACTTGCCATAAAATCTGCACGGGTTTTTTTAAAAAATGGACACAAAGGAGGTATTGCCATCAGATTCAATAGGTTTAATAAAAGTTATTCAGCAAATTCGGTATTATATTTATACAAGCTTTTCTTTTTAGACAGTTTCGAATATTTGAGACGAATAAAGGTATCCTTATGTGGGTTTATGTTGATGACATTTGCACAGAAACATGTTTGGGAGGCTGCCTTCGGAGTGGGTGCGTACAATTCCCGAGTTGTGAATTCGAGCTTGATCGTGCAAAATCACTCTATTCATCCCGTGATGTCCCCAATCGGGACAAATATCTATTGGAGCTGATGTCCGCGCGTGATGATCCTCCAATCCACGAAATGGATGACGGCTCATGACACTCTATATGTAATTTTTATGACCTGAACTTTATCAAATTATAAACAAGATAAGTTCGTCTCAGAGAAAAATGACCTTCCGAACCGAATCTATGCAGTGGACTAAGTGATGAGCATCTGGAAAGCCTTTTTTGAGACGGGCTCTTAGAAACAGATTTATTAGACTACTGAGCTCAGTTAGCTAACTGTTCTTCAAGTTAATTACCGATATAGTCGATATTGATAGTTTCAGTTTTCAGCTTCCTTCTCAGTCCCAGCTTTCTAGCGGATTTTTAGCTGGTTGACAGCTTAAGGTGTTGAACGTAATCAGTCTGATCTTGGTAGGTTATTCGGTCTGATGTTTCGTTTATGTCATAACCTCGATGCCCCTAACTCAGTTCACTTCAGTGGGCCTTTAAATACCCTGGTTGTAAATAAAGACGGATGTCTGCAACACCCAGTACTCGCAGTAAATATAAAACTTATCTGACGAAGCTTTAGTTTAATGATCGAACGAGATTCAGTTTTATCTTCATGGTATGATTGCTTGCTAGTATACCTCAGTGGACTGAGTCCTAAGCACTGTTGTTATATAAAATTCCACTGGCTGTGGTGGAATAGCCAACGGGGGACACTAGTATATCACATTTAAAGTTCCACTGTGATCCAAAAACTTTAAGACTAAGATTAAGATCTAGGCCCTGTGATTCAAATTTTTAATCAAACGTTCAAAGCAGGACTTGTTGGAACCATCAAGGAGGACGATTTCTCATCAGTTGCATCCTGTCGCTGAATAACCTAAATAACGAATGAGAGGATACAGTCAATTTGAATCCATGCAGGAAAGAATCAATGCAAAACAGAAAAGTCATTGTTTAGTGTCGTACAGGCTAACCAGTTGAATTATTAAATTAAAACACAATATGGGAAGCATTAGAGAGAGGAAATGTTAAGATGCAAAAATGAGAAAGGGAAATGTGTATTTTGAGGCAATAAATGTTACAATAGCAACTTTACTTTGCCAACGTGTTCCACTTTCTTGGTTCCAGTAAATCCTGCTTCACACGCTAGTCTTAAATTCATACCAGGGAAAAAATGCTTCAAAATGCAAATTTTCCCTCGCAGAAACCACAGTGAAAGTTATACAACCTTTAAATTGACATTTTACAAAAATCCTCGAACGTAGTATAACCGAATCTCAGGCCAGTCCATTCTCTCTTGTCTTGGTCGCCAAGCGTATATTACTATTTGCCCTAAAACCTACCTATGGGGTTTTATTTCGAATGTGAAGAGTAGATACCGTAACGCGATAGGTGAGTGCTCACAACACCTCTCAGTGGTGGTGTCTCAGCCCTGGCGTGTAATGTTATCACGTCAATATTTGGATAGCCATGAGGATTCTAGATGTGAGCACGAGATTTCCATGAAAAGTGCAATCTTTGAATATCAATCTACTGTTGAACCACTGTTTACCGTTTTCATATACCAAGTTAAGAGCGTTCTAGAAGAAATGTTTGTTTTCAGAAAAAAAGGATTTCACGATATTGATTTAGCGCTGCGCTTGAGTCCTTTTCGGAGATGAGGAGAGAATGCATACCAAATGGAATCGAGGTAGATATTCCCGGCACGTGTTAAGACGATCCCCGTTTAATTAGTAAAAATATAAAGACCCGTGGGTTTATTTCAGCCGGCTCATTGTCGTAAGTCCTGTGTCACCGATAAATATGTCCTAATTGTTCTTTTAAATCGGATGTCTTCAGGCCTGTGTCTGCCTTGGCATCCTAAATAGTTTGTTGTTTCTAAACCATGTCTCTTCATCTTATAATATTGCTCATGTTTTGGTTAATGCATACTCCATGTAACTATATTCTATTTCGCAGTGACTAAAGTTTTTAACATAAGTAATTTATCCTATCAAGGCTGTTAATTGATCAGGCTATATGACGTGCGCCACGTGTCCTGATCGATGAAAGGCCAGCGAAGCTTTCCGATCATAACGGGCGAGACAGCGAAACCAGGTATCAGTGACAGAGAAGCCAACTGGGTTCGAACCCCACATCCCCTGGACATGGAATTGTGAGTGCTAGCTAATGGCAATAAATGAACGAAAAACGGCTTTCATAATCCCCCTCGTCATTGTGAGTTCTTCGGTCTGCCTGCAAGTGATGTTACATACCGCCAAATGAACTGGCCTACCTCACGATTTGTAAATGTTACTGGAATACAATCAATCCTTTAGAGGCTTAACAATGACAAACTCCACTGCCTTTGTTATTGCAAAAGTCATCTACCCAGATCATCATACTGCAAAATAGAAGCATAAATCAAGTAGCATAATCATAAGATCAAGAAACATGAAAATCCCGCATAGCGAACAGTTCAGACTGCTTGTATGCGGAAAAGAGAACTGCCACAGATTGCAAAGTCGTCCAGCAGAGTAAAAACGGACTTTATTCAAAGGTTAGTTTCCGAATGCCTGTTGAAATGCCAACTAAATTACCAAATAGTGGGATTACATTAAGTTACCCAAAAGCTAATCGGGTCCCATAATCATGCCTGCAAGGGTACTCACGTCTGATTTCCCACCCTCTCCCTGCAGTCTCAACCACCCAGCTTGATTTTACCAGTATTTTAACTCCGGCTTTATAGTGGGGTAAAAAGGGATATTTTTGATCCACCAGGAGGGCAATTTATCCATTGGTACATTTAGACAGTACGAAAGCTCTCCAGGTAAACCAGAGCCCATGAAGGTGACTGCTTCATGGTACGGCGGCTTTTTAAGTGCTCAGTCAAAAATAAAAACCGTAGCGGATTTAGTGCGACGGTCCAAAGATAATTTATTGCCCCCCACTGCCATGCTTGCGCATAGCAATTCGGTCCAGTCATCGATAGGTTGGTGCGATAGCACTTTATTTTGCTGCGCAGAAAAACACAATAATTATTCCCTGACCATATTAGTGCAGAAATGGATTACCGGCAGTCGGTGCCTTTGGGTAGTGATTATCTTTAAGTGCAGGTAAAGAAAAGGGGAATCAGAAGAACCTTAATTGGAATAGAACTGCGGTGTTAGTTATGAAAATATTCTTCACGAGACACGAAAAGGTGCAGTATCAATGAACTGCATAGAAGAAACGATCTGGAACAGGGGTTTAGGGCACCCTTCTTGACGAAAATATGGCCTAATGGACCTAGAAGTGGAAGTTACAAACGCATAATTTACCCATGACCAAGCAGAAACGTCGGGAAGGAATTGGGCAAGACGCAGATATACATATGTTTCTCCGACTATCAGGCAATGAACGAACTGATATATATATATATATATATATATATATATATATATATATATGGAATGAAAACGTTAAGGCGCTCTCTGTGGACGATGTTTTAATCAGCATTGGAGGTTTCACACTTGTCCTGGAGCGCATCATCGGAGATAGGGAAAATAGGCAAAAAGGTATATTTTTGCTCATTGTTGATAGGTAAACCAGGCTCTGTTCTTATTGGTCATCTGTTCTTATTTATGCGGTGTCTGACGGCCTCCTATGGCGCTGGTAGATCACTCTTGTGGTCGATCGGCTTGGGATCGATTGCCAGACATCGATTATCTCTCTTTCCGTTATGGTTTCGACTCGACCACCTACTTGTTCACTGTGGAAACTAAATTTATGATTTGACCCCATGCTGTTCCAACGCATCCACCACGAGGGCCGTTTAGGGTCACGCACACAATTTCTCAATGTTTAATCACTGACCTTCCTCTCAAATGCGAACATGCATCAGTTGATGATGTTGTGTAATCTTACACCCCAGACACCCACAGGTAGTCTGACTTACGAAATGAGAAGGGCCCCTTCGGTCGCAAAATGCCCACATCCGTTTTATGGAGACTGCTTATTTCATCATGTGACTCATCAAGATACTGCTGACCTCAGACTCGGGAATGGCAAAGCCGTTGGAACAGGTTTACCTTCACTCTTTTCCTCCATGGTTTCCGTTATTGTCTGATTATTCTTTTTTCAGTATTTCCTTACTCCCGATAATGTGAGCCCCATTCACATTCAGCGTGTGAATGAGCTAGGGACAGAGCGAATGCAAGCTCCCTCAGCTATTCACCAAGGCACAAATTGAGAATGCATCATAAAGTATAGTTTCGAACCGCGCGCTTGAGAATCCGGACTGTTCGGCGATTGGTCATGGAAAAAGTGGTTGACGTTTTCCATTGGGCGTTTACACCACCGGAGTTTTGTTTCTGTGCAAAACCATTTGCACAGCAAATCGGAAGACGATTGGAAATGCTTTACTTTGAATTGCCTCTTCACCTTCACCTGAATATGCAAGGTTCCATTCAGTTAGTATCTTCAAGCTTGTACAGTTGCCGAATTTCAGAATATTTTCAAAACTAGCAATGTTGGAATGGGAATGTGGGTTTGCTACTTTTTCACTTAGGTCTGTTTGATTTTTTTCCTCAATTTTTCAACGCATATCTGGGTTGCTGTCGGAGTTTGCCAGAAGCTTTGGTAGTAGTCGGTTTTTTCACGAATTTTGACGTCTCTAATTTATGTCATGCAACTTCTCACTGCACGATGTAAATAACCATCGTCAATTTTAACAACATCCAGTAGACGTGTTAGCTTTGTAAATGTAAATCGAAAGTCTGAAATAAGATTTCGGAGCAAACCAATCACTTACTGAGGTTTTAATATTGATTTTCTTGCAGCATAATACCAAGCCATTGCAGAATGGCAGATTCGAATGAGCTTTCTAACCATCGTTAAAATGTTCATTGTGTACAAAATGATCACATACATAACGTACACTTTTTCATTGATGTTCAGTGTTTTGATATATTCAAATAGAGCGTATAAAAGGCATGCAAAAAATATTATATCTTGTTTTGTCCTTTGGAATATAACTAAATCTACTTTAAAAGCCATGCTTTAAGAAAGACTCTATTTCGTTTGTCAGAAAGCTTTAAATTTTCAAATAATTTTTAACCTTACCTGCCTTCTAGGGTTTCCAAACTATATGCTGCATACATTTTGTATAGGGAAAAATCACATTTTGCTTACACAATAAGTAATGAGTCCCATAGTGCTCATAAAATTGTGCAGTTAAATGGCCGCATGATGTTTACTTTATTAGCTGCAGTAATAAGCTGAGATATAAAATAACTTTGTGAATGGACATTGCAGTTATAAAAAATACCATAATGAAAAACCTTTGAAAGACAAAAGGTTACCATTTCTTCAAGGATAGTTTATCAAAAAGACGCACGTTTCGACGAAATAGGGGCAAGAAAGGACATTTTTCTGCCTGTTTTTTTTGTTACACATACTGAAATTCATTAAGGCAACGATACAATTTTGAAAAATACATAATACATGAGGAGTAAATTTTACAGAGAACAGTTTTTTTCAGGCGACAGAAAATAAATGGTTCAAAAGTTGGCATGATGCCGTGACCGAAATATCTGGAAATATAAGGGATAAGAGTTAATAATACATCCCAACACTTTATGAGATGGCAAGTCTACTGTATTGATGGGTGTAAGCTCACCGAGCTGGCACGTTAATTCAATCCCCCTTCGGCCTTGGGGCTTACTCTCGATCCCCGCCGGCAGCCTTACAACGCTAGGCGGCATGCCATTATCGACACGGACAAGGGAGACTGGGGTAACCGTTTTTGGCTTAGTTGCCATCATCAGCTAGCCATACCCAAAACTATGTGGTGCAGCACACAAGGCTCAAAACCTCGACCTATTCAACGCTTCTACCGAACACCTGCGGTTGGGTATGGCTGGCTGATGATGGCTAAAGCAAGAAATGGCCGTTCTATTCTCAATTGTCACTAACAGCAATATCATTCAGTCCGCTTTTTATTATGCCTTAAATAGCGTGTGATAAACAAACTTTTGACTGGAAGACGTGAGTTTTCTAAGTCACGTGGCATTTGACACCCGTGTTTGTTACGCTGAAGTGACAGCTGTTTTCGACGCCTCTTCCATATGGAGACATTATTTTAAAACTTCATATGTCTCATCATCTAAAATATCTCTTCCACTCATGCAGTATATACTGAAATCCTTAAATATGTTTTTTTCGAAAATAATACCCACGTAAATTTCTAAGATTAATTATCAACTAAATATTTCTGGACTATAACTCAACTCGTCCTGCCAACCATTTGTTCGTGCATCAGTTTCAACTATGTGCACCATGTGTCCCACTGCAAGCTGGCATAGAGGTGGTGACATGTTAGTGAATAAGAGTATACTGAGATGAGCTTGCGCTGCATATATCACACTCTCTCTCTCTCCCTCCAAAATCTGGGCCCAGTGTCATGACAGTGGACCTGAGTCGAGGTAGGGCGCAGTTGGATGGCGCAGCCCGCGGCACCCTCAGCGTGCCGACAAACCTGCCTCGGATCCCACTGCGTGGGAGTTCCATAAAGACCACATCCAGAAGAAGCCAATGCAGTCGGACTCTAAGTCCGCTAGTAAACCACTCCACACAATAAACACACTGAGCTGGCCGGGCCGTCAAACCCATGGCTTTTAGCACACGACGGTAATTTCAAGCTCCTCAGCCTGTTTATGGTGAGGAAAAAGTGCTGAGCCGTCGACCGCACTCCCTATTTCTGTTTCCAAGTCCCAGCCGCCCTCCGAGTCGGTCAGTCGACTGGTGCGAGGAATGAGTGCAGATGATGACATATCAAATGACATACTCTACGCGTACCATGTACACGATCGGATTCTCCTCAAACGCAAGAACCAGGATTTCAAACAAAATGATGTTGAGGGGCTCACATCTCACTCGACTGTGTGAGATAGACTGGTTAGCCTCGGCCACCTACAAATTGCAAGTGGGGGCAGAAAGGGGAGGGAATTGGAAGCAGATTACCACGTGTAGGGGCAAACAACACCGGACAAATTTCACTGCTGATGTGGCCTCTAGGCAGAGTGTAGGTTCAAGGAGCCAAAGGTGAGAGTTGTGTACCAGTCAAGTGCCACCACAGGAGCATTGTTCAAAAAAATGCTGTGAACTAATGCTAACGGTGCGGTGCCCCTTTTCTAGACCCCCTCATCCCCGCTTGTCCTACCTAAAACGTAAAAAATGTACCCATCTGTTGGTCCGCAGAAACTTCAAGGTTAGTCAACGAAGGATTTGTTATGGACTCCTACGCGAATGCTTTTATCTTCCGAACTTAGATCTAACGCCCTCCTCCCAAGCGATGATCCCCGACCAACGCCTCGGAGAACTTAGATGCGAGTTAGTCACCTTACGTTCCAGCTCAGACAGGCAAGACCCATACAGTGCGTGCGCGCCTACACTAGGAATAGAAGTCGCTTGCTGCACGTTGGCCGTGCATTATGGATCAACGCCGGCCGATTGCACACCAACTATGGGAGGAACAAGGATTAATTGATAATCTAGTGTTTGGTTCAAATCCCCTGCCACTTCAAGTTCACTTTGCCTCCTAGCGTCAACGTTGAGGAATTATTTGTTGTTGGTCAGTAGGCGAGTGTGTACAGGGAATTCCAAAAGAGGAAGTTCTCCGTCGTAGACCATACTGCAGTTTGGACAGAGTTCACACGTGACAATTAATTGTGCCGGTGACAGATGACCTGACTGGGGTTATTGACATGATTGTTCAAGGAGCCGAATTGCTCGTGTTCGAGTCTTAATTGACGGCTGGAGTGGGTAACGACTGACTGATGACACAAAAGCGTAGAAACGAGTCTTTCAATGTCCCGTGAAATAGCCGATATCTAATCGCTGCCGTGGTCCATCTGCCCACATCACGCGCATTTACTTGCTCTAAATTCCCTCGGTGGTAAGTCCTACTCATTACCCATCATTGCAATATTTACGCTTTCTTAAAAACCTGAACGAACTTCACGTGCTCTTGAAGGTAGCACCTGTGCAATACAAAACGCCAGGAGCCTTAGCGTAAAACATACTGACAACATGACAAGAAACTGTTGTATCCTTTGATGCTAGCTCCCAATGCATTTAATGGTCCATTCAAGAAAAAGTAGGGGCCTGGAAGATCAATAAAAGCAGCATGATGCCAGAATTCTACCTAATTTCTCGTAGTTTATTCAATCACAGAAAAGCTCAGGAGTTCCCTTGTTCGAACGAAAATATCTCCCCAATTTAATTTTGGATTCTGCGGTAGCTGATAAAAACAATTAAAGATTCCCTTTCATCTGATTTGTACATCATTTACAGGGCCTTTCAACATCTACGATGCAAGCGTTATGTTCTTATGCCGTTTATTGTCCGCATGAATACCTTGTCAGGTTACTAGAATGGGCCAAGAATCGCACTTAAATGAGGAATACGTTTCAGACAGAAATGAAGAATATGGGTCTTCCCTTTTGTAAACGTTTTTCATTTTCCTTTTACTTTTTCAGCAAAACTACGTTAATAGCAATGGCGTCCTTGTGAAACCTGCACAGACCGAGTCTGTCTAAATTACTTTGATTAAAAACGATTGATAAGAGGCCTTCGTCATGGACGTCCATTTTAGGTGGTCCTTTAGCAGCACCTAAACCATGATCTGCCGGTCAATTATGGTTGTATGTTTGGCTAAGATTAAAGGACACGGATGCACGAACTTGAGTTAGAATATGCGTCCACACATTGCTATATGCAAAATCGAAAGGGCGAAAAATGGTTTTCTAAAGCACACATCTAAATCTTCCCAAGGGGTAATGAAAGCCAAAAATTCCCATGTTCACGTCAATGAGCCTAGGTTTC
The DNA here is from genome assembly GCA_017591395.1 of Schistocephalus solidus. Taxonomy (NCBI): domain Eukaryota; kingdom Metazoa; phylum Platyhelminthes; class Cestoda; order Diphyllobothriidea; family Diphyllobothriidae; genus Schistocephalus; species Schistocephalus solidus. The sequence continues at coordinate 307,804 of WEDG01000815.1, read as the reverse complement.
GTTCAAGGACACGATCGATATAACCACAACAAGAAGAAAGTTCAAACGGTGAGGTTTTCAACGAGAAGTTATCTTTTTTCTTCTTAAATGAGACCTGACTGTTCACTATACTGCCACCTGACATGTCGAGTTCTCTATTTTCTTATAATATATACTGTTTTTCTACTAATTGCCGTTTCTTCCCAGATTTTTTATTCAGTTACAGTATTACAGAATAACTAAAAAGAATTTGGAGGAAGGTTTAGCAAAGAATGAATCATTATCCGGGAGGTAAGTAGTCAGGCATGACCACAGCCCAAAGGGGGTCTTCAATCGTTTCAGGAATAGTTTATACAGCAGTCCTTGGAACTTTGACTGCATCGAGTTAAGTACGCATTTTCATGAAGTCCTATTGTTCCGAAACTACATGCTATATGTTTTTTTCTAATTTGACTTGCTAGATTTATTTCTGTGTCTATAAGGGCACCACCTGATGCCTACAATATATTACAAAAAAAATGACATACTATGCATCGTGAACAGCAATAATAAACCCGTCTGCTTCCACAGCCAGAACTGAGTAATATCGACGAGTTATAGCGAAAAATATAGCAACATCAGAATGTCCATTTCTGGCTGTTATCGACCTATGATAGTGGAGAGTAATCGGAAGATGGGAGTGCTTGAACCTTCTTGCGCAAATTGAACACTGTAATCAAGAACATTGTTTTCCTACGTGCAAGGCAGCTAACTGTGCTTGGGGAAAATGTTAGTCTGTCAAAACCATTTTTTTACTTCCGGAGATTAGTGTATGGGGTTCAGTTGTGTGAGCGTGTTGCTAGTCTTTTTGCAAACTCCAAATGGCTGGCATCCCATTTCGGAGAGGCACTTCCTTTGCAACGATCTTGACGACATGACCCATGTCGAGGTTGTGAGCCAAAATTTAAGATAGCTGGTCTCCCGGTCCCACAACCAGCTTGCGCCTGTGACTGCGTACTCCCAGATGTTCCCATCCTGGCCAGTATAATCACAGAGACAGTTAAGGCGTGGGATCGATACGTCGCATAAAATCTAGAAGATGCAGTTGCGCAGGGCCGACAAGTTTGCGTGTGCAGCAACTGATCTCGTGGCAGGGTTTATTTTGTTGGTTGACTTGATGAGGGAAGGTATATTCCCTTAACTTTGTCGACAATTTCAGTTTCTAGCTCTTCTAAAATTTTGTACACATTTTAACGGCGATGACTGACTCGGCTGGATGACTCAATTTAAATATGGCGCTTCATACCACCAGGCTTCTATCGAGGTCGTTTTTTGTGGCTAAGCCCTTTAGACGAAGTTCGCTGAACAGCTAGAACGTCGGTTGATTTTCTGTACCCGCTTAACATGTCTGAAAATATTTATCATCTTTTAAAAAGGCTGAATCACTTCTACCACCTAGAAAGCTTGGGTTGAGGTCGGAAAAGAACTTTTACATCCAGCCCGAGAAGGGTTCGCTAAATGTCAGCCACTTATGGCATAAACTCCCAAAATCCCGTCCCCTTTTCCACCACCACCACCACAACCACCACCTCTTCCAGAGAGGGAAAACCACCCGTTGCCCATTTTGTTCAGTTCGTCGACGGCTTTCCTTTCGAGGGAGGAACAAGAATGACGGCAATGACCACCACCAGACCAAGCTTGCTTAAATACCACTGGTTGCAGATGGTCATACAAGGGTCTGCAGGCAGGTCTGTTCGCTTGACCAATTTGATTGACCGCGAGAGAGCCTGCGAGCCTCCAACGGCGTGACACATCGAAGGTCACGTCGCGTCCGCAGATGCGGGTGCATGCGACCACACGGGGGGGGGGGAGGCGGTCGAGGAGGTGGAGGAGGAGACAGTCACGAGAGGTCGGGAAGAAAAGGGAATTGGAACTCCCAGGTAATGCAGGCAGCAGTGCGCTTAATTCCAGAAAGGGTGCCTTTCACTGCGTCCCAAAGGTAGCCTCACTATTAACCCTAAACCTACCTTAACCACAAGGTTTTTCGTTGTGCAATTCATCGCAGAGCCACCTGCGTTACGGGGGCGGGCCTATTTCCGTGTATCACCATGATGTCTTCCTCAAGGTCGTCACTTAGTTACCACACGGGCAGAGCACTTACTAGCCCGTAGATGTGCCGTCAGAACGGTAATTATTTGCTTTGTTCATACTCCTATCTGCCCGTTGGAAGGTTGTGAATATTACACGGTTATTCTGAAATATCTGTTTGATTTAAACTCAAATATTAATATCGTCTTTCGCTGTGAGTCTGAAAAGGTTTATTCTGAAGGATTAAGTACAGGTTTTCGATTGATTTTCTCAGAACCTGAACAAGACACTGTCATTTCTCTCTTGACATCCAAGCAATAAACTATACGTTACGCAGATTTTACTAATGGCGATGTTAAGTCGAATAGCAACTCACGGTTAATTGTTTTGGAGTTGCCTATACCATATGCGTGAGATGGCAAATCTCTAACAGAAACCCGTAAGTCCCAAACTCTTACAGCAGTCCGCATGTCTCAAGTCTAAATCCACATGGGGTTAAAATTGTAAATCCCGGAAGTGGATTGTCAAGTTAGGAGTGATAAAGGCACCCTTTCTGCTCTGTCTGTTGAACCCTTGGTACTCCATTTATGACAACGAAACTGGAATTCGTACTACAGAAAACATAAATTAAACCAAACCACTCGTAGCTGCGTCATTCAGCGACACAAGTTCGGTGAAAAACGTGTGCTTGAGTTCTTAGCGAGTACCTTTGCTGTCAGTATGCTACTACTAATATTATTAAAAATGTTAAAAGTAGTAGTAGTAGTAAGAAGAGCAGTGGTATAAATTATTATGTAGACGGCGAACAGATCAAGAGGACAATAATTAGCTCGATTTTTATAAGGATGAAGATTTTAAGCAGGACCACTAGAAGGAGAGACAATAAGGGGTCATGAGGATGTTGCAGTAGTTGCGAAGAGGGTAAGGACGAACGCACTAATTATTCTGTCAGGAATGAGTAAGCGGAGGGTTGTCAGCTACGCACATTTCGACCAAATTGTTTGATGGTTTCCCAATTACGCTCTGATCCCTCATCTAACACTTTTACTGTGCCAGGGAAAGAGATACACTCTAGTGAGCACGAGGAGTCTGTCCTTAGGTGAACTCAATGCCCCGATCACCTTCCCTTCGACTTTTTTGTTTTTTCCCGCTGACTGGAAACACTGATACAGTGAGAGCGGTCATAAATCATTTGCCAAAAGAGTGCGTGATGTCGATTAATCAGGCCTCCCCGCAGGCTACACCATACTCTTTTCCGTAAGCACTAGTTAAGCCACAGCTATATCCTCAAAATATTTATTTTAGGTTTGGTGACGAAGTTGAGACGCGCAAAGTCGGCACTGTTCTGTAAAGTTGAAAAAAACTAGCGGTCAATCTATTAGCAGCTACCTTGCACAAGGGAGATATTCGGAGAAAAGTGTATCGGATAACATTTTTTTCTACCCTGAGTAGATAATTTGCATCTACTGCAGTTATATAACTCAGACTGCTAGAATGCGCAGGTTGCGAGCATCCTACCGGAAACTGTGACAGCTCGACCTTCGCGACAGTCTGCCTTGCAGCATAACGGACGCAGGGAGTCAGTTTATGGTCGTAGTAGACTTGCGCAGCATCTACCGCACTCTCATGTCCCTCAGCCACTTGAGCTTAGCGCTATGGCATGGCTAAGAAAACCTGCAGCATATCGGGCTCAGGGCCTGACAAGACTAAACGGCCCGTCACGAACGGGACTCATGTCTGCTCAGCGAATAAATAACCAGGATTTCTCAGAAACGGGAAGATCAGATCACAAATTATAATGGGTGCCATAACGGTCAGATTTAGGAGGAGTCGCTGTAGCGTAATCCTCATGAGAGGAACTAGCGATGGTTTAGAAGAATTTAGCGTAGTTTTAGGGGGGAAGGTTGCAAATTAATATTAATGGTTCCAACCCAGGCGGAAATTTAATAAATCTACTGTCACGTCACTTGCCATTTGTATTTTCTCAAATGTTACGCTGAAGAAAATTGTGGTTTTTGGTTTGACAAAGTTTGCCAAATCCCGTAACCATTTACTCTAACTCACTCTCACACTTCCAAGTTACATCGACATTTCAACCGTCGGATCCTACGAGGTACACTATGGGCCCCACAAGATGATCGTATGGGGACGGTGAATTGCGCGGGCCTCGATTTATACTTAGGGTCGACTTGCGCCGCATATAATGCACTCTCGAGACTGAAAAAGTCAGCTTGTTTGCTCGAGCCGACTTTATGTAATTCTCATATAAAATTTATTCATTTGGCGCTGAATTTCACGTTTTCGTTTTTTCAAACTTTTATGAGAAATTTTTTATTCCTAACAGACCCATTATAACATTTAATGCTTATTTTTTTGTCAGTCGATGCATTTGATCCGGTTTTCGAGGGAGTAGAGCTAACTGGTAAAGTTAAGCATATCTCATGAATTGCGTCACCTATTGCATGTATCCCTTTTATGTCAAATTCAACTGATACACCACCACTTTCAAACGAGGAGTCACTCGACCGATACGTAGTGCTCGATGCCAAATCCTCGGAGGTGGAGTGTCAAACCAACCAGAAGCAACTATTAGGTGCCAGGTGATGAGGCCGAAAGACCTGCGGTCGTGGCAGAAATTATCTGGATGCGTGGAAAGAGTCTGGTACACTTGCGGACGAAGCAAGCCTGTAGTAGAAACTGGAAGTTTTCTCCGCAAATGGATGGCCGAACATGCGGCAGTAGTGAGAAGGAATAACGTTTATTCTCAGGTCATGACTCATGCGACAGGACCTGTCCATACCTTTTTTGTTCGGAGACACAGAAATTCTCACAAGGATTGACAGCTGAAGGTCGCAGGTTGCCAAGGGGTAGGTATAAATAAATTAACAAGGGTAACTACTAATATTTAAATTATGATGAAAGTTTGATCAGCGTGTGAAGCACGGAGTTGGTAGTACTAGGCACATATCATGTTGTACGTTGACGGAAAACGAGAAAAACTCTGCATCTCAGATGTTGAAATGCTTAACCCTTTATTTTTAATGTAAAGCGTATTCATGAGTACAAACGTTTACATTCTCATCTAGTAATGAGTAGCATAGGTTAAGACGTTTTATATTATATCGAAACGCAACCATATGCATGGTCCTTTTGACACTAGAACAGGGATGTTATTTGAATGAATTATTTTTCTGTCGCCAATACCTGTGGAAAACGATTTCACTGGTAATGCTTCTGATCACTTTGTTATTCGAAGTGACCGCAACGATCGCTAACAGCGATGCTCTCCAACTCTGACTAAAAATATTACACAACAAAAGTTTTTTAAGAACCCATGCAGCTGACAACTTTTGAACGCCTTTTCTGACCTAGCTTAACAACGATTGCTGTTGCTGCAGTTGTAGATTTGGTAGAAAAGCGCGTACCTACGATGAATATGGAAGAACATCAATTATTCAGGTTCCTGATTAACAATTATATCCTATGTTACTTCTGAGATGAAGGCTGAGGTCCCAATATTCCTCCGGGGACGGGTTAGAAAGAATGTTGGCAAAGGTAGCCAACGCACGCGTCTGAATGGCTGTTAAGAATCGGTTCAGCTAGCAGGCGGCAGATACCGCTTCCTTCTACCTTCTTCCATTCTAGTGCAATATTCTCAATTTACTATTGAAGGATCAAATTTATATTCAAATATGTATGGCAGCTTCCCTATCTCACGAAATGTCAACTGAAATTCTAAATTATGATTTTGATTCAAAGAAATTACCTAAGTAGTGTGGTCTTATTGATTATCTTTCAATCTGAGCCAAAGATATTTCAGTCATGGTAGGATACTGACCCTTCCGATCGCAAGCAAAATGTATGCTCTGTAAAAATGGCAACTTAGGCAGTATGCAAATTTTCATTGATTTTCGATGCTTTTATTAATTCAAACATATTTTACAGAAAACACAAACAAAAAGCTTATTTCTTGTACTTTCTTGATAGAAAATTACGTCTTCTTCCAATTTTACACAATAAGAAAATGTACGTTTCGGTTTTAAAATGTTTTTACTTATGAGATTTTTAAAAAAACTTGAAATGTTCATCCATAATATATCGTATCCGTGAATTTATTAATGTTACCTACAATGTATACAATTGGTTCTAAATCCAGTATAACTTTTTCTGAGGACTGTGTGACAGTATCTTTATAACAAAGATAAATTTATGATTTTGCCTCATACAGAGTGTATACAGTATGCAGGTGGGAAACGTTTAATTCTATTGCGATGGCCGGTAGAGGTAAAAATTATTCAGCAATTAATAAAAGTTTAAAAATCTACCGATACCTTTTTCTAAAGTATAAAATTTGAAGGGGATGTAATTTGCCATCGGATGAGTAAACAGGTGAACGATTGTGCGTGTTTGTGTTTTCTATGAAATATTTTTGAATTATTAAGAGCATTGAAAAATTAGTAAGAAAGGGCCTACTACTTAAGTTGCCATTTTCTTCCAGAGAATACTTTTCGAACACAGTCAGAAAGAAGCTCCATAAAACGTGCGAATGCTACTGTGGCTGAAATATTTTGGAATTTGGCTGAACGATAATCACTACGACAACCCAACTTAAGCAATATATGTAAATCGAAACCAAATTTCAGAATTTTGGTTTATATTTCATAAGATAGGGAATCTATACTTCATTAAAATGACGCGTATCCGTTGATCGTCGTGGCTAACCAATAAGCCAAAAGTCAAGTTCTTGAAGGTCGGACATCTTCTGGTACTCCTTCATCCATTTTTTACTTAGGAAACACCACCATGGCAATATAAATGGTTTTCTCCATACGTAGACTCTGCGCATATCATTAATTGGGCAGAAGTACTTATCAGAATTTTAAGGGACAAAAAGGTTCATGTTTTTCACGCCTAAGTTCATCTGACTCGTAGGGAACAGCCAATCGATATGGCGGGAGAAGGTTTATCACGTTATGCGTTAAGCCGCTTACAGAAAGTCGTCTGTGTATGTGTATCTAGTTTACGCTACCCATGCGCTAGAACCTCGCGTAATTATAGAGAAACCTTTATTATTCTTTGAAATGCTAAATTTTAGTTTAAGGATACAAAGAAGCAGATTTTGCATGTAACCAGGGCTCCATATCATAAACAGTACTTTTAAAAATAATTTAAACCATATTGGGCACAGCCTCATGAGCCATCTGTCAGCTGTCTAACTATGCTCCCCATCTAAAGTTGCAGGTTTTTTCAAAAACTTGCGTTATATGCTTTAGTGGGCATAAGAAGGTTTCCATGAAAAATTAAATGAAATCTGCAAAAGAACAAAACTATGAAAAGTTTCTTGTCATTTTAGTGAGGTCGTTCAAGCGACATTTCTCTTGTGATTTGAGCTTCGATGAAAGAAAAGAACAAACTTTTTTTAATGTTTCATAAATACATCGAATAGTTTTATTCATTAACGTATGAATAGTACAAACATAGTTCATTTGTAGTCTTGCTTGTGCTTGAAATCAATTGCAGAAATAAACGCCTTTGCAAATAAAAGAATACTAAACAAATGCAAAAGTGTTAACTGTGGCATCTTCCAAGGAAAACGTAACGCAATAATTCGGTACCTTGTATTTGAAGATCGCATCACTGCAGGCTGGCAGCCTGGAAGTTCATTTCACAGACAGACAATGATGATGATTCTTTCCCTGCTATTTCTTTTTCGATGATGCCTGAGTTTTAAAAAGACTCCACTGGTTGCCATTAGTATCGTTTAGCCTCCTGCGACCAACTATCTGCATCTACTAAACAAAATGTAGATGGGTGCTCAAAAGGAATTAGAGAACATTTTCCATCTTCTCAAATGTCAATAAAAATTCTGAAACGGTTTTCCGACTCGAAAGAATTGCTTACTTATGGCTATCTAGCATAATTCCATAAAAGTTAGGTCACGCTGGTAAATGAGCCTCTTTCGAGTCACCCAAAAATAGCTACTCTCCGTAAACCATGGTTAATTAATAAGCATATGTTTCGTCCATTGAGTTTGATGAAATTATAAATTCAAGTTTATTTTAACGAACATGTGCACAGAATATTACTCATTTTACTCATTTGGTAGGACATTACGTTTTCTTCTAATCTTACATTATAAAAGGGATTTCTATTGGTCTTCAAACACTATTCTCAATTCATGAATAATGTTCAACCCGGGTTGACAATACACCTCCCTTCCGGGTTCAAAAACCTTAAGTTGTATACGTTCCACCTTGAGAAAATCATACATTTCTAGTTGATATTAGGAAGATCTCATTTAGTCTCTATAGGTTTTAGCATAGATGTTGACAATGCTTAATACTTTATAAGCACAATTAATAAGCAGGCGCTTTAAAAATGGATATTTCATAGTCGGAAAAAAATTTCATCTTTACGAACATTATTTAAATACACCTATTCAACACCTATAAAGTTTACGGCTGATGTGATTTGCTATCAGATACGTACAGGAAGGAATATACTTGTGCACTTTTTCTAAAAAAAATATAATTCAAATTTTAATAGCATCGAAATTTAATAAGAAAAAATTAATGCTATGAATGTGGTCAATTTAGACGGTTAAATTTGTTGCAAGCGGCCGGATGGATATTCGTTCAAAAGCTGACATCTTGATGTAACTGAAATATCCTGAGATAAGGTTGCACGATCTTAAATGTGACAACACTTCTTAAGTAAATTTTTTTTTTTTAAACGAAAACCCACTGTTAAATTTCGTTTGACATTTCATGAGATTGTAAAGTTGCTTAACAGATCAATGATCTCCTTCTACAAATATAACAATTAAATTGAAAGTTGCGTGTTTCTAGACAGCTTATCCCTTTGGCTGGCGATTTTTCAACGATAAATTGCAAAGCTTTGAGAGGAATATATCCGTTTATTATATTCAGCTAATTTTCTATTCTGATAATTATTATAGAAATCGTCTGCATTGTTCCACAGGTTTCATTATTAGTCATTATCAGCATAAATGGAAAACGTTTTCTGAAGCAGCACTTACCCATCTGAAACTTCCTTGTTCAGCCCGTGTTGAACAAACGAAGCAAGGTGAGGAACTTTTGAAATTTCTTGAAAGCAAGTGCTAGTTAGGTCTCAAAATAAGGTGTTCCCAGCGTCTACAGTAGACGTGGCTGCTTGCGAAATGTGGCCTCAAGGCCTCGCGCTCAAATGAAGCATACATCAAATGATATTTGTGATTGGATGTCGCGTACAAAGCAAGAAAGCGGTTTTTAATTAATATAATGTTGTTTAGAAATGCTCATTGTTTTAGAAGAGTACTAAATTCCGTAAACGTGCAAAATCACTGGAAAAAAGTACATATAGGTAAATTTTCAATGTTCAGGAAGCCTGGTCATGCAAAGCATCCAGATAATGGGGGCATTATGGTCGTTAACGAACAGCCTTAATCCCCAGTATGAATTAACCAGAATGGTCTGGCTATTAATTTGCTTATACATTGTCTAGGATGCAATTGATTACGGCAAACAGCTTCTAACTTGATTGAAGCCATAGTGACGCCACGGGAATAAAATATTAAATAAACTAATATGTTGAATGGCTGACCATGGACTAAAATAATTTAATAGTATTGTTACTTGCCAGCGAAAACGTACCTCTTCGTGTACATTAACAAGACGTTCCTTTTCTCAGATTTTTTAAAGTTATTCCTGTGTTTGATTTTGACGAGTTGCAGAGCATCCCTCAAAAGGTGGTGAATACTTTACGATTTTAAGTGTTTTCAGTCGAATTCCCAAAAATATGGATTATGTTCTATGTGTTTATTAAAGTCTTAACAATCAGATATTGCTTAAAGGAATTTAACGAAGAAGTATCCTTGGACCTTCTTGCTTATGCAGATGGTCGTTTGGATAGTATTTTTGGTCTCAGCAAACATGAAAATTCATTGCCAAGAAAAATGAATGACCACAACCCAATTGGCCTTTAATATGCCTAAGATCAATTTAAAACTTTCCAAAAAAAGTGCTTACATTAGATAGTTTGATGTCGAATAAAGGTTTCCAAAGTGAAGTCAAGGTACAACTGGTGAGGTTTGACTGGTTTTGTGACTTCCGGAAAAATACATGATACGATTTCTGCTGCAAAGGAAAAGGTACTTTTTTCTTTATATTGGAGGACTTTCGATGATTTTACTTTGAGACCCTATTCTAAGATTTTAAATGCTCTTCAGAGTGGTGGAATATGCACTGAGACCTTGCGAAAACTGCTTGTCTTCTGCCCCTCTCATTTCTAGTTTCTGTATTTATTCATCAAAATGCAGATCGAAATTACCTGGACATCTTTTGTACAGAAAAAGGTGACGACATGGGTGGGTTCTCAAATTTAAATTTTTTACGGTTCTAAATATCGGAGTGGTAAAATAATGCAGTGAAAAAGGTTTATCTCTGTGTTTTATGGCAAAGAGGTCAAAAATCTGCAAAGCAGAATTTTTAAAACTAAATCTGTTTTTGTTTTCCATAAAACTGTGTGATTTCTCCTAGGTGCATTAACCTGATATTCGTTATCGGAAAACCAAATTTTCCATTCACTAAAGGGATATGTTTAAAAGAATTTCAGCTTGCGTTAATAATCGTTTATTGTAAAATGCGCACAAACAAGAGAATTGTATCCATGGCTTTAACTTCTGTACGAAAATTCCCAGATATAAAGAGAAATCTGATTTTGGCGAAATTTTCGCATCTTTTCCTTCAAATAAACTCCTCTTTAGAAAACAGTTTTCTGCGTCTCAATATAACTAAGCAAACAGAAAAACCACAAATATGTGCCATACTACCACCTCAAATTTCAATCTCAACATTTGATGAGTTATATATTTATAAATATGCATACCTTCCAATACATATATATGCCGTAATTGGTTCTGACAGATAAATCGGGAACTAGACTGCACATTTCTGGCATACTATTCGTTATCAGTCAGACAAAACTAACCCCAGGTTTGGGGTATCTGGGATTTAAACCTGCGATCTTTGATCAGTTCTACCACTGGGAAAGAGACTCGCTGTCCTCTCGGTTACGATCGGCTATTTCAGTCATCGTAAGAAGGAAGTTCACTGATCGGGTGACGGGACCTGCTCACCCCGTTTGTTTGAATTAACAATCCAGATCCAAGGTGCAAGTTCCAAGAGTCCCAAATCTGAGGTTAGGCAAGGCTGGTTGATAATTACTGAAAGTTAAAAATGGCTGTTCTACTTGAAGAATCTTTTTCAAGTTTATTCATGGTCGTTATGCTACTGCCGGTGAGAGCACAAGATCGAGCCACAAAGCGCAATGGGACGATAAAGTCCCAACATACGCTCGGTGCACGCATTTCTGACATAGTTACTGTTCGGCCAAGAAATAAGGTGGGGAAATAAAAACGGTTAAAGGGGAAAGAGTTTTTGTTTTTTATTGCACAAATGTCATGGCATTTTACAGTTTTCCCCTGATCTTACTCTGATAAAGATCAAATAAACACATCATTAAAGGTTTGCATATGATCTGGAGGATGTTCAAAGTCATACTTCCTTGTGAATCTTTGCTCTCTTTAATGATTTTATTTTATGCTAACATAAGCTTGCAGAAAAGGAGACGGCCGCAAACGTATTGGGTAAGATACAGCTCTATGAAATCCTTTCATCTTGAAATTTTGTTCATCATAATTAACGGAGTCAATCAAATTGAGCAAAGAGATTGAGAACTTCGATAATCCTAAATCATAAACTGGCATTGCACGGACACCTGAAACCTTAAAATAATCCATCATCGCCAACATTAAGAAATTTACGGACGAAAGATTCTCATAATATAGCGCATTTTTAAGCTTGTAAGTGGCATTAATTATATTGGACGATTTTTGTTTTAATAAATGGGATCCCGAAAAAACTTTTGAATGCTCTTAATCTTCGGCTGTACGCACGCAGAAGGTTCAAAGAAATCATCTCCAGTTCATCCAAAAATATACATCATTTTTGAAAGAAACTTCGCGTCGCATTTATTCTTCGGGATATTTGCTACGATGATGATCCAGAAGGGTTTTTAAACTCTTTTTCTATATATATATATATATATATATATATATATATATATATATATATATATATATATATGAATTCACCAGAGCAGTAATTATATGCCTTTACGAACCACGTATACTCATTCCTTAACATATTTGTGCACTCACGAAAACTTTTATTAAGCATAGCACATGGCTATTCTAAGATTTCTCTGCTGTCCCCATTTACCTGAAAATTTCTTATTTGGAGTACGAGGTTCTAACCGAATCAATTGAACCAGATGTAAACTAATCAGATATTTTAACAAAAGTTGACACAGAGTTTGTAATTTTAGGCAAATACGTTGCTTTATTTGCGTTCACATTACGTCCCACATTGACAGAAGGCGGTAAACTTGATAATTTAGCACCAACGTTGAAATATTCACCCCATAAATAAATGTTAATGGGGTGATTTGCAATGCAGATAGTTTAAAAATCGAAACAACCACAATAACATTAATTTGTAATTTAAAAACGCTGCAATTAAAAGAAAGAGGCGAAAGAGGAGTGATGCAACACAAAAACCAGTATCGAAAGTGAATTTGATTCAACTTTCTTTGCTTTATTGACTTTGATGTAACTCGGCTGCCAACGCATAAAATTGATGTTGCCTTTGCTATTACACCAAGTGCTTCAAACACTGTCTAAAAAGACCGTCTGGAAGGTGCAATTTTGTGCTAAACAAGAAACATGTCTAACTCCAAACATGGATGAAAACGTAGCTTAGAAAGATTTGTTCACGGCTGTGGACTCATCTGGTGCTGAATTTGTGTGTGCGTGACCTGACAAACCTTTCAGTTTTGCTCGGATAGAGCAAGGCTGTGTGAAAATGTGTAATCCCATAGGTTTGGAGAAAAGCTCTGGGACGTCAATTTTATATTCTGAGCATTAACCTGTTTCCCACTTTTCTCTAGAAATATGCCCGACTATTGGAAGCCTTCTTCTGATTGGCTGAAAATGCTCTCATGTGCAGTCTGGCCTCAAATGTTTTCGGCAGCTGTCTCCACGCTGCCTGAACATGCTTCAAAGCTGGTGGAAGTTAAATTCTCCGCAGTATATCTGTCTCTTATTAAAAAACGCAACTTTTAACCCAACTCTACCAAACGGGGTTTCTTCTCACGCAGAAACGCACTGAAGCAAGTCTCAGTGAAAAATTGAGAGGGAATCCACTGTACAGTAACAGGAAAATTTGTTTTTCAATAATTTGTTGCTTACTTGAGATAAACTGAGTCACCTAATGGTCAGTGGGCGCATTGTAATTCTCCTCTCAAATTACGTGTGACTGGAGCAAGGCTAGACACTCGGAAGTACTTCTTCTCCAAAAGAGTAGTCGAAGCTTGGAATAGTCTTCCTCTGGATGTTGTAATGTTGGACTCCTTGGAGGTTTTTAAGCGAAAGTTAGATCGATATAATGGTGCGAGCTAACACACTAATGGAAAGCTGCAAGCGTGACGTCATAAAATAAGGCATTTATGATACTACTAGTTATATTTGAGTAACATTTCCTTGTTTGTTATTTCGTTCGAGGGCTTGCATTCTCCCATTATTCCCATGCTGGGGTCCTCGAGGTCTTCGATGCTTAACTTATTTACACACCTTGGTGACACCGTGAGTATTCGCATCAGCTGGACCTGGCGACCGTCGTCCATGAGGTGTATGAACGTTATCCCCTGGTTCGAACCGCAATGGACCGAGGATGATCTGGACATCTATTTCAGCCTTTGAAATCCCTCAACGGACGCTGCAATCAGCAATGGAGCATCATGTGACCTCCGAAATGCCCCCCGTTGGACCCCCCGCCTCCCAAGGGCGACAGTTTTTTTCTCCTAAATATCACCGGGAGTTTTTTTTCAGTCTGCTCTTTTTCAACTTTGTTCCACTATGGTAGCCTCGCCAACATATTGAGATACTATTTTTTTTGATACCACAACTCGCATGTACAAATAGGGAATTCAAAGGTGACTCACCTACATCTCCCTCAAATATACTGATACTGATACTGAATCACAGTAGAAGAGTCCCTAGAGTGAATAATTGAGTCGCTTAACCAATCACGCGCGAAATATTGATTATTTGCCTGGCCAGGAGCCACCTAGCGTGGCGACCCAGACAATATGGCCATCTACACGAGTTCTAATGCCGACACTTCGGCTCCGCGTTGAAATGCCTCTTTTAATGTTTTTTGCCTTTTAAACGCCTGTTAGGGTTGTAGCTCCTTAATTATCGTGTTTCTTCAAATGAGCTATAAAAATAGGCGCATATTTCTAACAGCCATATTGGTGTATGTATTTACTGATCTACCATTTTTCCTTTCAATGGCTTGCAGGCAACCGTACTGGGATAAATCTACTAACTTAAGCAAAGAACAACATTACTAGACGCAAACCGGCTGAATGGTTGTTCTGTGACCTCCTCAGATGTCTAACATATGAAGAGTGATATTGAATAGCAGATGTTGAATAGCCTTCTAAATAAGGATTTAAATAGATTAGCATACCAGTTCGTTCTACTAAACCTGCCTTTGAATGTTTGAGGATCTATTCAAGTAATTTCGAGGATGCTTCGATGAGAAATAATAGATTATTCAAACTGCCTATGAAAATACAAAGGCGGCGAGTAAACTGCTTACGAGAAACCTATCAACCGCACCGGTTCGGTATTAATTCGAGCAGCTAACCTCACTGCTTAAACAATATAAAAGTCGAATTTTTCATTCATATTAAAGGATTTATGCGAATACATCTTACGAGGTCTCATTTGTCTGGTGAGACAAATTGTAACCGTCAGGTAAAGGGCTCATTAACGAGTGTGAAGGATCAGATGGCCAGATCGGCAGCTGAAGTCTAAAAAGCCATCGTTCATTTTGGAATTATTTTTAGGGAGAAATCCTCTTTCAGCTGATGTCAGGATGATTGGAAGTCCCACGCCAGTGGCCTCTTTGAAGGTTGATAGGCGAAAACTGAAAGGTGATATGAATATTTGGACCGGAGGCAGATGACCGTGATATATGCATGGAGTTGCCAACAGGAAGCCAGTAGTAATCTTGTCCAATTCAAAGAAGGAATGCGGTAGTTGACTTTCTTGGTACCTTCTGCATTTGAGGTGGACCAAATAAGTTAAAACAGTGGCATTTGAATGGACAAGGACAATATATGAAATGAGGTGCATACGTTAATTTGTTGGGTAATCGGTCTTTGAAGACTGTCAAAACCTGTTGGTTTTCTCTGTGTATATATAAAACAAAGAATCGGAAAGAATATCATTTTCAGGTAATCTAGGTCATATATCCCAAAATAGTAGTTTAAAACGGAGTAAGAGCTAACTGGGTGATTTTTATTTGTTAAGCTTACGTGCTACTTTAATAACGTGTTGACTTCCTTTGGATTAAAATTCTCTTTTTTGTCAAAACGCAGACTGAACAGTTAGTCCTGGGACCCAGTCATCGGTCCTCCCTCACCCCCCCACCGATAACGCAGATGGTGCAGGGTCGTCACCGATTCAATCAGGTGACAAAAAACCAGGCAGCGAAATAAATATCCTATAAGCTCAGCACTGGTTCGAATTATGTACAATACAGGCACTGACAGTAGACAGTTAACACGGGCTTTTGAAACCTCTACAAGTTAATAGACCGGTTCCTGGAAGATTTCCTACCCAGTTAAAGTCGCGGTTTCACGCCTGGCCACGAAAGAAGTGTTCTCTCACAAAAGTAAATTTGTGGTTTAAGCCGCTTTGAGAAGAATTCGTGGCAACGCTGGTGTGAGCAGTTTATTACACATAAGATTGTACCTGTTCATTCCACATATTGCACGAATTGAGTCATTCATTTGCTCAGTTGTTGATCAGCACTATCAAGATACTAAAGGTGAAATCAGTCTTAATCGGCCGACAGCATGGCTACCCGACTGATCTAGAACTCCTATCTAGGTTTGTAAATCTCAAATTCAGACCAGACCCTGGGTTCAAATTCCGGCAGTTTGTCCTGTAACTAAGACAAAGTTAGACGCATTAATTTACGAAATGTAAACCGAAAATCTAAAATATTTATTCATTTTTAAAAGATTACTTAATTAGGGCTGTTTTTATCATGCAGCCCAAATCCCCTAATATTTCACTCAATCCAGGAGGTTGCCTTTTGAGGGAGCTTCTATCCAGCCGCCTGCAACAAATCCGCTCGATGAAAATTACTTTTTAAGTAGTATGTGTTGTGCATTTATTTTTTCGACCCATAAATTCATATGTATTTTACAAAAAAAGGCTAAAAAAGATTTCATCTTGCCTTACTCGCATTTTATGTCCGACATCCCCTTAACCCGTAAGATCTGCTAACTGAGCAGTGTTAATTCTATCCGTACATCTTTCCGCTGCGATTGCACCTTAATACGAATACGAATACATCGCACTGCGATCGCCGAGCTAGCGTTATAAAGTCCCGACATACAGCTACCTCGACTACCAACAGTGCCCACGCACATTCAGTCATAGCGCACATGCCTAGTCAGTCACCTGTGAATTCATCGCACTGAGGCTTAAAAACCAGAAACAGTCAGAAACAGCAACCTACATCCGTCGCAAATACGTCAACTATGTACCATTAGTCGTCCTAATAGGTTCCCCTCGCGCAGCGTTTTTCGCGGCCAAAAAAGTCTCTTTTTACTGCCAAGTTTGAACTCACTAAATATATATGCATTCCACGCAAGGAATACAGACTTTGTCAGCCACGTGTGTGTGGCACACGCAGACGGGATCCTGCAGCCCCGACAACCACTGCCCTGAACTCTGGCACCGATAACGGCCAGTTCTGCATAATTGTTTGACTTCGGCACGGTTGTCAAGTTCTCAGAGTTCAGACGCAGGCTATTATGTCAGTTTACTGATTTGTATAGCTGCAAGCGACCAAGTGTTTGATCAAATACAGCACGCCTGACGTCTTAACACCCACTGCACTGTACCATGACTCCCATGGACAATAAATAAGAGTCACGTAGAAGCTACGTACTCCTTCTTCTGCCATGATAAGGAAGTAGATCGTGGGACTGTGAATCTACTACGCCGACCCTACTTGGACGTGGCAGGTTAGCAGTTACGCTCGCCAATGAGCAGCCGTGTGCTCCGGCTGCCTCAGATGACCGAACGTGCGTCCGAGCACACTTCAAAGGCGGTGCGATATTTTCAGTTGCCGCACACCCCCCCCCGCACCCTGTTTGCAGACTTCAAAGACTCGTACTGACAGGAAGAGAAACATGATGGTGCATCACCACTCCACCGGCCCCCACTATCTCCGCCTGTAGTCAAATGCTGTGAGACGCGATCGCATCGTGGATCGGTAGGCGGAGGAGGTAGTGGGAAACGACTTTTTAATCTCACCGTCGCCACACTAGCTGGGAGGCGAAATTGTCCCAATCATTTTTTATGCCTGACTGGCTATCAAAAAGTCAGCCTGTGTAGAGGCACTCTGTACTGGGACTGGAAGTGCGGTGGGTAGCCTTCAACTAGGGTGAACTCAGCAGACCACCCAAAGATCGAGTAACCTGTCACGGAGTTAAATGCAATTTTTACGCGGGAAGGTTAACAAGTGACTTTCAGTATGAGAACTGACGACTCTGTGCCAGCAATCGCTATGAACGAATTTCCTGCGGCACTCGTGAGCATTTCTATCATGGCCAATTTTTCTTTGGGTGATTCATTTGGGATTGGAGGTCATTGGCTGATACTATTATATCGATTTCGGAGGAAGTAGGGATTTTTCGTAAATATACGCAAAATTACTTGTCTGGATAACTTACTGCATCCGTTTAAATCGACAGGAGGTGAGTACTGAGAAAAGACAAAAGTGGACTGTGATAGACATTTCTTGCTTGCTAACCCTCGTCAGAAAGTCATACTCAAGTCCATGTTTAGCTGAACAGGGTATCTAAATCTAGATGAATTTCATAAGTAAGTGTCAAATCAATTGTTCTACCTTTGAGTGACGATGCAATTGTCCTCCCGGGTGCTACCGGAAGGGTAAGGAAAGCTTATGTAAGCCTTCTGGGTTTAATATACATAGTTAATTACTTTATGTGTTTTAAGCCTGAATTGATTCATTTTTTCATAGCTACGGGAAGTAACCCTCTGTGTGTTACCAACTTCATTCATATAATAACACGCAAAATAGTTTTATTTCGGTGTTCGATGGAAGAATTGACTATCGTCTATCACCAATCAGGTTCTGCAACATGTTCATACCGTTGCGCCTTATAAATCATTCCAGATCCCTCACAGTTGTAGAGCTTAAGAATAATTATTAGGTCCACAGTGCAGGTGGAGTAGTTAACCAATCTAATGTTATTTGAACCAATATTCTGTGATACGTTTTTGATAAGGAAAAAGTAATAGTAATATTTAGAACCGTGGAGCATAATCCAAAGTTATTTCTGTCACAACAAAATATGACTTATGAATGCGCTGTATTCTGGCAGTCCACATAAACCTCACTCAGTAAATCACATTTACGAGTTTTGTGCTCAAATAAAAGATATCTTTCGCATTTAATAAATCTTTTCAATTCCAGACTTGTTTGGAACTCTAGGGTTTAGAGTCTACATGGTGTATACGTTGCACATAAAGAAAATCGCACATTCATGCATGCCATTAAAAAGATGCTATATAGTAATTAAAAAATTTTCTCTTGAGTGTGGATTATTTCTTTTACTTCATAAAATGCCTCAATGAACGGGCACATACGAGGCTATTTGAATTAAAATTTACCGGTATCAAAACATCTCATAATTTCAAATTTTTACAGCCGAAAATTTCCCTTTCTTTGAATATAAAATTGAAAGATCGATTTTTACCGAATGCTTATAAGCAAGTACATGTTTGTTGATTTTTGATAAAAATAAAAAATAAAATATTAATAAACAATAATAAGTAATAAAATAATTTATAAGGACAGCGAGAAACAATGAAAAATGTTTATTATATAAGTGGTCATTTTTACCAAAAGTATGGTTTCTGCATGCGGCCGGAACGCAGCGCATCCTGATGTGATAGAAATAACGTTGGATTCTGATCCATGGTATTCAATATTACTGCTTTGCCTGAGAAATCCCTTTCGAACCTAAAACCTATTTTTAAATCTCAGTTAACATTGCATGAGATTTTTGATGAATGGAGGCGAAATGGCGTGTCACAGGTTCTTGTTGCACGGAAGTACGCCGAATCACTGGGAGAGTACGTGGATTGTTCTGAGCTTCCAGTTTCATACAGGAGGGCATTGTAAAAGACGGAGAGAATTCAATAAGAACCGAGCCCTTTTTGTAGTCAAACATGGTAGAAGGTAGCGTTTGGTTTTTGCGAAAAGGACGATAAGGCAATGACACGGATTACCCGAAATCCGTAAGCCTAATGTTCTTTTTCGGCCAATCGTTGGCATGAAAGGCAGCCCCACTTACCATCTAACCAAATAGATGACCCGAAATTTGAGCTTTCTCCAGGAGGGCTAAAAGACCTCTATCAATTTGGCCTCCCAATTCCTAACCGACATCCGTGGAAAGATTGTCCAGCCTGACCAAATGAGGGCATCATTCGACTTGGTTTCGTTGTTCACATCTATCCTACCGAAAATGGCACACCAAGTTCTACGCAGCCAAATGGAAGAGAATTATGGCAAAACGAGGAGACCTTCCAATCTTGATCATTTGCTGCAAATCTTTGCCTTCTGCCAAAGAATATGTTTCACCTTGAATGGCAGGACATACAAACAACTCAAAGGAACACCGATGGGTTCCTCAATATCCAGCCTAATTGCGGAACTGGTTGTGCAAGGCCTGGAAAAGTGGCTTTCGGGCAATATGAACCTGCGATTTGGCACGGATACGTGCACGATACGTCCGTATCATATTGCATACATGGAGCATACTTCATCACGCGAGAATTTTCGAAGACAGCCGATTTAGTTTTTCTTATGCGCGGGCCTCGAAAGCACAAAAGCAAGGTCAAATTTGCTGGGACGCCCGTGCTGCCACATTTTGACTTTCTGTATCTTCCTCAAAAGGGCACCTTAATCCGAGTTCCAAAACGATAAAAACTTTGGCGTCACAATCAGCCGGCTAAAGGCTAATCATGTGGAAAATTAAGGCGCGGAGTTACCTACATTTCCGTTGTATGAACATCAATCAAACCGCAAGACGTTTTATTTGGTATAAGACACCCTTCTTTGTGCTTTCCACGCAAGGACCCACGGAATAAAGCCAGATGGCATTGCATCTGATACGTAATTTTTTCGCCCGCCGCAACCTCGACGATCCCAGGTTTTCAATAGTATATCGTGTCTACTTGTTTGATTTAAGTAGCAGCCTTATGTTCAACTATACCTGTCCTGCCACTGAGCGTTAACGCAGGCAGAACAATCTATTAATAAAGTAGAAGCAATCTTTGGGACAAAAACTTTAATCATCTGATGCTTCGAATTCATGCTCGAATCCACCATCAGAACAATTTGCCTCAACTTCCTTACTGTCAAGCACTCACGAAGGTCACATTTGCAGCACAAAATCAGGGTTGAACGTGGCACGTTCACCCACCTTCTTTGTAGTCTATTTTGCAGCCAAAAGTTAAGCGGAGACAGCACGGTGTAACTGAAATGCATCACAGACGCCCTCTGTGCCCATCCTGAATATGTAGTTCTGGTTGCTTACCTGGAGATACTCGCTCACTTAGACCACACTAATTACCCCTTCCCGGGAGTCTCGCGGTCAAACCTGGAACGCTCTCAGGCCGCAACAGAGAAGATCAGACATTAGGCCCATTATGACCGTCATGTGACTGCAGGCGTTGTCCTGTACTGCTGTCAGGATAACAAAACGGCGACAATGCGTTAATTTTCAAACTCTCGCGTCGCCAACGGCCCATGAAACACTTTTTGTTTTATTTACGCACGACAGACACGGAATACTGCCCCCGCGAAGCAGTGTTACAATTATTTTGGGTAGCTGCTGCAACGGCTGCAACAGCTAGCCTTGCTATGCTGCCGTTGTGTTGCTTTATTAGTCTCCCCATCGCTTTTCACCCAATCAACTTGCGCCAACAGCCGAGACTCTAATCAAAAGGAGTGACAGACGTGTACTGTCCACCCTGAGGAAAGGTTTTCTTGTGCGAGTCAGCTTCGGCACTGTTGATGGGGAAAAGCTGGTCGGCTACGACTGTTGGAACCAAACCCAACTGACAGCACATCTGGGGTCTCTTCCGACCTAGGGTTTAGGCTGCAGCGATGCCTTATGAATGCAACCATTCTGGCAACTCCCTTCAACGAAATACATGAGACCCCATTTGAGTAAGCCTGCGTCAACCTAGAGATCGGTAGGCGCATGGTAAACGTAAGCATATATTTAGCCGTGCTGGAAACTGCATCAACGCCCACCCCCTCCCATAACTTGACGTCTCGGCTTTATTTAAAAATTAGGACAGAGGTAGGTGCGGCGTTTTGCGACTACACCTTTATGCACACAAGGCATAAGACAGCGGCAGACCAGATGAGGATATAGCCCCTCCTCCGTTGTTACTTGCAACTGGTGCTACGACAGTGGGCGTTCTATGGTCTATGTATAATTGCAGTAGCACTGCAGCGCTGAGGATCACAGACAAATGGGTTGGTTCTCACGTAAGTGCTTGCCCTCAGTCCCATTTAATTTAATGCTCACCTACACTTTATTATTACCAGTACCACAATCAGCACTAGAGAAATTGGACTGGGGTTCAGTACGTTATGTGGCCGGCCAAAAAATGTTAAATAGGACCTACAATTTTATTTATGGAAAGGTGTTTCGTGTGTTCTAGTAGATTTCCGTTCCACTCCAACACCCCGCCCCTCGTTACTCTGACATAAAAGTGCGAATGCAAAAGAGGAGAAACTTGTGGACCACGCGCTGAAACTTACCAAACGAAGAACAATCCGATGTGGGACAATAAGTACACAGAGAGCGGATAGAAATAATGGGATCATGTTTGAGATTAAATAATGCACATCGCATGTTTCCTCTAGGTGCACAAATGGTCTCGGATTGGAAAAATTAGACAGAGGGAACGAGGAAGATGATGGGGAGGAGGGGTAGTGTAGGTGGAGTGCGGGAGGAAAGGAGTGGGGCGCACGGTCAGGGCTGTGGGTGTTCGGGTCCCCCTCCCATGAGGGACTGATGGTGTTCACGTCGCCCAAATTCGTAGAGTAGGTAATGCACAGCCTGACGGACTTGATCGGAATTTGAAGCTGAAAATGACAGAGAGCAGAAGTGAGGCGCAAGAGCTAGCAAAGAACCAAAACTCGAGAATACGCACCATTAGTCAGTACACGGTTTTACCTGAACTTAAACGACAAGAGAGAAAGTCGATTCGGAGGAACAGAAATGTCTTTAGCCTTCACTTGACCTAAGTGAGCATTTCCTAATGCCCTGGTAGTTTGAATGACTGTTGACTGCGTCGTCTTGCAGAAATATTTCCAAAGACCACACTCAGCAGTTGCAGTGGACAAAAACGACGAGTCAGACCTTTTCTGTGCAGGATTTGTGGCTTGTTCTCAGGCAGCTTTCATCGAACGTTTTGTCTTTGTGATCTGACATTATGCAGTTTGGATACAGAGTCATTCAACTGACAGAATGACGTAACTGACAAACACAAGAGAGACTGAAATGGCCATTTCTGGCTTATTAGCCATTATCAGCCGGCCATATCCAACCCCAGGTGTTGCAGCACCTGAGGTTTTTAACCCCGACCTGTTGGTTAGAAGTCCAAAACGTTAATCACTGAGCCATGGGCTCGCTATCGTATCAGTTTCGATCGAGAATATTTAAAATAGAGGATAAACGTTCACCGATCCGTTGCAAGGCTGACTCGTTCCATAGTGCCTTGGGGCTCATCAGGGTCTCTTTCGATTTGGAGGTAAGAATGCAGCGAATGCGACCATTCTGGCAAACCCTTTAATGAAAGACACGAGAAGTCATTTAAAGTTAGCCCAGCGTCACCCTAGAGATCGGCAAGCACGTGGCACGCTGGGGAATAAGCCAGAAATGGTCATCCCAGTCTCCTCTGTCTTTGTTGGCAATGCTATTCGGCCTATAATATACTAGCCGCTGTGCGGCTGCTGGCAGAGCTCGAGAGTGAGCCCCAAGGCACGAAGGGAAGAGTGCGTCCTGTAATCGATCGGTGAGCACCCATCTCCTATTGTCAACGAAAGGCTTAAAAGAACCACCTAAGTCACCGATCTCCGATGACCTCCGCCACCTGGGGTCAAAAATTAGTTTGGGTTGCATAGCTGACTTGCGCGTGTACCAAGTGTAACAGATGCACTCCAGAGAACAAATATTCAAGCAAGGTTGCAATTCCGATTACCAGAAAACATGTCACACAGGCGGGATCGGTTGGTATTGATTACTTTTAGGCGTTGCCTATCACCTCTATGAGGAACAGGCCGAAGTGGTTCGCACATTTCTGACTCGTTTACCATCGTCCACCAGCCCTATACTAACTTCAGCGTCGGCAGGTCGTGGAGAGAAGCGGACTGTAGATGGAGGCTTGTGAGGTGCTGATGTGGCCAAGACCCTGAATACGACTGGGGACATTTACTCCTAGTAAATGGCGTTTAAACATCCCTTTTTCGGAGAGCTAATACTGCTGCACTTCTTATGCCCACTCCAAAATAACGTACATTAGACTCAGGGCACAGGTAACAAATAGGACAGTATATAGCAAGTAATAATAAGGTAGTAGTAGCATAAAAAGTAGTAGAAAAATTAGTAGTATTAGTACTAGCAGTAGCAATAGCCATAGTATTAGTAGTACTAGTAGTAGTCACAGTAGTAGTCGTAGTAGAATTAGATTTAGTAGAAGCAGCAGCAGTAGTATTGGTGGTAGTAGTAGTAGTAGAAGTATTAGTAGTAGCAGTCGTATTCATAGTAGAAGTATTGGTAGTAGTAGTATTAGGACTAGTAGTATTATTATTAGTAGTATTAGTAGTCGTAGTAGTAGTAGTAGTAGTAGTAGTAGTAGTAGAAGTAGTAGAAGTAGTAGTAGTAGTAGTAGTAGTAGTAGTAGTAGTAGTAGTCGTAGTATTGGTAGTAGTAGTATTAGTAGTAGTAGTATTAGGAGTATATTAGTAGAGTATATTATCGAAGCTCGACGAGCTTAGGATTCATGTCTGCGATCTATCTCCAGATATAATTTCCGTAACAGAAACTTGGTTGTCCCAACAAGTGGACGACCGAGAGGTAACTATGGCTGGCTACCAACTTTTTAGAAAAGACAGGAAAGAGCGTCAAGGAGGTGGCGTACTCACATACGTGAAAAGCGAACTTACAGTTTTAGACAAAACTTATAAACTCGCGTCTACTTCCGAGGCGATATGGCTATCCAAAAAAGTGCCAGGTACATCAAGTCTAGATGTCCTGACAGTCTACCGCCCACCGAGAAGAGACCCCGTAGCCGATGCTTACCTGCCAGAGGAGCTTGAAAAGATTGCTACACGGTTGGATATCCTGATCATGGGTGACTTCAATGCGCCTCACATCGACTGGAGCTCGACCTGCGCACATTGTTCTGATCTAGCCTTTGACGGTTGTTTTCTGCGCACGCCGCTAAAGCTACGTCTCACACAGCACGTCACTTTTCCAACCAGGGTGTGCGAAGGACAACAGGCCAATTGCCTGGACCTAGTTCTCACAAAGTCACACGACAGCATCGACGAAGTTTCATGTCTACCACCGCTAGGCAAAAGTGACCACGTGGTACTGCGATGGGAGTACTCACTATTTTCTATACCAGCAAGACCCACAACAATCAGAAGGAATATATGGCAAGGCGATTTCGGTGGAATGAGGGCCGATCTCATGCGCACTCAGTGGGAAACTTTATTCTTTGGAAACATAACCGAGGACTGGGAAACGTTCCGGGACATACTGCACAGGCTCATCGAAAATCACTGTCCGATTTTGAGAAAAAGGTTAACCAACAGACCGCGATGGCTTACGCAGGCCTTAAAAAATCGAAGTTAACAAAAAGCGGAGATTGTGGAAAAAATCGCTTACGGACGGAACTCCTGCATCTTTAAATGCGTACAAAATGCAGAGAAATCGGGTCAAGGACCATATTTTTAGAACAAGACAAGCTTTCGAAGTGGACCTGCTGAACCGGGCCACCGTGAACCCGAAACTGTTTTACGGTTACCTCAGGCAGAATACACGGAACAAGGATCCGATACCCCTACTGAGGACCGCCGAGGGCATAAACCTTACTGAAGACGGTGCGAAGGCTGATCATCTTTCGAAATTTTTCCAGTCGGTTTTCACAAAGGAAACGAGATACGATCACCCTACCGATGGCTTCGAAGTGAATACAATAGTCGAAACTGTTAATTTCACTGAGACTACTGTCCTCAAGGAACTTTTAGGGTTAAAGGAATCAAAGTCTCCGGGTCCCGATGAAGTACCTGCCAAGCTGTGGAAAGAGCTCGCGAGAGAGTTGGCAAAACCACTCTACGCTTTTCCAAACATCCTTTCAGACCGGAAGTCTACCAGCCGACTGGAAATCCGCATGGATTACGCCGCTTTATAAGGGTGGAAGCCGGGTCTCTGCAAGCAATTATCGACCGGTCAGCCTAACTTCAGTTTGCTGCAAAATCATGGAAAAAATAATTAAGCAACAACTTATGCAGTTCTTCGAACATAACAATCTGCTATCCGAAGCCCAGCATGGTTTCAGTAGAGGCAGATCCTGCGTCACAAATTTGCTCTACTGTTTAGAACGTTGGACTGAAGCGGTCGATAGTGGAAATACGGCGCACGCAGTCTATATAGACTTCAAAAAGTCTTTTGATAGCGTGCCGCACCACCGCCTTCTTTATACAATCAACCGCATAGGCGTGAGAGGTAGACTTCTGACATTGATAGAAAACTTCTTAACTGGCCGCTCACAAACTGTCCATATCAGCGACAAACAGTCGACTAAAGTTGAGGTTGAGAGTGGTGTTCCCCAAGGCTCTGTTCTCGGCCCTATTTTGTTCATTGTCTACATCAACGATTGTGCCAACGAACTGGACTGCGATATTGCCATGTTTGCCGATGATCTCAAACTTTGGCGCGTCATTTAAACTGCGGCTGATGAAGAGAACTTGCAGGCAAACTTAAATTGACTCCAGAAATGGTCAAATGACTGGCTCTTGCCGTTTAATGAGAGCAAGTGCAACATCATACGAGTCGGGAAAAGCAATCCTTCGAACCGTACGGTTTACAGTCTGAATGGCATTCCATTTAAAGAAGTGGATGTCCAAAAGGACCTTGGAGTCTCGATCACGCCCTCGCTTAAACCCTCCCTACATTGCGCAAAGGTAGCGAAGTCAGCCATGTCGATTCTGTACCTCGTTAAACGAGCTTTTGCAGCCTTCACTACCAACTGCTTCGCTTAAGTCTTCGGAACATTCGTGCGGCCACAGTTTGAGTCCGCTATCCAAGCTTGGAGACCCTGGGCGGCGAAGGACATCAACATCCTCGAAAAGGTCCAAAGGCGAGCAACCAAACTTGTCCTTGGACATGGCTCACTGCCTTATGAAACACGGCTGTCGAGTCTCAATCTCTTTCCCTTGCACTATGACAGCTTCGGGGGGACCTGATACTAACATTCCGCATTATACGCATCCAGGACTGTTGTATCGTGCCAGGGGATTTCTTCGAGTTAGCAAAAACAACGAACTTGAGAGGTCATCCTCTCAAATTACGTGTGACTGGAGCAAGGCTAGACACTCGGAAGTACTTCTTCTCCAAAAGAGTAGTCGAAGCTTGGAATAGTCTTCCTCTGGATGTTGTAATGTCGGACTCCTTGGAGGTTTTTAAGCGAAAGTTAAATCGATATAATGGTGCGAGCTAACACACTAACTGAAAGCTGCAAGTGTGACGTCATAAAATAAGGCATTTATGATACTACTAGCTATATTTGAGTAACATTTCTTTATGTTTGTTATTTTCGTTCGAGGGCTTGCATTCTCCCATTATTCCCATGCTGGGGTCCTCGAGGTCTTCGCTGCTTAACTTATTTACACACCTTGGTGACACCGTGAGTATTCGCATCAGCTGGACCTGGCGACCGTCGTCCATGAGGTGTATGAACGTTCTCCCCCTGGTTCGAACCGCAATGGACCGAGGATGATCTGGACATATATTTCCGCCTCTGAAATCCCTCAACGGACTCTGCAATAAGCAAGGGAGAATTTGGCTGATTCATGTGACCTCCGAAATGCCCCCGTTGGACCCTCTCCCAAGGGCGACAGTTTTTTTCTCCTAAATATCACCGGGAGTTTTTTTTCACTGTCTGCTCTTTTTCAACTATGTTCCACTATGTTGGCCTCGCCAACATATCGAGATACTATTTTTTGATACCACAACTCGCATGTACAAATAGGGAATTCAAAGGTGACTCACCTACATCTCCCTCAAATATACTGATACTGATACTGAGTAGTAGTAGTATTAGTAGCAGTAGTAGTAGAAGAAGTAGTAGTAGTAGTAGTAGTATTAGTAGTAGTAGTGGGATGTAGGGGTACTAGAGGTAGCACCACACAGGGCACGGCATGCGTTATTCGGGTTGCGCTCCGCTAACAAATGCCGAACATGGGAGGTGTGGTGGCACGCCGAGTGGCGGCTAGGACTTAGGTTACTAGCCGTGCTAGCCGCCTGCGTCCGCTCCCGCCTCCGGTCTTCTTGACTCTGTCTTGACACCGGGCTCAGGTGGGGGAGGAGGAGAGAGTGCGGTAGCTGCAGCGCAAGACTACTATCACTTAAAACTAATTCACGCGCAAGTCACCGTCCCTGCACCACCTGGTGTGGAGCATACGGCGGACATCATCGGACAACGATGGTCGAACTGTCGTGTGTGTGTGTAGGGGGTGTAGGGGTACTAGTTAAGGGCAGCACCACACAGCTTGCATTTGGTCGCTCCATTTGTCTCGTACAGATGGTGAATGCTCCTGCGGCCGCCTCTAACTGGTACCCAATTCTTACCTGTGGCTCCTCGAAGTTGGGTTCTTCCTAGCGGCCACACCCCGGCCAACCGTCACGACCGGCGGGCTAAACCAGGTGAGGGTCTCCGGTGTTGTGTGTGCCTCCACACACGGTAGGTCTGACTCCCGAACTTCCCACCTCCTCCCCACTCTCAAAAAGTCCTAGCGTGTGGGCGACAGCAACCCCGTAGGCGGCCCAGGCTAACTCGGGTCGTTTTCCCACTGAGACAAAACCGTGACCCATAGTGGAGTTCGGCAGCCGTCTGGGATGTCCGAGCAGCCCTATTTAGGGACAGCACTGCTTGCCTCCTCGCGGAGGAAGGGGCTAGAAAAGGTGCCCTAAACAAATGCTGGTTATCACGTCTTCTGCAGCCGGTCGCGGCTCGCAGATCGCAAAAATACGCGGTAGTAAAAACTCAAACAAGCAACAATACCCCCCGTCCCCATCCCCCTCGCCATACCCTCCAGGCTGTTTGGGTGAGCCCACTCACAATAGCCGCCTGGAATGTTCGTTTCCTTTTAGACAATCCTAGGAGCAACCGGCCGGAACGGGGGACGACGTTAGTCGCTCGGGAACTGGCGCGCTACAAGGTGGACATTGTTGCTCTCAGCGAGACCCGATTCTCTGAGCAGGGTCAGATGGAGGAGGTGGTTGCTGGCTACACCTTCTTCTCGAGCGGCCGGCCAAAGACAGAGCGACGCGAAACTGGTGTAGTCTTTTTCATCTGGAACGACATCGTGGGATGTCTGCCCTGTCTGCCGCAGGGTATCAATGATCGCCTGATGAGCCTCCGCCTGCCTCTTCGGGGAGTTCGCCCCCATTATCAGCGCCTACGCTCTTCAAATGACGAGCTCTGATGCGGCGAAGGACAAATTCTACGAGGACCTGCACGCCCTGCTGGCGACTGTGCCGAAAAAGGAAAAGTTAATTGTCCCTGGTGACTTCAACGCCCACGTCGGGACGGACCATGCTGCCTGGTAGGGAGTGCTGGGTCCCCACGGTCTCGGTAGCTGTAACGATAACGGCCTCCTTCTTCTGCGAACGTGTGCGGAACACCGTCTCCTGCTGACCAACACCTTCTTCCGCCTTCCGACGCGGGAGAAGGCCACGTGGATGCACCCTAACTTCCCACCTCCTCCCCACTCTCAAAAAGTCCTAGCGTGTGGGCGACAGCAACCCCGTAGGCGGCCCAGGCTAACTCGGGTCGTTTTCCCACTGAGACAAAACCGTGACCCATAGTGGAGTTCGGCAGCCGTCTGGGATGTCCGAGCAGCCCTATTTAGGGACAGCACTGCTTGCCTCCTCGCGGAGGAAGGGGCTAGAAAAAGGTGCCCTAAACAAATGCTGGTTATCACGTCTTCTGCAGCCGGTCGCGGCTCGCAGATCGCAAAATACGCGGTAGTAAAACTCAAACAAGCAACAATACCCCCCGTCCCCATCCCCCTCGCCATACCCTCCAGGCTGTTTGGGTGAGCCCACTCACAATAGCAGCCTGGAATGTTCGTTCCTTTTAGACAATCCTAGGAGCAACCGGCCGGAACGGGGGACGACGTTAGTCGCTCGGGAACTGGCGCGCTACAAGGTGGACATTGTTGCTCTCAGCGAGACCCGATTCTCTGAGCAGGGTCAGATGGAGGAGGTGGTTGCTGGCTACACCTTCTTCTCGAGCGGCCGGCCAAAGACAGAGCGACGCGAAACTGGTGTAGTCTTTTTCATCTGGAACGACATCGTGGGATGTCTGCCCTGTCTGCCGCAGGGTATCAATGATCGCCTGATGAGCCTCCGCCTGCCTCTTCGGGGAGTTCGCCCCCATTATCAGCGCCTACGCTCTTCAAATGACGAGCTCTGATGCGGCGAAGGACAAATTCTACGAGGACCTGCACGCCCTGCTGGCGACTGTGCCGAAAAAGGAAAAGTTAATTGTCCCTGGTGACTTCAACGCCCACGTCGGGACGGACCATGCTGCCTGGTAGGGAGTGCTGGGTCCCCACGGTCTCGGTAGCTGTAACGATAACGGCCTCCTTCTTCTGCGAACGTGTGCGGAACACCGTCTCCTGCTGACCAACACCTTCTTCCGCCTTCCGACGCGGGAGAAGGCCACGTAGATGCACCCTAACTTCCCACCTCCTCCCCACTCTCAAAAGTCCTAGCGTGTGGGCGACAGCAACCCCGTAGGCGGCCCAGGCTAACTCGGGTCGTTTTCCCACTGAGACAAAACCGTGACCCATAGTGGAGTTCGGCAGCCGTCTGGGATGTCCGAGCAGCCCTATTTAGGGACAGCACTGCTTGCCTCCTCGCGGAGGAAGGGGCTAGAAAAGGTGCCCTAAACAAATGCTGGTTATCACGTCTTCTGCAGCCGGTCGCGGCTCGCAGATCGCAAAATACGCGGTAGTAAAACTCAAACAAGCAACAATACCCCCCGTCCCCATCCCCCTCGCCATACCCTCCAGGCTGTTTGGGTGAGCCCACTCACAATAGCAGCCTGGAATGTTCGTTTCCTTTTAGACAATCCTAGGAGCAACCGGCCGGAACGGGGGACGACGTTAGTCGCTCGGGAACTGGCGCGCTACAAGGTGGACATTGTTGCTCTCAGCGAGACCCGATTCTCTGAGCAGGGTCAGATGGAGGAGGTGGTTGCTGGCTACACCTTCTTCTCGAGCGGCCGGCCAAAGACAGAGCGACGCGAAACTGGTGTAGTCTTTTTCATCTGGAACGACATCGTGGGATGTCTGCCCTGTCTGCCGCAGGGTATCAATGATCGCCTGATGAGCCTCCGCCTGCCTCTTCGGGGAGTTCGCCCCCATTATCAGCGCCTACGCTCTTCAAATGACGAGCTCTGATGCGGCGAAGGACAAATTCTACGAGGACCTGCACGCCCTGCTGGCGACTGTGCCGAAAAAGGAAAAGTTAATTGTCCCTGGTGACTTCAACGCCCACGGCGGGACGGACCACGCTGCCTGGTAGGGAGTGCTGGGTCCCCACGGTCTCGGTAGCTGTAACGATAACGGCCTCCTTATTCTGCGAACGTGTGCGGAACACCGTCTCCTGCTGACCAACACCTTCTTCCGCCTTCCGACGCGGGAGAAGGCTACGTGGATGCACCCTCGGTCGCGGCGCTGGCATCTGCTGGATTATGTTCTCGTCCGGAGGCGAGATCTACAGGACGTGCTGGTAACCTAGGCGATCCGCGATGCCAATGGGTGGACAGATCACCGCCTCGTCATCTCCCAGATGAGGCTCCGACTGCAAACCCGACGAAGGCCCCAAGGTAAGAGGCCGCCAGGTAAGGTAAATGCTCTTTTGTTAAATTTGCCTGCTCACTGTTTTGATTTCAGCAACCAAATAACCGAGAAACTGGAGGACCTGCATGCTTCAGATGATAATGCTACCGTGAATGCACGATGGTGTCAACTGTGAAATGTCATCCAGTTCACCGCCCTCGAAGTCCTCGTACGCGCACGCCGTCAAGACCAGGATTTGTTTGATGACAATGACACCGACATCAGCAACTTACTCGCGGAGAAAAATGGACTACACAAAGCCTACATGGACCTTTGGACTGACGCCACAAAAGCAGCCTTCTTCAGATGCCGGCGCCTTGTACAGCAACGGCTGCGGGAGATGCAGGATGCCTGGATGATCCGAAAGGCTGAGGAAATCCAGGGGTATGTGGACCGAAATGAAATGAAAAACTTTCGAATTCATCAAGGCTATCTACGGCCCGTGTATCAAGGGGACCGCACCGCTGCTCAGCTCTGATGGCACAACACTGCTGACAGAGAAATCGCAAATTCTGAAGCGCTGGGCCGAGCACTTCCGCAGTGTCCTTAATTGCTCATCAGCCATCTCCGATGCTGCCATTGACTGTCTCTCTCAAGTTGACACGAACAATGACCTGGATCTGCCGCCTTTCCTTACCAGAAACTATCCAGGCCGTGCAGCAGATTTCCAGCGGTAAAGCACCGGGACCGGACGCAATCCCACTGGAAGTCTGCAAGCATGGTTGGCCCCGGCTGATGGCAGAACTCACAACACTCTTCCAGGAGATGTGGCGCCAAGGACAGGTTCCTCAGGAGTTCAAAGACGCGACCATCGTCCATCTCTACAAACGGAAGGGG
The DNA here is from genome assembly GCA_017591395.1 of Schistocephalus solidus. Lineage (NCBI taxonomy): Eukaryota > Metazoa > Platyhelminthes > Cestoda > Diphyllobothriidea > Diphyllobothriidae > Schistocephalus > Schistocephalus solidus. Next base: position 275,528 of record WEDG01000815.1, on the reverse strand, counting down.
AACCGGCAACTCTGTGATAATCACAGAGGCATCTCGTTGCTCAACATCGCTGGGAAGATCTTCGCCCGTATACTTCTTAATCGTCAGAACGGTCACCTTGAGCAGGGCCTGCTCCCGGAAAGCCAATGTGGCTTCCGCTGACACCGTGGAACAACCGACATGATCTTTTGCCGCCTTTGACACGGTGAATCGCGACGGACTGCGGAAAGTCATGCAGAAATTCGGCTGTCCTGAGCGGTTCACGCACATGGTGCGTCAGCTTCATGACGGGATGACGGCGCGCGTCACTGACAACGGGACGGTATCCGAAGTATTCGCAGTGACCAACGGAGTGAAGCAGGGCTGCGTATTGGCTCCCACCTTGTTCAGTCTCATGTTCTCGGCTATGCTGATGGACGCCTACCGTGAGGAGCAGCCTGGGATCCGCATCGCCTACAGAACTGTCGGGCACCTTCTCAACAGTCGGCGTATGCAGGCTTCAACGCGCGTGTCTAGGACTACAGTCCATGACTAGCTCTTCGCTGACAACTGCGCCCTTAACACCGTGACGGAGGAGGACATGCAAAGGAGTATGGACTTCTTCACCGCATGCTGCGCCGATTTTGGATTAACAATCAGTACAAGGCCGTCGTCTTGACGACACTCCTTTACGGAGCGGAGACCTTGACCGTCTACTCGAACCAAGCCAGGAAGCTGAATCACTTCCATCTCAGCTGCCTCCGCAGAATACTGAAGCTGAGATGGCAGGACAGGATCCCAGACACTGAAGTCCTGGATTGGACCGGAATCCTAAGCATCCACGCCATGCTGAGGCCAGTTCAACTGCGATATAGCGGCCACATGGTAAGAATGGACGACGAGCGACTACCCAAACGACTTTTCTACGGAGAGGTCACTACGGGTGCTCGCCGACAGGGAGTTCAAAAACGACGCTACAAGGACACTGAAGAAATCGCTGAATCAACTGCAAATCAACCCGGCAACCTGGGAGAACCTCACTCAGGATATACCGCCATGGAGAAGATCCGTGAAGACTGGTTCAGCAATCTATGCGGCCAACCGGATCGCCACCGCCAAGGCCAAAAGAGCGGCACGAAAGTCAGCAGCGCCCCGGACCAACACCGTCCATGCCCAGGCCCTGCCAACATGCCCGAGCTGTCAACGCATCTTCCGCACGCGAATCGGCCTGGCTGGACATCTTCAGACGCATTGCACCAACAATCTGGCAATTTCAACTTCTACGTCAAATTCTGCCAACCATCCTTCAGACTCCCCACCCTCACTCCTGGCATCAATTCCATTACTCCCACCATCATAGTAACCACATCCTAATACTCAACGCCTGTTACCGCCACCACCTCAACCATTACTGCCTTCGCCTTCACTACCACCACCACCATAAGCGATGGGGACTCTCTCCTAAACTGTCCTCGATTCGACCGCACATTCACCTCACGCATCGGCCTGGTCGGTCACTTGCGAATGCATCGCACAGAGACTGGTGAACCAGTGCCTGGATCACCAACACACAGCAGAGATCGCCGTCTCCACTGCCCTCACTGTCCTCGCGCATTCCCTCATCGCATGGGCCTATTCGGTCACATGCGCATCCACGACAGTGGACTTCACCGCAATGCCGACAACACCGATACAACATGCGCACCCTCCGCTCCTGCCATTCTTACTGTCACTGCCACCCCCACTACCATGAATGACATCCCCCCAGCCTCTACCGATTTCTCCTGCCCACAATGCACCCGCAACTTCAACTCACGCATCGGCCTGGTCGGTCACCTGCGAATCCATCGCACGGAGGCTGGTGAACCAGTGCCTGGGGTTCCGACATACAGTCTCCACGCCCGCCTCCACTGCCCTTACTGATCCCGCACAGTTACACACTGCATGGGCCTATTAGGACACATGCGCCTCCATGACAACCTGCGGTAAACCACCGGAGGCTAAGCCACATCAGCACATACCATCTACACTAATACATAGACAACACCCGCACAATCATCATAATGTACCTGATAAAATCACAGTTTCCTAGAAACAGTGGCTTGGAAGGCTGCCAATCTGACGCTTACACCAGACCACGCCATCGGCCCAGTGTATATGCTGTGTGTGTTGAGTGGCTGACCAGTGGACTGGGAGTCAGACGGCGATGGCTCCTCCATATTCCCTGAGTAAGTAAATCCTGGTGTGTGCGTTATGCGGGCCAGGTCGTGCTGTGGCGCGCGAAGACGGGTACGCCGACCCGTCAGTCAATGCGCCCACTCCCGCATCAGACAACTGACCGGTTCGGATGGTGGTCTGATGGTGAGGGTGGGGAGAGAGTGAGGTGGAAAGCTCAGCGTATTTTCCTCACTATAAACAATCTGACGCGCTTAAAACTATCACGGTGCGCTAAAAGCCGTGGCTTGGAAGGTTGCCAACTGACGGGATAACTCGGACCGCGTGGTCAGCCCAATGTGTGTTTTGTGTGGAGTGACTGACTGGCGGACTGAAAGTCAGGCTGCAATGGCTCCTTCTTAATGCGGCCTTTATGGCACTCCCACTCCGTGGGATCCGAGCCAGGTGTGGTGGTACACCCAGGGCGGCTCCGGCCGCGCCAGCCACCTGCGCCCTCTCCCATCGCCGGTCTTCTTGACTCTGTCTTGACACCGGGCTCATGTAGGGGAGGAGGAGAGAGTGCGGTAGCTGCAGCGCAAGGCTACTATCTGTAAACACTAATTCACGCGCAAGTCACCGTTCCTGCACCACCTGGTGTGGAGCATACGGTGGACCTCGTCAAAATCTTAGTTCGAACTGTCAATAGTAGTAGTAGTAGTAGTAGTAGTAGTAGTAGTAGTAGTAGTAGTAGTAGTAGTAGTAGTAGTAGTTCAGTATATTTTAGGGTAATAGGCATTGCCTTTGAAGACCCTATTAATAAAAAAAATATTTAACTGCAAAATTGCAGTCAAAATACACGTCATTGCAAAGTAGTCAATAATATATTCAAGTAGAAGGAAATTGTTTTTAACAGTCAAGTCTGGGCACAGTTTCGATGATTGCCTATGTGAAATACTAGATATTACCGTTATCTGTATGTTTATGCAAAGCTGTTGTATGATGTAGCAGTTCCTTCCTGTAAGAAGGAACGATAATTGTCAAGCGAATATAAATACAGTTTATGTTCGAGTGTGGCAGTCGTGTCCGCCCGTATGACGTCTTCTGGCAGTTCGATGCAGGCACGGTAAAATCGCTGTGAAAACGAAGGGCGACGAACATCCAGGTTGGATAAGGCTCATCGAAGATATTGCAGTTAAAATACATATGTTACTACAGATTAGTGAGTAACACATTTGCATAGAAAGAAAGAATGTTTTCTAACCGTGGGATCTAGGCGCAGTTAACCACGATTAACTACATGTATATGCACAACATTGCTATGATGTTGCAGAGCCTTCCTGTAGTGGTTAAGCGAATATAAGTCCAGTTTATGTTTGTATGTATCTGTCGTGTCCGCCAGTAAGACGTCGTCTTTGAGTCCGTCCCAGGTAGCAATAATTTGCTATGAAAACGAATGGCGACGAACATCCAGGTGGGATAAAGCACATCGAATATATTCAATTTAAAATAAATATGTTACTATAATGTTGTGAGTAACATATTTACATAGAAAGGTAGTAGTAGCAGTAGTAGTAGTAGTAGTAGTAGTAGTAGTAGTAGTAGTAGTAGTAGTAGTAGTAGTAGTAGTAGTAGTAGTAGTAGTAGTAGTAGTAGTAGTAGTAGTAGTAGTAGTAGTAGTAGTAGTAGTAGTAGTAGTAGTAGTAGTAGTAGTAGTAGTAGTAGTAGTAGTAGTAGTAGTGGTAAGTAGTAGTAGTAGTAGTAGTAGTAGTAGTAGTAGTAGTAGTAGTAGTAGTAGTAGTAGTAGTAGTAGTAGTAGTATCATGTACTGGTAAACCCGAACTTGACAGCGGACTACGAGCTTGCCTGCACAACACATGCGACAGATCAAAACGTTTTCAGAGTTGAAATCAATACAAATACTTACTATTCACACCTAAATCCTCCAACTTCTTCAGCAAACTAGGCCTGAGATATATCTTCTGAGTCAGAGAATAGATGGGAATGGAGTCCACGTTTAGGTTGTAGTAGATGAGCAGCGAGCTTTCGCATGTGGCATACACTAACACCGGTTCGTTGTGCCCTCGTCGCATAGCGTACTTGCCCGAGGTAAATGCTTGGCAAGACTGCCCCACCAGAAAGCGTAGAATGTCCTTCCGATAATTGAAAATGTACGTAGAACCGTCCCAGCAGCACACCGACACATCCTCCGTGTCTTCACTCTGTGATAAAAATATGAAGACTTCTTATCTACTTTCTTTGTGGCTTCGGAAAGTGCAACAAAGTTTACTGATGCATGTACATTTCACGAAGGTTCGGAGAAGCCGAGCAATAAAAAACAGAAAATAATGCTGAGTGAAATAGGTATATATAGAACATTTTTTATGGTTTTCATCCAGGTATTTGATGAGAATATGAACGTACGGTGAAGTTGAGTGTTGACAGGCCAAACAGTTCTCCCTGGACTTGCAGTTGGGCGCACCAGAGTACCTCGTTCTTGTCCAAATCTGCATCAAGCAATAGCACAGTACCATCAGCTAAACATACTGCCATGTAGTAGTTGCAGCTGGGTTCACCGCCAGGACCATGCGACTGTACTCCTTTTTTGACATTCCCTATGACCCAAGTGCGCGTTTCTACGCTTCGGATCGCCGTCAACTTAGGTGGATGGTAGACGAGCATTGGGCTACAATGTTCCATAAATAAAACACAAAGAGCTACTGTGTAGAAATGAGTAGGTTTAATTATTTACTTAAAGTATATCGGGCAATGCTGGAATTACAGTCAGAATGCAACACCTACCAGATTCTGTCATTATACGTTTCAAATTTCTTTTGGAGGAACGCGAATCCACCACCCGGCTGGGAAGCGACGAACTGGAAAGAAACCAAGGTGCTACTTAAGGGAGATCAGTACAAGAATGTGAACTAACAACAGAAAATTGAACAATCAAGACGCTTTGGAACAGCCACAAGCGATGGACAGCTTCTAAAATCCAACGTCAAAATGCCAAACCGATCCAAAAACAGGACCAATGACTGAAAAATGGAAGATTTAAACCATCAAAATCCAGGTGTAGTGAATTGGCTGCGAAAACCCTGAGCGATCCCAGCTGCCAAATCACTTCCGTTACCTAATTGCAATCTACCTTGTTATCAAAAAAAGCAATTCTTGGTCAGAATTGACCCGGCTAGGTTTTCTTACCTTTGTCAGTGACGCCTCTTAATTGCTCGTATCTATGTGACATTTGCGAAGGCGTTAGGTCGTCTGTCGGGAAAATAATAAAACGGCCACATTTAATTCTACCAACCAGGACAGATCAGGGCTGGATGCTGCGTCGTGACAAAGCTAGTAATCGCAATGGTGAGCCACGCGGCAGATGCGCTCGACCAACACAAGGCCAGATCAGGGCACGGCAAACGCTAGTATAGATGCACACCCATAACAAAGGCCCCACATGGGAGGCACGTGTAGGTGCGGGTTCTAACCACGCCAGCTACCTGCGCCCTCCTCCTCCTCCTCCTCCTCCAGGTAACTCTTTTTCTCAGTTGCGATCCAAGTTCCACGGTTTTCGAGAAACCCTGGTTCTTTATTCGCTGACCAGACGTGTGTGGCACGCGTAGATGGGTAAACTCGTTGGTCAATGAGCACGATCTTGCTTCCGGTTTTCTTGACTATGACATGACACCAAAAGCAGATGAGTGATCAGGACTGAGTGCGGTAGATGCTGCAAAAGTCTGCTATCACTCAAAACTACGATTGATACGTTTTCGTCAGTGAGGAAATAGGGGTGGGCGTATTCATTTCGCGCTTATTTGCGGTCATTAGTCAGCGAAAGCCCATTCCCGGGTTGCACAATCGGATTCCAACCCGAGTCACTTTGTCATCCATAAAAGCTCTCACCATTACGCTAATGTGCTCGAAATTCACATCTCAGCCCGGCATTTTCATACTACACGTTACGTACTAGCTCACATGCAAATCTACACAAACATTCACTTCCCGGTGTTAAGGTAATATTTCAAGAAATACAGATCACGCCCTATATGCTGTGAGCTGAATTAAGTAGCAGCTGGTTTGCTCGTTGGCTCTTAAGTTTAAACGTTGAGAAGTGAGTGGTCATAAGACTCCGTAAGAGAAGGATCGGTGAGGAGGATGATGTTTACCAATACCTTCGCGGTGAACAGCCACTTTCAAATGTTGAGAAACAGAAAGACCTCGGTGTTATAATAAACTCCACGCTCAAACCATCTGCACAGTGTCTAAAGGAAGCCCCGATAAAAAATCCCGAACATTAGGGGGGTGGCTGGGGGTACGCGTAGCTGCAGGCTCATGCCGCATCAGCCACTTTTGCCATTTGTGGCTCGGATTTAGATGGGGTGGCACGGTCAGAAGCGTCACCAGCCACGCCAGCCACCTGCGCCCGACCCCACCTCTTGTACTTGTAACTTTACTTGCTACGGCTGCGATCATGCCTGATCTAGCCAGCCTCGATTATGTCACGGATTGTGCTCCTCCACGCATGACCATCCGTGGCAGCAGACCTGGACAGTTCAATCCATTCTCTTCACCAACGACGGACGCTGCATACCGAAGCTCCAAGAACAACTTCCATGTCCTGACGAACTGTGTCGAGCCAGGTTTTGAGCGGACCCCCTCTTCGACGTCTCTAATTGGGGTAGTGAGGGTCGGCTTAAGGGCAGTAACACTGAGCTCGTAAGGTGGGTATTGAAGAAAGTGCCCAAACTACCTCAGTCGTCATTCTTGGATTGCTTGGGATATCCTTGCGACGTTTTCGCAGCGAATGCGGACTGTCTCATTTGAGACGAAATCTGTGGACTTCACTCTTAGGATGGTCCTCCAGTTTTCGCTCATTTTCCACGCGTGTATCCCAGCTTTTACAGCCATAGAGAAGGACAGACCGGACAGACGCACGGTATACGCGAATCTTTGTAGCGATAGAAATGTCGCGTCATGTTCACAGGCACTTTCTAAGGCTTTAGAAAACCCAACAAGCAGCATCGATTCGGGAGACAATGTCATCCTAACTCTGTCCATTCGGCAGCAACCTCGCTTTAAGGTATTTGAAACTGTTCCTCTCTTCAAGTTGACAGCCATCAACTTCGAGAGGTTCTTTCTCTTGGACAAGGATACAGCTTGAAAAAACTTTGGTCTTCCCCGTGTTTATGGACAAATCGACCGATTTAGCGACTTTATTCACCCGCGACACCTTAGACTGCAGATCATCAAGGTTTGAAGCTAGTAAGGCAATATCATCTGCGTAGTCGAGGTCAGCCAGCCAGCGTCCGGGTACAAGCTCAACACCGTCCTCTTCATGCAGGGCCTTCCCAAGAATCCAGTCGATAGCGTAGTTGAACAGGATGGGCGATCCAATACAACCTTTTCGAACGCCAGATAGGATATCTAATGCTTGTGAAAGATTGTTATGGACTTAAAACTCGCGCAGTGGTTTGAGCTGTAATAGGCCCCTGATCATGGCGATGATTTTCGATGGCCGGCCATCTAGTGTCATTATCCGCCATAAGGATTCACGATGGACGTAATCGAACGCGGTGGTGAATTCGACTAAGCATACGGCTGTCGGTTGCTGGTAACTATGGCGGGATGCAAAGATGCGCCTTAGTGTGAATATTTAGTCCGCACAACCGCGTCCAGCACGAAATCCGGCTTGATTGGGCCTCGTCCTAGAGTCGCGCACAGCCTGGAATCGCCTGAGAAGGACAATAGCGAAGATTTTAGCAGCAACGTCAATAATACTTATGCCACGGTAGTCTTCGCATCTCGTTTTGTCTCTCTTCTTGTGGACAGGCATAAGGATGCCGGGGCCCCAATCATCAGGAACAACCTCGCCTTTCCACGCTTGAACAATCACTTCATGGAGCCAGGGCGCCAGTATATCGACACAAGACTTGTAGATTTCATAGGGTATACCGTCCACTCCAGGTGCCTTGTTGTTGCGCAACCTTCATACGGCATCAGTGACTTCTCCTTCAGAAGGGCGGTCGCATGACACTGCATAGGCAGGAGAGGGGGAGACTCTGTTGCACGTGGTAAAGGGGTCCGGGGTTTCGTTGTCGAAATTGACAAAGGCTCAAAAGGCTCTCAAAAGGCTCACGTCAGCGCTCGACTTTGGTCGGGTTTTCAGCAATAAAGCTGCCATTGACGTCACGAACAGAATCGCCCAATGTAGAAGGCCTACCACCCACTTGGCGGATAATTTGGTAGAGTTTTAGTGTCAAATACGTTTGAGGCCTGTTCCACCGAGGTCGCTATTTCAGCCCAATATTTCTTACGGTCTTCCCTGTTCGATTTTGTTATCTTTCGGAGATGGCGGAAGGAAGCATCGTTGCGGGACCTGACTCGATCTGTCTGGGCAGACAACTGTAGGGTTCTTCCACTGATCCAAGCACTGCGGCGACGCTGAGTAAACCCAAAGATTTTCTCAGCTGCCCCATAGACTAATGCCTTCAGTGATGACCACTCACTACGGCCTTCTCCGTCTGCTCGGGTAGTAAAACAAGACTGGATTTCTCATCCAGGGCCTCAGCAGTGCCGGGTTGACGGATTTTGGCGACATCGAGGCGTCTGGCACGTGACATTTTGGGTGCAGATGATAGGTGCACTTTTTAGCGTGTGCGGACGATAACATGGTCAGACTCATAGGCATTACCAGTCTCGGCACCACACATCGATCTGCTATCATGAACCCAGCTGCGGAACCGTGAACTGCCTAGGATGTAGTCGAGCTGACTGGCCGTATGAGCGTCATTTGAATACCAGGTCAGCAGCAGACGGTTCTGATCAGCAAAGTTTAGCAGTATGTCACCATGGTCACATCGAGAACCAAGCCCAAAACGGCCAATTAGATGATTGTAAGTGGAGTCATCACGTCCAGTCCGGCCATTCTAGGCCCCAGCAACAATTAACAGAACGCGGCGCGGGAGTTTTTCAACTAACGCTTGCAGTTGCGAGTAAAACCTCTCTTTGTCGCGCTGTACGGCAGCGGAAGTTGGTGCATACACGGAGACGATAGAGGTGTTTTTGAAGTGACCTATCAGTCGCACATAGGCCATCCTTTCGTTGACTGGTTCCTAAGCAAGCAGTACACGGTTCGCTTGTTGCGAGAGGGCAATCGCGGGGGCAACTGTGGTACAGGGTTAAGTGTGAGTTGGCTACCGGGATCTTTATTTCCAGAGAACCTGAGTCAGGTATTCGGACTTCTGACAGGCAGCACACACCTATGTTGTACTGATAAAGGCTGCACGCCGTCAGACTTTGGTTACCAGGGTCCAGGAACGTTCGCACATTCCAGCATCCAATACGAAGGGTCCAATTCCGATTGAGTAGTCCAGTTCGCATACTATTTTGGCCGCACCAGGGTTGGGGAGCGTGTCGGTTCCCGCGGACGCCGTAGCATGGATCGTAGTACTATACTCGGACATATTTTCCTGAAGTGTCTTGGGGATTTTGGGTACGGACGGGTCCCCAACAGCCGCTCGGATTGTTTTTTCGAGATTATTTTCTCTAGCGCTTTGGCTTAAGAGCCAAAAAAGGCGGGTGATCGAACTTATTTAATGGGGGTTAACGCTCGCCATGTCGCAGTGCCATTATCGGGCTTTGCGGCTTTTTTAAGGCTTTTGGCGTGCCAGACCTCAGCCCGTCGCACTCTGGTAGCACTGTCGCTGCTGGTCCGCGACTGCTTATTCGACAAACCCGAGAGTCTGCTTATTTCGCAGCTAACCTTCACTGAAGGCCGTTCCACTATCCGCCACCTGTGGACGCGCCGGGTAGCCAGTCGCTAGGCTAATGGGTAACCCATCTTCCCAGCTACCTTCGGTTTTCTTAACTCTATCTTGGCACTGGACACAGGCGGGTAAGAGAAGAGAGAATGCTGTAGATGCAGTGCAAGTCTAATATCACTTAAAACTAATTCAGGCGCAAGTCACTCGCCCTGCAGCACCCCTCTGTGGAGCATATGCTAGACATCGTCGGACTACGACGTTCGAACTGACGTGGGTATTTCCTGCCTACAAATGCCAACACCAGAGTCACACTCTCTACCGCTGATAATGCGCCCAGCACGGCATTCAATTAGGGTGAATGAACACTTCAAGTCTGCAACAAAAGACAGGATATTTGAGAAGGGGAGGGGGAATGGGAACGAAACTCACTAGGTTTTTCTCGTTTGGGGTGGAGTGAAAGCTGATTCGACTGATCTGTTGGGAGAAAAGTAGTTAGAGCATGATGGCCAGAAAACGTACAGTCAAAAGAGGTTCAGAATCCTGCAACCGAAGATTTTGTATGATCAAAGGGCAGCGGTTGGACATTCAGTCAAATACATACCATGCCACTACAAATAACAGGAGACAAGGTCACCAGGACCCGCTATTTTGGTATCTATATCCAGGAAAGATTCGCGAGTAGCACTCATAGGTGATGGTAAAAACTTGGTTCAGCGAGGAGGGAACAGGAAACACATCTTCATAAGGCCACCCACAAAACCACTGTCTAGCCGGCCACAACTAAAGCAAGTTCTGATACGAACGAATGACTACAGACTCTCGTTTGGAGACAGCACCGGAAGAATAAACCTTTTTTCGACAATCAAGCAATCAATAACTTGAAGTTCCATCAATGTCGGATGGCAGCGTGTGAGGTCGAAGTAAAAGCATCACGGAACACAGTTTAGGACCAGCCGCAAGAGCGGCATATTTGCGCGAAAGCCCATCAATGTCCACGTAACAACAGATGAGATTTACGATTCGGAATAATAAAACTATAGTATAGTATGGTAAATAATTTAGTAGGTTATACTACTGACTGCCTGATGGCAGCATGAGAATATTATGCGGTTATCCCGCAGTGGCTGATGGACTTCGGCCCAAATATTAATAACAAATTTCAGTTTCTGACTATAGACCCTCGAATATACTGAATTTCTCTGAGGAAATTAGAAAGCTGAAAAATAGTTTGCACAAGTATCATGCAGGGATTAGCAAGTCGGATTTGGGAAGTTTAACTTATAGTTCGCGCGGATATCTTGCCGGATGTCTGTGCTTGACGACTGCTCTCTTTGGGCATTTCTGAAAACCAAGAACCAGGTTCCCGAGAGAGTAACAAGATCAATCAGAAGCAGACATCAAAATCGACGTTGGTGTAGACTACGCGAGTTTATCTCATTCACTGGCAACCTAATTACTTGTATAGGGTGTTATGAAAGCTACCAGGAAGAAAAAAACGTGATGCTGACTTACTTTTAGGCACGCAGTAATGAACCCTTTATTAAAGGCCAATACTGCAGCAAAAAAGAAGCAGTCTTAAAGTTACTCTAAATTGTATGATTTTAATGCGTTCGAAAGAACGTTCTGGTGTTTTCTAGGCAGACTTTGTAAGAGGAGACCCACAAGCGCAGGAAAAACACGTCACACGAAGCACGCTGATTGCACGTTCTAATGTGCGCGCCAGTTGTAAAACTACCTGTTTTGATTGACTTGCAAGGTGGTCCTACCTTCTACGGGTCCTCCAAATTTCTGAGGAGGAAGGAAACTTAGATCATTATCCCGGGTTCAACTGCTTCTGCTAATATAAGTGCCAGGCTGAGAATTAACCTTTGGGAAGTGCGCGTGCGTAATTCAGGTGTCAGTAGGAGTACAAAGAGTTTCATATGCTCGATGAGAAAAGTGGGAGAGAAGGGAGAGGGAAGAAAGATGAGAAAAAGAAGAAGAAGAAGAAGAAGAAGAAGGAGGAGGAGGAGGAGGAGGAGGAGGAGGAGAAGGACAAGGAGGAAGAGGAGGAGAAGTAGAACGCACTCGAGAAGCTATGAGTGACCCTACCTGTCCGGCCAACTCCCATTTCAAGAGAAGAACCAACTCGCCGTCAAATTCTTCTTTGGCATCAGGGGACTGCTTCCAGCGGAAGAGTCGAACAACACGATCCGAGTAGGCTGCAACCATGTCACAGGGACCCTCTGCCAAGATAAAAAAATAAACTCCGAGACTTTGCTGCAGAGGTAAGTTGAGTACCCGTGTTTAGTGGAGAAAGGGGGGAGGGGTAGATGTATGCCGACAAAAACCAGGGAGACTGAAACGGCCATTTCTGGCTTATTAGCCATCAGCAGCCAACCATACTTCACTATCTCAGACGCAAATAGTATGTTTGTAGAAATCTTGTCCCATAGGCGCGACACCTTGAAGCACACTCGGCTGTACCAAACGATCACGATAGTGCGCAAGGTTTTCCCTCCATCCAGCGTAGGCTAATGTTAGGATGCTTTTCCCAACATAGACTACTGGAAGTTGACTGGCGTCAATTCAGGCCCCTCATAATTTTCCCCATTTGAAAGTACAGGGGGCTCTGGAGAGAATCTGCGCGTATATGGCCTCGATTCAGGCTGAGCGACGCCGTCATTTTCGATCCCGAGGTTACTTTCGATTGCCAAGAAGGCTGTTTGGACTTCCCTTAGCCGAAAAAAACACCGTACAGTTTTAAATGTGAATATGATCTGCCACCCACGTCGCAGGGAGATGTGAACGCTGAATTCAGATAAGATGTAGGTCGGTGGGAAAGGGATGCAGTGAGTGGTGTAAGAAGTCGTAGGGAAGGAGAGTTCATTGAGCTGTCTGGAGAACGGTCGCATAGCGACAAGGATTCAATGAAAGCTAGCAAAAAGATGGGGACACTGTACCACCGCCGTAAAACATTTGCGTAGGTAGCTACCGAGTCCGAGCGTACGCCTCAAAGTAAAACGTCAGAGTTACATGCTGAGATTACTGGGGATTCTAAATAGCCCATCTGCAAATCGCTGAAATGCTTTGTCTGGTTCCTCGTGCCTGCCAACTATAACGAACAGTACACATCCTTGACCATTCAAACCTGCATCTTATGAGCGGTAGTTCTGGCAAAAAAGTGTAAAATTTGAGGGATTCAGGCTGAAAAACTAACCACCATCCACTATTCTCACGTCCTTCGCATTAAACGCGAGTTTCTGATGATAAGATGGGCGCATGAGGCTTGGTTCATCCACATTGTTTCCGCTCTCGAGGAAGGGTTGTGTTGTGGCATCAAAGAGGTAGCAGTGTGAGTCGGCACATAGAGCTACGATGAGACTCTACGTGAGGAAGTGTATGAGTAAGCAGGTATAAACGGATGCTTACCTTATCGCGGCTACATAGTCGTCCGGCTGATACGCAGGTGACCTACAGTCATTCAAAAGGGTACTGAAGAGAGAACGCACCATGTTCAGGTTGCAGCATTTCAACCACACCTTGCCATATTTGAGAACAAGCAATGTACCGTTTGTTGGTGCGGTGTCAGCCAGGTCACCCGTGTCCCAATTGCCTATAACCAGCTCCAAGTCCTACATTCGGCAATAATGGAAATGCTCCCGTAGGCACTGATAAACGTACGCCGTCGTTATCCACATCATACAAGAACAGGTTGGAAGAGCTGACTGTTGTCACGTTTGGGATTTCGATGCGGTCTACAAACATCACATACCGCATTACTAGGGGAGGGATGTGGCCTAAAAGAATGTATAGGTGCATTATTTAAACAAACGCAACTGCAGTTTCGCGATTTTAGTTGCATTGAGAGTACATGGGTGGGTTATATGAGGAAATGTGGTCCTGACAATACCTTGAACTGTCTCCGAGAACACAAATGTGCTAGTTGAGCAGATTGGATGCGGAAAGAGTGTCTGGATAGGCAGAGAATTGAAGTAATTTGTTCAGCGAGTTTAATTACCGCCTCCTTGCTTTTTATGTGTAAGAACGTGACAAATGCATCCAAATTTCGAGCGATTTTCCCCAGACCATTTCCGTAACCGATTTGATGCATCTGAACACCTGTAGAAAACCCTTTTTCTAATCCAACCGCGTCTGGAAGACTCTTCGATGATCCAGCTAATGTCACCTGTCAGCGTACCGACAGATTCAGAATAAAGTGTGTAGACTGATACATCGACATCAACAACGACGAGTTTGCGCTATGCGAGTATTCACCGCACTTTTACGTTGAATTGATCGTCTGCATCAAAAATTGACCAAAATGGTTGAAAGAACACAGCCTTCGCAGTTCAGCGATCTCAGGTCTGTACACTTTTAATTATCACTGCTTTTCGGAAGGCATGGGTGAGTGGGTCATTAAATAAGAAGGCATTCCTTTTCCGTGGAAATTATCAACTAAGCATCCCGCATGTGACAGCAAACCAACCATTCAGCTCAAAAAAGCTAGAGTTCCCCCTTATATGTCCTGTCCCGATCGGAAGCACGACATTCTGTAAATGATTTAATCTGCAGCAGTGTACTGTGGTTGAAACAGAGAGCCGAGACACCTTTCGTAATGGCAAACAGTATCCTCTGAAAGTCAGCCTGTTATTCAGTTTTGCTCGGTCCAAGATAAACTCCTCATGCATAGAAAATACAAGATTGCACACTAAGGCATCGAGCGCATTCGCACTACCATTACCCAGAAAAATACGACTAAGCTGGTTGAGTATCTTCGGAGTGCAGAAATTGCAGCCTTTAGCGAACGGATAATTACTATCGAAATCAACGTCCTGGCGTATGCCGTTAAACAAATCAACGGTGAAACACCTTTGGCTATTGAAGCCTTCAATTTTTCCTCATTTCAAGGGAACATGCAGCTCAACTAACGATAATGTCGAACTCTGACTGACTCGGGCTTCAAGTGCACTTGGTCTATCTGAGTGTCAGATGGTGGTGCAGTTAATATTTACAGTGTGAAACGTAGACCACCTGCTTTGAGGGCGTATTAAGCATCGAACAGTCATAGTTATTCGTGGCTTATCGTTAACTGGCGTTAGCGCCTTTTGTACTGACAATTTAGAAGTACAACAAAAATTTGCTTAACATATTCTACAGTAACTCGTGTAGCCTACGTGGAGCGGATCAACTGATAAATAGCGTACACGACATTATAAACCCGGAGGATTACGCCCGACAGCGTGGTCTAATATACTTTTGTATTATTTGCCTTGAAGAATTACATAGATTAATCACAGAACAAGCTTCTCAAACGCCAGCTAACTGAAATTGTGCAAAAGGTAGCGTTTGCAAAGGTAAGCATCAACACCGTAGTTCATGTCGTCGATTAGATGGATTTACCGGGGTGCAATTTCTCGTGTTGAAACTGTGCATTGGGGCATTGGTGCATCTTAAGCGAATAAAGTTATAGGACTTGTATTAGTGTCAGGAACCTTTTGAGAGATGGCGACGAAAACGAAACACCGTGTTACTATGATCTATCTTTCGTTTGCTGTTCAGAAATACCTACTCCGTCAGACTCACTTAGGAAGAATGTTTTTTTCTGTTTCTGAAGTACTTTGGAGGACCTCGTGACAATGACAACATCATTCTCACAATTATGGATAATAAGCCAACATTGGCGGTTAGTTGAGCAACACAAACGCTTATATCCATTAACGAACAATACGGCAATATATGTGAATTACACTTTTTCAAGTCGTGCTCATGAATGCATCTCCCCCGAACCTAACCACCTCCACAGTGAACACAACCCATGACAAGCACTTCAACCACTGTCCTGGCTGGCCGATTTGTGGCGTGCTCGAGGGTTATGAATACAGGCATGTCAAACAACAGCTTTTTTAAGAAAGAATCGACCGCGAAGGGAGCAACAGATATAAAACAGAGCAGACGACGAACTCAGACGAATTATGGAAATTGGTCAAAAGGCTGATAAGAGCGGACATTGTTAACTATCCCCAAAATTATCAGTCGGAGCATTAAGCTTCCTTTATATATCCTGAAACAAATTTAACAGGTAGATAAGCGCTAGCAGACAAAGCACTGAGCTCGGCGACGTCGTACCCACAGGAACCCTGAACTAAGCGACTGATCAGATTACCCTACATCTGAGTACACTCAGAAGGGGATCCCTTAGCTGTGCCTTCCGATAACAATATAAGGTGTCACAGTACGGCCCACTAATTTAATCTGTCAGTTAAGAAGCAACTACAAAACCAAACAGGTCTCCAAGGTCGTGATATTAAAACTATTTGAGTGTTTTCACATTCTACGTGAGGAAAGCATTCTGCGTATATCGCATGGTCCCTCCGACATTCCATGACGAGGACGGATGAACAAAGCCATTTTGGAGCAGCTCTTACAATACACAAAAAATATAAAAAATCGGTAGGCCCTCAACTCTATTACTACCGTAAAGGCCACTTGCCCATCCACTCTAGAAAACCAAAAATTATGTAATGCTAATGTTGCATGTCCTGCTTGACCTGCAGATGGCACTCAGAATTACATATAAGGATACTCCAAAGAAATCTATAAGTTAGATATAATATTGCAGTGCGTGATATGGGGTAAACAAACCCGTTTACTAATTTTACTGAACCCCGTGGTGTTTGTATCGCGCGGAGATCTCATCGAAGGGGAATTTGTATGTTTCTCATTGCAATATTACATATGCAAAGAGAAGGCTTCTGAAAACTGGTCAAGACACCTGAACAGGCATCTCCAAAAGATTGGAGCGAAGAAGTTTCAGCATCCATGTGGAAAGAGTAATCAAAACACCAAAGACCAAAGTTATTAATAACTTAAGCTGAAAAGATTAGGTCATATTTGCGCTTTTTATAATCAGTGAAAAGGCTGCATAAGACCAATCAGACAAATTTATGTTATTGAGTAAAAGAACACAAAGATAATTAAAGAGCTGTAAGAGACACCTACACGAAAGCAAAAAAATATGCCCAATGCCTCTTTAGAACTTGGATTGATATTCAAATAATTGCTTTATTGTATAGTGTAGAAAAACATATTTTGGAATTTGGAATTTCAGTCTTTAATTGTAACAGTTAGCAGAAGTATATTTGAAGGATGTATTACCTTCTTTAACGATAAACATTGCAAATAAATATAAACATAGCGGACACATACCTGCTAAGCCGTCAAAACCTTCGATAAAACCTATCCGGAAGAAAATAGTATAGTCAATTTAAGTCACTTTAAAGTCACTTTATTTAGGTAAGTAGGCTTTCGCCATTGAGCTCCCTATTCACATGCAAAAATATCAACAGAATAAACGTTTACTGTAATAAATCTGACAAATGGAAATGTAGGGTCATCGATATGTTTGGGCCAGGCGCTGCTGACACTATCTTCATTATATGTACAAACGTTTCTTAGCTAATGAGTATCTAGTTTGCCTTTTAATGTGTCAACAGTTTCTGAAAGGACCACCTCATCAAAGAGTCCATTCCATGCTCCAACGACCCTCTGTGAAAAGGCGTTCCAACGGAAGTCAGTGTAGTCCAACTTCCTCAGCAGTTTAAAGGGATGACGCCACAGATGTTCCATCCCAGCCAAATCGAAGATGTCAGAAAATTCTAGGGCAAACTCGTGGCCTCTGACAATCCGGTAGGTTTGGATGAGGTCACCGCGTATTTGCCTGTAATTGACAGGAAATAAATCAAGTTCAGCCAGTCTGGCTTCGTAAGGCAGATGACTTTGATTCTTGACGATCTTCGTAGCCCTCGCCTGCACTCGTTCCATCTGTAGATAATCCTTCCTAAACCACGGACGCCGGTCCTGAAAGGAATATTCCAAATTAGATCGAACAAATACCCCGTAGGTTTTTCGGAAGAGTTCCTTATCAATCTGAACAAATCCTCGTATGAGCGCAAATAAGAGCTGTGTCGCGCGTTAAGCTGCCTTTAAACACTGTGAAGATTATTTGAGTAAGGAGTTTATATGAACACCGAGGTCCTTCTGTTCCTGGAAAATTGAAAGGGGCTGCCCATTGAGGATGTATTAGTAGGAATCATCCTCCTCACTGGTCCTTCTGGTACGGAATCTTAGGACCACACACTTTTCAACGTTAAAATGTAAGAGCCAACGAGCAGACCAGTTGCTAAGACGGTTGAGATCCTCTTGAAATGCTTGCCTATCGGAATCCAACCTGATGACCCTCCATAATTTAACATCGACTGCAAAAATGATGGCGCTGCAACCCAGGTCGTTGACACAGTCGTTGATGTACACTAAGAAGAGTACCGGCCCTAAGTTCCAAAAGGAAAACGTTATTAAAGTTGGGAAACCTCCTAACCCTCCAGTATTTACCATTCATACCCAAAATTTCCTTAGCAATTATCCCAACTAATCAACTTCTCAGGCTCCCCCATTATTTAACATTACCCCTTACTGTAACAGTTTTCCAAAACCATTTGTTCCATTTTCAATTCTTATTCTCCCCACATATTATTCCAATATTCCTCAAAATCCTATTTATAGGCCTCCTATTTTTCGCTAACGCAGAAAATAGCCTTCTTCTCAATGGATACCACCCAAATATGTTTCTCTACAATAATCCTAATTTAGTTAGCAGTAACAGCTTAGTTAATTGTGGAGAGCAGCAATTTTACTTTCCGTCCGCACCTTCCTCTTTACGGTTTACTTCCCCACCACCAAGTCTTCCTTTTTTATAAGTAGCGATAACCCTAGTTTGGATACTCGAACTACGCTTGATGTCATATTACTTAATGCTAGATCTGTTTTAAATAAGATGGCCCAACTGAGAGCCATTGCTTTCGAGTTAACGCCTGATGTTTGATATGTAACTGAATCTTGGACCCATCCCTTAATTTCCGACTCTTTGCTTGCCATAGACCATTATGATCTCTACCGGCAAGACCGCATTAGCAAGCGTGGTGTTGGTTGTCTTCTCTATATTAAAGCTTCATTTAAGCACTTCCCATTTGATCTAGATGTTACGTCATTCTCTGGTAATTACTGCTTCGCATCCATTATCCTGTCGCCCCGGCAAAAGGCGATTCTCGGATGTATTTACAACCCGCCTAATTAATCATCCGATGATGATGTGAAACTTTGTGAAATTTTTAAATTTATTTCGGAGTCCAATTTTAACATTAAAATAATCGCTAGGGATTTAATTTTCCTGAAATTGACTGGATTTCAAACTTTTGTCCACCCAGATTTCAGCATTTCCTCGATACGATTAATTTTTCTAATTGGTCCCAGCTTGTCCGTTCTTCAACGAGAGTAAAGCATATTTAAGACCTGATTTTAACAAACTTCATTGCTCCCCTCTTAGTTGATTTTAAGCAGGGCCTATTCCAAAGTGACCATACACTAATTCACTGTTGCCTTCCGATTGTTTCATCGAAAAAGGCTAGCACCGTTCGTACCTATCTACCTTTTGACCACGCAGATATGAGCATAATTAGTAACTTCTTGGACTCATTGGACTGGCAGCATCTCTCCTCCATTTACGACGCAGCAAGTCTTTGTGACATCATGTCAGTCGTTTCAAGTAACATCCTGGAGCTTGTGCCAAACAAAATAGTCAAGCCGTATGTCTCGGAATCCACCGTTCCTCACTTTCTTTTGCCAAGACTAAAGAAATTGAGGAAGCAGTTGAAAGATCAATATACTTGTTCGTTATCTGTACATCTAAGGATCGCAAAGATTTTTGAATTCGTCTTGCGCACTCAGTGAGCCAAACTCTGCAAAATCTGTTGGTCAACAGTTCCACCGTCGATCCTCTTCCAAACGAGGTTTTGAAATTTCTCCATTTCTAAACGAAGATAAGAACTTCGTTCTCGAAGACTCTGACAAGGCAAAACTGTTTAATGCGTTCTTTGCCAATCATCTTACGATGGAATCTGAACCGGCTTCGACTTTTCTGGCAGCCTAATTTAATGTTATCAGCACTATTGATTTCTCCTTAGAACTAATTCGTAAGCAAATAATTCGTCTAAAAAACTCGCACTCTTCGGGGACCGAGGGTATTACAAACTCAGTTATTAAGAGAGTGCCAAGCTTTCCCCGATTGCTTAGCCGTATATTCTCAGTTTATCTTCTAAATGGATTCTTTCCTGACTCATGGAAGACATCTATTATTCTTCCTGTCCTCAAGTCGGTATCTCGTTCGGACGTAAATAATTATCGAGGCGTTCACAAAACCCCGGCTCTAGCAAAACTTCTTGAAAAAAATATTTTTAATCAAATTCTCGACTTTTGCTTAGAAAATAAGCTCTTAAGCGACTCGCAATATGGTTTTCTACCTGGGAGATCATGCGAAGTGTGTCACTTAGCTTTTCTTAACCTCGTCACTTCCTTTAGAATTTAGAATTTATATTTGGTTAGCACCGGCAAGGCACTTTCTAAGCAACCATTAGTAACGAAATAAAGTTATGAAAATGTGTGCAGATAAAATGTCCAAATACATAACTTGTCATGCTATGTCAACCTGCTATGTTCCCTTCGTAATGAGCAGCAATCAGTGATTGTGATTTATTTGACCTGAGCAAAGCCTTTGACAAGGTACCGCACAGACGTCTTCTGGTGAAATAGGAAGCCCTCGGCATCCGGCCTCCTCTCCTTGACTTCATTGGTTCCTATTTGTCTAATCGCAGTGAGAAGGTTTTAGTTTGTAATAGCTATTCGAGGCCTCAGCCGATCACGAGTGGCGTTTTTCAAGGCACGGTTCTTGGTCCCCTTCTTTTCATCCTGTACATAAACGAAATTTCAACTTTACTCACAAATTAACAAAAATTCGTTTACGCTGACGATCTCAAGTGCATTTATTCATTTTCTTAAAGACACTGCCAATAGTTGCGTTGATAAAATTAACACTGATCTACTTATGCTCACACGTTGGAGCTGTACTTGGCAGATGACATTTTCTTCATCCAAGAGTAGTTTTATGTGTTTTGGCCCCGCTAAGCTTCCTGGACCCCGCGTATTTCGAAATAGTACACTTTTAGAACGATCAACCATAAAAGACTTAGGTCTAAGTTACACGAACAAGCTAGCATTATCGCCTCATGCAGATCGAATTTCTGCAAAGGCTGCACATATATGTGGTTTTATATCGCATAATTTCTTCCCTCCGGAAATAAAGTTAGACCTGCACCGCATGTTTGTTCTTCCTATTCTAGAATACTGCCGTCCCCTCTTTGGGCTGATGAACGCCACTGACCGCAGTAAGATTGAAAAAGTTCAGAGGGTTTTTACTCAAAGACTATTTTCTCTTCCTGGATCCAGTATCTCTTATACGGATAGATGCCAGATAGCAAACATTAAATTTCTGTGGGTTAGAAGACTCGAAGCCGGTCTCTGCTTCCTGTTTCGCGTAAACTCTAGCCCAAATCTACCACGAATTAACGCTCTCACTCCGGTAGATCGACCCTATGCTACTCGTAATTCCTCCATGATCATTTCACTACCCCTTAGCTCCACAACTAATCGTTTTCAGTTTTTTGCAATAAAATATGCTTTCATTTGAAATAATCTTCCACTGAAAATTAGATTGTCGTCTACATTAGCTATTTTCAAAACCAAAGTACGCAAACATTTAACTTCGGAAGATATAAAGTCCATATTATCTGTTTCCTTCCCAAATTCGCAACTTTTTGATTTCGAAAAGGGTCCTCCTGATATTTGAGGCAGCTCCATTGATATTATATTGGTCTCTTATTATATTTCCATCATCCTCTGCAGAGTTTATCTTTGCATTCACTTTTTCTTCCCCTCCTTTTAACCTAGCATTGCAACCTCTTGACAACCTTGATACTTCCCTCCGAATTCGCAACCCTGACGATAATCTCCAGGTTCCGTTGATGATCGAGGCGGGTCAGGTGGTTTCACCTATTTGGTGATGGACTATGCAGTCAGCAAGGTTGCATCTCGATGATGATCTCGTGACCTCTACTGTCACCTCTTCGTTTTGACCATGTTGTCTACGATGAGTTCGTCCTCTCTAACATCCACTGGTGTTTATAAACAGCAGCTCTGACTGCTATATTATCTCTCACCCGACAAGGAGCTTTCCGAACCCTCATACGTTGTCAGCAACATCACAATACTATCCCATTGCATTAAGCTATTATTTTTTTAGTGAAGCAGTTTTTTCTCCTATTTTTTTAAATTGGCGGCTTGCCAAACTCCGCCTCCGATTTAACCCTAGGAGTGTTTTTACTGCTTCTTTTCCAGTTCACCGTATATGCCAAAGATTGTTGACTTTTGTTTTAAAAATGGCAAATCGTTTTGAATCGGATATGTTTACCATACTACACATTTCTGCTGTTTATATGGATGCACACATAGTGCAGCAATTATCCACTTTGTATTTATTAAAACCACGGTACTAAGTTTGTAATGATGGGGCCCTCTGGACCTTAAATATACAATTTATTTATCTATTAAGACGGAGCCTTGAAGGACACCACATTGAACCGAATAAGTTGTTGACTTCGAGGTATCGACGCACACAGTTTGCAATCTTTCTGTAAGAAATTCTGCGATCCGTGTCAGCAGGATTCCTCTAATGCCAATTTCAGATAATTTTTTTGATGAGATATTTGTGTGAGACACTTGGAATTGCCTTCTTGAAATCAAAGTAGATGACGTCACCCCTACCATCGTCGTACACATGAAACATCAGGCATTAACTCGAAAGCAATGGCTCTAAGTTGGGCCATCTTATTTATAACAGATCTAGCGTAAAGTAATATGACATCAAGGGTAGTTCGAGTATCCAAACTAGGGTTATCGTTATTAATTTAAAAAAAATTGGAGGTGGGTAATTAAGTTGAAAGTTATTGTGGCTTGGAGGGTAATTGCCAACTGCGCCATAACGATTGGTATATATAACGTCATTAACAAAAGGCTGAGAGGGATATCTGAAAGGTGTAGGAATAAAACTTTCCGGTATCGAACCACCATAGGGGTAACGACCAGGATATGCCTGTTGGTAGTTAAAACGGAATGACGGGAAGTTAGATGGAATATAGGGGCTAATGGGAGAGGCAAGCAGCTTTAAGAATTAAATGCTGGAAAGTCAGGTCTTGTATATCGGTTTACATGGTAAGGGTTATTTGCCTGTTGGAGAGGCTTGCTTAGTTTTGGAGAGGGCAGTATGCGATTACTGAGACCTGCGCTATCTTACTTTTGGGTCTGGGTTAGATTTACGTCCTTTGGAAAACCTGCCTTAGGTGATATAATTGAGGGTATAAGATGACCCGTGGGGTTATGGGACGAGCTAGCTTGTGGAGGGTTAAATAAGTTAAATTTAGATGAATGCGGATTTTGTATTTAAAGAAGGTTATTTATGCGACTTGGCTCGGGAAATTTCCCGGAGAGGCCTGCAGAATTGCGTTTAAGCGGGGAAACTGGCAGTCTATGTGCTTTAGACGGGTTAGACGGTATAAATGCTTTAGACGGGGTCGCAAACATTACAAGCGGGATGAAAGCACCGGAAATTGCAGTATTCGGCCGCGAGGGAGACGAAGTAGAAGGTTGAGTGGAGGGGCTGACCGAACTAGACATCTGAGAAGATGAATTAGCAGTTGCATTGACGTTAGTGGAAATACGACCAGACTTATGAATATTAGGTTGAGAAATTGATGATAAGAAGGACCCATTTCTTCGCTCCATTGGTGTAAGATCTCGAAAAAGGAAACATTTTGTCATTTCCAAATAGCGAGAAGTGCGACCTCGTTGAGCAAAGATTGAGTCAACCTCAACTGTTGACAACAATTTAACTAGTATAGGAGGATTCTTGCTACGCGAAGAGAGGCGTTTTGCTTCCACTATTTTGTAGTTGAAACCACCCGAGTACAAAAAGTCCATAGCAACGTCAACTGGGCGTCTGTGTATGGGAGCATTTTTTAGGAGAAAATTGTGATTGCGTTTCTGTCTATCAAAAGCCTCGCTGGCGACCAAGTGAACAAGCGAATCGAGACGCCTGCAATCCTGAGAGGGAACATCAGATATGTTACCATCGAACAGATTGCCGAGTATAGACAAAATGGATCCAAACTTCATAATGAATTCGTTGCAGTTCTGTAAAGCGGCCAGATCTATCTGTTTAGCTTTAACTACGGGTTGTACATTTGAGTCAATGTTGAAACTGCTAGGTGTATTCAAGCATCGTTTTGGTCCGGAGGCATGTAGTTTACGACGAATTGAGCTTGTTGGTTTCATCTTTCGTCGAAAATAAGAGAAAGATCTACGCAGGATACGCAGGTTATAATAAATTTATGAAATTCCAACTTAATTCTATCTTAGTGTTTTATAATTCTACGTTTTCTACGAGGATTTATAGGGATAGCAAGTTGTAGTTGTCTAAAGACTAGAAATTCAAAACTTTATCAGCAATTTAGCCAATAAAGATAGCAGGAAACAAATAAATCCGTTCAAAGGTGAGAACGAGAAATGAGGCTATGTCAGGTGAATAATATGACACTGTGTAGTTCAACCTATTGTTAAAGACAAAGACCACAGGTAATTATATACGATAAAGGGCTAAAAATGCAAACCTTTTATCTGCAATTAAGCCAATAACGACAAAAATAATTGTAGGCGATTATAATCTGCCAGACATTGACTGGCAGGCAAATTGCTCTCTGCCTAAATATCAGAAATTGGTCGATACTATTAAATTTTCAAACATGTCACAACTGGTCAGATCAATTCATACAAATGACAGCATTTTAGATTTAATTTTTACAAATGATGTCCACCCGCTCTTTATGAATTTCCATCATGATCTATTCACAAGTGATCACGCAATAATTCACTGTTGTTTCCAGTCCCCTTTCTTACGAAGCCGGAGGTTAAATGCAATAACTTTGACTTTGCTAACACAAAACTATGAATTAATAAATAATGTCGTAAGCACTCTAGATTGGCATAGCATATTTTCAATCAACGATCCAAAATTTTTTCTTGAGCATTTGCAGAGCCTCGCATAAAAAATCCAGGCTTTTATCCCGTCTAAGATTTTTAATTCAAATACAGCTTCTTCTACTGTTCCATATTTTCTTAAAAAAAAGACTTTAAAAATTACGAAAGCAACTTAAAGATTCATTTCAAAGCTCTTTGTCAGTTAACTTAAGGATTGCACAAATATTTGAATTAGCATCAAAAATTAGGCTCGTGAGAGATAAGCGTAGGGAGTCTCAGACACTAAGTGATGCCAATTCATCCAAATCTGTTGCTCAAATCTTCCACGTTCGGTCATCGGCTAAGCATCTAAATGTAACTTCGCCCTAACTCTTCTGTAACAAAAATTATTTACAGAGCATTTGGGCAAAGCAGTATTGTTAAATTCGTTTTTTGCCGACCACTTCACCACTGAAACTAGCCCAGCTCCCACAATTCCTCTGCTTTCAAATTCAACTTTACTTCTAACAACCACTAATTTCTGGTCTTCATGTATTCAAAAATAAATAACTCCCTAATAAAACAGTTAAGGGATTTTCCACCTTTACTAAGCAAATTATTCTCAGTATTTCTCGAAAATGGTTTCTTCCCCGATTATTGGAAAACTTCTATTAAAATACCAGTTTTTAAACCTGGTTCCCTCTTGGACATTCATAACTATCGTTGTATTCATAAAACGTCCTCTCTTACTTAACTCTTCGGAAAACTTTTTTCACTGCCTATTTTTTCTAGTTCACCATTAATTTTAAAACATCGCTAACTGTTGACATAGCAGGACAAGTTATGTATTTGTACATTTTATCTGCACACATTGTCATAACTTTATTTCGTTACTAATGTTTGCTTTGACAGTGCCTTGCCGGTGCTAACCAAATATAAAATTCTAAAAATTCTAAAATTCTAAAACAAATCACGGATTTCTGCATAATCAATCAAATTATCAACATTTCCCAACACGGCTTCTTGCCGGACCGCTCTTGTGAAACCTGCCACATGTCTTTTCTTAATCTACTAACCACTGTTCGTTATGATCATCTATCTGTAGTAGTTATCTTTTTTGATCTAAGTAAGGCATTCGATAAAGTGCCTCATAGGCGACTTCTAGCTAAACTAGAAGCTAAAGGATTTCGTAGCCCGCTTACTGACTTTATTAGATCATACCGTAATGATCGAAAACCTAAGGTTTTAGTGAGGTCCCAACACTCAAGTGCTACCCTGATTATAAGTGGTGTCCTTCAACGTACCGTATTAGGTTCTTTGTTGTTCTTACTGTATATAAATGGTATTTCATCGATATTTTAACATCCACAATATTTTATGTATGCTAATGACCACAAATGCGTGTATTTCTTCTCTAACTCTACGACCAAACGCTGCCTAGAAAAAAATTCATTCCGACTTAGACGCACTTTCGGACTGGAGCTCCACATGGCTAATGGAGTTCTCACATTCTAAGTGTCGCTCCATGAGTATTGGGCCTGGTAGGCTGCGCAACCACTTATTTTTGAAGTTTTCCCTGTGATTGAATGTTTCTCCATCAAGGACTTGGGCTTAAGCTACACCAATAAATTAGATCTTTCGCCTCATGCCGATAAAATTACGGTCAAATCTGCTCAAATTTTCGCTTTATTTCTGATAATTTCTACCTAAGTGACATTAAATTAAGACTGTATCGTATGTTTTTACTTCCCATTCTTGAATTTTGCTGTCCTTTCTTCTGTTTAGTGAACGAATCTAGCCGTTCAAAAATTGAAAATGTTCAAAGACATTTCACAAAAAACTCCTGTTTCTGACTCTTTCAACTACTTCCTACTCAGCAAGATGCCAGCT
Organism: Schistocephalus solidus; assembly: GCA_017591395.1. Taxonomy (NCBI): domain Eukaryota; kingdom Metazoa; phylum Platyhelminthes; class Cestoda; order Diphyllobothriidea; family Diphyllobothriidae; genus Schistocephalus; species Schistocephalus solidus. Next base: position 248,829 of record WEDG01000815.1, on the reverse strand, counting down.
AACGAAGCTAAAATTTCTTTGGGTCAGGAGACTTTAAGCAGGCTTTGTCTCCTTTTCCTTAAAAGGTCTTCAGGCCTTCGCCCAGTGGTGTAGCACATGGCGCCTTTCACTTTCTTGGCACAAGTGCTCCGTTATGGTTCTTGGTGACAACCATCAGCCCCACCTAAGCATAGATGGTCACGACATAAATGTGCCCGGAGTCGTAAAGGATCTGGGCATATCATATTCTAGTAGTCTTAATCTGTCAGAGCACTGCGCCCTGATTGTCTCGAAAGCACGCCAAACTACTGGGTTTATTCGCAGAAATTTTAAAACAGTCAACATTAGAATCAGCCTCTATAAAATGTATGTCAGGCCTAGTCTGGAATACTGCTCGTTTTTATTTAGACTTCTGCACGCACGTTTACAAAAATGGTTTTCTATTTGGAACACCGAAACCAGTCCTACCAACAACGCTGTGATCTTACAAGCCTTGACCCACTGTGACTTCGCAGATTACAGAAGGGACTATTTAAACTTTTTAAACTTCTAAACAGTCGTTCATTTAACCTCCTTACATCTCTGAGACACCTCGACCACTCTCGGCGCACCAGTCATCGAGATGTATTTTTATATCTTCCTTTGGCACGCACAGTTAGTTACCGACAGTTATTTTTCGGTAAACGCTATAGCAATCTGGAATAAGCTACCTAGAAGTATAAAAATTCAGCAAAGCTATCCCTTGTTTAACGCGAACTGTCACTAGTTTTCTACATTCAGGACACCTTCCAAAACTTTTGGGTGCTGACTCTGTGGAAGCTCTCTTTGGTTCTGATGGCGTTCACGGACTCTGAATCCTGTGCCGGACTTTATGCTGAGGGCGATATTTCTGGCTCTGGTGACCTCAATCGGCTTATTTCTCAGTCGACAGCGAATAGCCGCTCGCCGACATACCTGCTGGTGCGGAATACCGGATCCATAACACTGAATGGAGAAGTTCTTCACCGGGCACCTGCGGCAACGCGTCCCTATCCTGAACTTTGATTTCTCAATAAGCTGCAGTTTTTTCTCCTGAAAACACCTGAAACAATCATCAGGAGTTTTTCACTGTCAGCTTGACTCTCTACTGTATATATTTTTTGTCCTTGCCTCTAAACTGGCAATAAATAAATAAAATAAAATACATAATAGTTCAACTCGCCTAAGCTTTCTGTAATTACCCCCATTAGTCATCATTTATAACCTAAGACATTCTGCACTAATTTTACCTCCCCCTGCATCCTGTACGTGTACACGCTCTCTCTTCTTGGCTTCTAGGTATAGTTTTCTTTGGAATAACTTGCCAATTTAAATTAGGTCGTTAACTAGTCTATCTGCATTCAAGCAAATACAACAAATTTATCTTAATACTGATTCTATTAACCTTTTATTTTCCTCATCTTTTCCCAGTAGCTTTCCCCATGACTCGGAGAAAGGACCATCGGGAATTTAAGTGACCCTCTTGAAACTATTTTCGCTACCTCGAGGCGCCCATGAACTATGATGTCTCCTTATATCACCAGTCATCCAAACAATGAAGTCATTCGGAAGTACACATTCGGTGGTCCATAGTCTAAAATGCTGCCGTTTCTTTGGATACTAACCATCATCAGAATTCAATTCTGGATCCTAAGATGCTGAGGACGTAAGTTCATTGACGCATTTTCGTGAGATTTTGTTTTATACGCCTAAGTGATCAAGAACGAATTACCTCGACAATTCATTATCTCATTCTGAAATCATTCTACCGTATTACCCCATTCTACCAACTGACCATTTTTTCCTAAGCTGTTTTTCTCCTACCTTCTATTCAAAAAGGAAGGCCTATTGAACTCTGCCTCCATTTTTAAGGTAGGAGTTTTTTAACTGCCTATTTTTTCTAGTTCACCCTTAATTTTAAAACATCGCTAACTGTTAACCTAGCAGGACAAGTTCTGTCTACATTATTAAATATTTTTACATTTTATCCACACACAGTTTATAACTTTTTTCGTTACTTCTGTTTGTTTAGACAGTGCCTTGCCAAATATAAATTCTGAAATTCTAAATTCTAAAAAACGTATATATTCATGCACTGGACCAGCCTCTAAAACAGCACTACTGACGTTGTCAAGCCAAAGCTCCGGTCCTCAAGTGAATACCGAGGCAAAGAGCCGACCCAAGTGCTCGGCCTTGTCACAATTTTTGGAAACTTCAACACCATTTCCATCCATAAGTACTGCAACTGGGTCCTTATTTTTTAATCGACTATTGATATAATGGAATAAAAGTTTAGACTTATTTTTAGCCTGCTGGATAAAGGGAGTAATCCCACAGCAGCGTACTTACTGATGGGTGCCATAGAATACCCTTCATCAATGTAAGAGTAGTCCTTCGTAAATATTAGGTCTAGGGATTTGACTCTCTGGTTCTCTCTAAATCTCGTTGGTATGTTAACCTTCGGTACCAGAAATTGGTTGAGAGTGCGATCAATTAGCTTGTTACCGAAGGATGTTGGCATAAGGTCAAGGTCAAGGTCAAAGGCGGTTGGTTCAAATTTGAAGATAAGTGCATTCTCGAATTTTAAACCGATTTCTTCGTTTTCTGTTGAAAATATTATTTTAATTATTGACAATTTATTGTATTTCTATCTCATTATCAGCTGCACACACTTGCAGTTATTGCAATTGCACAAGGGTAAAATATAAAGTTTTTAAACTTTTTCACCCTACATATCCTCATTAAAGTTCTCGCAGATTTACGTCAAAAGGACGGAATATAAAGGTTAATCCTAGAAATAAAGTTAAATTTTGTAAGTTTACCTTATTTCCATTGAAGAATAATTTGCAGTAACTGGTATACCAGTTGATATAATTTTTCATAATGCATAGCCTCTTCGCTAATTCTATATTCAGTTTAAACTCGTTACCTAGCAGATATTTGCTTGCAGTGCCTTGCTTAAGACACATATTTCAAATATTACATCTTTTATTCCGCAAAACGTCACTAGTGACAATTTCCCTTTCGTATTATCGAATTGGAAATTACTTATATTTTAAAATCAATATGAAACCCCAGTCAGTGCTTAGACGCAAACATCCACTTCGCGTGAAACTTCCACTAGAGCAACCCTCCTTAAGCATGAAGAAATTAGACCTTGACGCCCTGGAAAACTTTAATACCTTTATGTCTAAATATGGTTCCCTCTTCACGATCCTTGGTACCATTTTTGAGGGAAAGTTGTCTTCACTCACTTCTCAACAATGCGTGAAACTAGAGCCTTTCATAAACATGGTCAGTACCGAGTCAATTGACCGACATAAGAGAAGTTTAAATTTTCTTTTAAAAAACGTCCCCAAGAGTAAAATCCCCCTGGACGTTGCATTTCATTTCCTTTACTCGTGCGGCCTTAACTTTAAAGTCGCTGAAGCTAAAAGGTTGTATTCCCGTAGCAAAAACCCGCCAGTTCTGGTCAAACGTTTTTCAGCTATTGAAGTTGACCTTATTTTCTCTAAGCATGAGCACTCAGCTCAATATTTGAAAAAAAAAGTTGTTTATCTGTGGGGATAAAACCCCAACGGAACGTCAAGTTTCACCCTCATTAGCAAACAAAAAGCCTTCGTCGACACCTTTAATATTAAAAGTTATCTCAGAGGTTTGTCCTGTAGCTAATGCAAGCCCACGGCCCTCCGGATCGACAGGAATTTCAATTCCAGCTGGATCTTCACCCGTTACCCTTGTTCCTGGTTTGAGTGAAATTGTGTCAAAGCCACTTCTTTCTCATCCCAAGCAAACCATGCCTGTTATAGCTGCCAAATCTACTAAACCTAAGAAAACTCATAGTAAGTCTGAATCATTGGCTAATCCAGGCATAAAAATCAGTAATTTCATTACCGATGGGAAACCTGTTAACCCATCACCATCTACGACAGCTGCGAACGCTAACATTAGCATCTTTCCCAACCAAAAAAGTGTCCCAAATCTCCAAATAATTAACGCTTCTAATTATGTTACCAGTTTTTCGAAATCATTTATTCCCTTTTCAAATGCACGTTTTCCGCCAATTTATGCTAACTTCCCTCAAAATCTCATTTCTATGCCACCCTCTATCTTTCAAATGCCACAATTTAGCCTTCTTTTACAAGGTTTTCATCCAAATATGCCGTCGTACAATAATCTCAGTTCTCTTAACAGTAACATTTCGACAAATTGTAGACCAGAGCATTTTTGTTTCCCACCTTTCGTTTCTTTTTTCCAGTTTTCTTCTCCGCCACCAAATTATCCTTTTAAGGAACCATGAAGTTCCTTGAGGAAAACCAATTACTCTCAGATCTCCAGCATGGCTTCAGACAAAATCGCTCCTGTCTTTCTAGTTTATTACTCTCCACAGAGCAGTGGACTCGTGCACTGGACGAAAATGGTAGGGTTGACGTCATATACACTGATTTCAAGAAGGCGTTTGACAGTGTCCCACTCAAACGTCTCATCTACAAATTATCTCAAATCGGCATAAGAGGAATGCTGCTGACATGGATCGCAGACTTTCTTACAGATAGATTGCAAACTGTGTGCGTCGATACCTCGAAGTCAACACCTACTCCGGTTCTAAGTGGTGTCCCCCAAGGCTCGGTATTAGGGCCGTTACTCTTCTTAGTGTACATCAACGACTGTGTCGGCGAACTGGATTACAGCGCCATCATGTTTGCAGACGATGTTAAATTGTGGAGGGTCATCAGTTCTGATTTCGATAGGCACGCACTTCAAGAGGATCTCAACCGTCTTAGCAGCTGGTCTGCTCGTTGGCTCTTAAATTTTAACGTTGGGAAGTGTGTGGTCCTAAGACTGCGTATCAAAAGGACCAGTGAGGAGGATGATTCCTACCAATACATTCTCAATGGGCAGCCCCTTTCAATTGTTGAGGAACAGAAGGACCTCGGTGTTCTAATAAACTCCTCCCTTAAACCATCTTCACAGTGTTTAAAGGCAGCTTAACGCGCTACACAGGTCTTATTTGCGCTCAGACGTGGATTTGTGCAGATTGATAAGGAACTCTTCCGAAAAACCTACGGGGTATTTGTTCGATTTCACTTGGAATATGCCATCCAGGCCTGGCGTCCGTGGTTTAAGAAGGATTATCTACAGCTGGAACGAGTGCAGGCGAGGGCTACGAAGATGGTCAAGAATCTAAGTCATCTGCCTTACGAAGCCAGACTAATTGAACTTGATTTGTTTCCTCTCAATTACAGGCAACTACGCGGTGACCTCATCCAAACCTACCGGATTGTCAGAGGCCGCGATTGTGCCCTAGAATTTGCTGACTTCTTCAAATTGGCTGGGACGGAACATCTGCGGGGTCATCCTCTTAAACTGCAGAGGAAAGTTGTCCACACGGAAGTCCGTCGGAACGCCTTTTCGCAGAGGGTCGTTGGAGCATGGAACGGACTCCCTGACTAGGTGGTCCTTTCAGAAACTGTTGACACATTTAAATTCAAACTAGATACTCATTTTCTGAAAAACTATTGTAAATATAATGAAGATTGTGTAAACAGTGGCAGATTGCGCCTGGCCCACACATATCGATGACCCTACATTTTCATTTGTCAGATATCTCACTGTAAACGTTTGTACTATTGACATTTTTGCATGTGAATAGGGAGCTCAAGGGCGAAAGCCTACTTCCCTCAATAAAGTGACTTAAAGTGACTATAAATACTGATGAGCGTAACCTGCAGCTCAGGAATACGCTCAGCTTAGTTTCACTCAATGCGAGATCAGTTGTAAAAAAGATGGCTGAGCTTAGAACAGTAGCCTTTGAGCTTGATCCAGATGTGCTGTGCATCACTGAATCCTGGGCTCACTCTCTTATTTCTGACTCAACGCTTGCTATAGATAATTTCAATTTGTACCGATAAGACCACGCTGAAAAACGTGGCGGCGGTTGCCTCCTTTACATTAAGTCATCCTTTGTACACTTCCCTTTTCATCTGGCCATTTCGTCCTTTTCTGGAAATGTATGCTTTGCTTCAGTCATCCTCCCTCACAATAAAAAAGCGTGAATTGGCTATGTCAATAATCCTCCGTGTTATTCTGGCAATGAAAGTGAGTTCTGTGAACTATTTGAAAAAGTTGCAGAAACTCACTTTGATGTCAAAATAATCGTAGGCGATTTCAATCTGCCAGACATTGACTGGCAGGCAAATTCCTCTCCGCCTAAACATCAGAAATTGGTCGATACTATTAACTTTTCAAACATCTCCCAACTTATCAGATCAGTTACTAGAAATGACAACATTTGAGATTTAATTTTTACAAATGATGTCCACCCTCTCTTTATGAATTTTCATCATGATCTTTTCACAAGTGATCACTCAATAATTCACTGTTGTTTTCCAGTCCCCTTCTTACAAAGCCTGAGGTTAAATGCAATAACCTCGACTTTGCTAACACAAACCATGAAATGATAAATAATTTCGTTAGCATTCTAGATTGGCATAGCATATTCGCAATCGACGATCCAAACTTTTTCCGTGAGCTATTGCAGAGCCTCACAGAACAAATTCAGTCTTTAACCCCGTTTAAGATTTTTAATTCAAATACAGCTTCTTCTACTGTTCCGCATTTTCTCCAGAACAGACTTAAAAAATTGCGAAAACAACTTAAAGATTCATCTTAAAGCTCTTTGTCAGTTCATTTAAGGATTGCACAAATATTTGAATAAGCATTGAAAATTAGGCTCGCGAGAGATAAGCGTAGGTAGTCTCGGACACTAAGTGTTGGCAATTCATCCAAATCTGTTACTCTTATCTTCCATGTTCGGTCAGCGGCTAAGCGTCTGAATGTAACTCCGCCCTTACTCGACTTTAACAAAAAAATTGTTGCAGACGATTTGGGCAAAGCAGAGTGGTTAATTTTTTTTTTGCCGACCACTTTACCACTGAAACTAGCCCACTCCCACAATTCCTCTGCTTTCAAATTCGCTTCTAACAACCATTAATTTCTCGCCTTCATGTATTCAAAAGGAAATAGCTCACCTAAAAATATCACATTCGGTTGGAACTGATAACATTCCTAACTCACTTATTAAACAGTTAATGGATTTTCCACCTTTACTAAGCAAGTTATTCTCAGTATTTCTCGAAAATGGTTTCTTCCCCGATTACTGGAAAACTTCTATAATAATACCAGTTTTTAAATCTGGTTCCCGATCGGACATTCATAACTATCGCGGTGTTCATAAAACGCCCTCTCTTGCTAAACTCTTCAAAAAACTAGTTGCAAAACAAATCACGGATTTTTGCATAAGCAATCAAATTATCAACTTTTTCCAACACGGCTTCTTACCGGACCGCTCTTGTGAAACCTGCCGCATGACTTTTCTAAATCTACTAACCTCTCTTCGTAATGATCATCTCTCTGTGGTAGTTATCTATTTTGATCTTAGTAAGGCATTCGATAAAGTGCCTCATAAACGACTTCTAGCTAAACTAGAAGCTATAGGATTTCGTAGTCCCCTTACTGAGTTTATTGGATCATACCTAAATGATCAAAAGCAAACAGTTTTAGTAGGGTCCTCATACTCAAGTGCTACCCCGATTGTTAGTGGTGTCCTTCAAGGTACCGTATTAGGTCCTTTTGTTGTTCTTACTGTATATAAATGATATTTCATCGATAGTTAAACATTCGCAATCTTTTATTTATGCTGATGACCTCAAATGCGTGTATTCCTTCTCTAACTCTACGACCGAGTGGTGCCTAGAACAAGTTCATTCAGACTTAGACGCTCTTTCGGCCTTGAGCTATGATTGAATGTTCCTCCATCAAGGACTTCGGCTTAAGCTACACCAATAAATAAGATCTTTCGCCTCATGCCGATAGAATTACGGCCAAAGCTGCTCAGTTTTGCGGCTTTATTTCTTATAATTTCTTCCTTCCTAAAATTAAATTAAGACTTTATCGTATGTTTGTACTTCCCATTCTTGAATTTTGCTGTCCTTTCTTCGGTTTAATGAACGAATCTAGCCGTTCAAAAATTGAAAATGTCCAAAGACATTTCACAAAAAAACTCCTTTTTCCGACTCTTTTAACTACTTCCTACTCAACAAGATGCCAGGTAATGAAGCTAAAATTTCTTTTGGTCAGGAGACTTGAAGCAGGCTTCTGTCTCCTTTTCCGACTAAATAATAGTTTAACTCTTCCCAAGCTTTCTGTCATTACCCCTGTTAGTTTTCCTTATAACCAAAGAAAATCTGCACTAATTATAACTCCCCCTGCATCCTCCACGTGTAAACGCTCTCTCTTCTTTGCTTCTAGGTATAGTTTTCTTTGGAATAATTTGCCAATTGAAATAAGGTCGTTAACTCGTCTATCTGCATTCAAGCGAAGACTGCACATTTATCTTAACACTGATTCTATTTACCTTTTATTTTCCTCATCTTTTCCCAGTAGCTTTCCCCATGACTCGGTGAAAGGACCATCGGGAATTTAAGTGACCCTCTTGAAACTATATTTTCGCTACCTTGGGTCGCCCATGAACTATGATGTCTCCTTATATCACCAGTCATCCAAACAATGACGTTATTCGGACGTACACATTCGGTTGTCCACAGTCTAAAATGCTACCGTTTCTTTGGATACTAACCATCATCAGAATTCAATTCTGGATCCTAAGATACTGAGGACTTAAGTTCATTGACGCATTTTCGTGAGATTTTGCTTCATACGCCTAAGTGATCAAGAACGAATCATCTCGACGGTTCATTATCTCATTCTGAAATGCTACTACCGTATTACCCTACTCTACCACCTGACCATTTTTTCCTAAGCAGATTTTTCTCCTACCTTCTATTAAAAAATGAAGGCTTATTGAACTCTGCCTCCATTTTTAAGGTAGGAGTCTTTTTTCACTGCCTATTTTTTCTAGTTCACCATTAATTTTAAAACATCGCTAACTGTTGACATAGCAGGACAAGTTATGTATTTGTACATTTTATCTGCACGTATTGTCATAACTTTATTTCGGTACTAATGTTTGCTTAGACAGTGCCTTGCCAGTGCTAACCAAATATAAATTCTAATTCTACACCATCAACTTTCAGATTTACCCAGTCTATTGTAGGTGGGTCAAATCTCCAGCAATAAGCATCTCCCGGTGACTTCCTCTTTCCTTGAGGAAATGAAAGAGGGACTCGTCAGTTTCACTTGGAATGGTTGGTGGTCTGTAGATCATCAAGAATTGTAGGTTTTGTAAACAATCCTTTTTAATCTTTATCCAGAGAAATTCATATTCACGGAAGATGGTGTGCACTCGTGTGACTGCCGAGATTCCTGTGCTTATGTGTACGACCACTCCACCACCCTGTCTATATTCTCGGTCTCTTCAAAAGAGCTGGTATCGATCTTTCGAAACCTCGCTATCTGCGATTTTGGCTTTGAGCCACTTTGCCGTAATGGCAACGATATCGGGGGTTTTGTCTGGCACTAGTGCCTTAAGTTCGTCTATTTTCGAAAGGAGACTCTGCGCATTGGTATACAAACATCTCAATTTAGACTGGGTAACTCCTCCATATAGACTTCTGCTCATCTCGTGCGATTGAATGCTTGAGTCTGTCAGTGTTTTTCGAAACAAACTGATGTTCATACCGCCCACGCTGAGTTCGTATAAGTTGTCGTCCACCGAGTTCTGGAGCGCTTTCCTGTTGTTATACGAGCTCTGTACAGTTGGGATCGTCGTGTGTAGTGTCCTCCATCTCGGTGAGGACTCGCCTTGATGATGTTCGGGGTCTGCCACAATAAAGACCTCTTCAGCACTTTTATTTTTCCATCCTTTATTTGGAGCCATTTTTCTCCCTGTTTGGTTCTCCTTTTCATTTCGGCTTTCAGCATCCTCATTTTGTGCATTTCCGTGCGTTTGTAATCCGGCTGAAGAAACACATACTTGTATGAACTACGGAGAGCCATTATCCCTTCTAGGAGGCGTGAAGCCTGAACATCATTTTCCAGAATTATTTTAAGAGCCTCGGTGATGATAATTCGTGTGAAACATCCGCTTTCCCTAAACGGAATGTTTTGTGCATGGTAACGCATTCGCCATCTTGATTAATCGAATATGATTATTCTCAGAAAAGACCGAGGTCATTTTCTACCTTTTCCTTTGCAATCAGAGAAGTGGACTCAGGAGCCCCTTTAATAACGAGTTTGTGTTTTCGTTCGAAATGTCTGTTTGTTGATTTTGAGTTCTGATTTGTTTATAGAGCATCAGTATCAGGAAGAATTCTACTCTGGTCGACGATGTTATCTGCGTCAATACGAGCAATGATTCCTAAAGTTAATGGCGAACCCCTTTTGGGAAGTTTGCCAATTTGTTCTGGACTTGCTCCCCTATCACCAACAAAGGATTTTGCTTGAGGATCTATCGGTAAGAACGAGCTTATTTTGGAGTTCAACCCCATTTTTTTGTGAAAGCATCTTGACCCTTTTCGACTTCAAATTCTTCATCTTCGTACCTTCAAATTCGACGAGCTCTCCAACTTTGCCCTTTTTGTATCATCCAGCAACGATGCCGCTTTTGCTTGTGTATCCAGAACATAACTCATTCTGTCTGAGCTGGATGACAGTAGTAAGGTGCATGATCTGGGTTGATCTCCCTTTCGAGGGAAGGAAATATCTATCGATTTACTGAGCTCTGTAGACGCAATGTCTTTAAGCTCTACAGCAGGTATTCTTGAGGAAGCTATATTTGCATACGTAATTTATTTGGTTTGAATTCTCATTGTTAGGGGTGTTTTTATTCCGGGTGAACAATGAACCTTCTCTTTTAGATCGGCCATATCTTCTTTCAAGTTACTTATGTCTTTCTCCATCAATAGGAATTTTTGAAAGAGATTTAAACACCCCATGCACTTTTTGTCCTCGATAATTACATTCATTAGTGTTATCAGGCTTTTTGTCCGCTTGGCAGGAGAAGTAGTAACAGAATAGATGTCTATGCGATCCTTTTCTGTTTGTATACAATTTTGTTTGCCGAATTACCGTGAGTATGTGGCACAGTGGTAAGGTGCGTCGCCACGTGGTAGACGCGTTGGACCAACACGGGGCCACATCAGGGCACGGCATGCGTTATTTGGGTTGCGCTCCGCTAACAAATGCCGAACATGTGAGGTGTAGTGGCACGCCTATAGGCGGCTAGGATGTAGGGGACCCGGCCGCGCCAGCTACCTGCTTCCTCTCCCGCCTCCGGTTTTCTGGACTCTGTCTTGACACCGGGCTCAGGTGGGGGAGGAGGAGAGAGTGCGTTAGCTGCAGCACAAGGCTTTTATCACTTAAAACTAATTCACGTGCAAGTCACCGTCCCTGCTCCACCCTTCCATGGAGCATACGGTTGACATAGTCGGACTACGATGTTCGAACTATCGAGGTGCGTCGCCACGTGTGTCTGCAACGAATGTTCAACTCCCAATCGCGCACCCAATTGTTTTCTCCGCCCAGATGAATACTGATCATCTGTGTTTTCCATACCTCTTAGGATTGTATGCGAAGGCATTTAATTTATAAATCTTCTTCAATAAATGGGCTAGGGTGCAATAGTATTCAGCAGTCAGACTTCTGGTAAGCATGCAACGACTCAGCCTTTGTTGTGACTTCCCCTTTCCGATTGAAAGCAGATTAAAGCAGCACACCGTTGGCGTGAATTTTGAAAGCAGGTGAACGTTGAAACTTGTGTTTTGCTTAGGGATAACGTCCAGAAGGTGTAATAATCCTCAGTGAAGGAATATTTGGATAGCCGCAGAATCGCTAAGTCCAAGTAATTACTTGAACTTAATAACTCTCTAAATTTTGGAGTTATTTAAATAACTCCAAAATTTAGAGACTGGGCAATTCACTCAAAGGTTTTTTAAAACCAACGTGTCTTCTACACTAAGTTAGAGACTAAAACTTCATAAACTCAAAGGAGCTGAAATTCAAAAGCATTTTTGAACGATTTTACATCAGTTAAATCGACATTTTTAACACATTGAACGCCTTTCACGTGGGTTTTTCCGAAAAAAACTTACATTTATATGAATAAATCGGAAGACAGTCATCCCAGGAAGCATAATTCAAATTATAATTACATTTATACGATCAATGTAACGAACAACCGTTAACGGCGACATATCGCAGGTAGTGTTCTGTTCTACGCACATGTACTCTTGCTTTCAAGTTGTTGCATCAAACCGTCTAAATCCTCACATATTTATATACCAGAAATATGACTGATGCAAAAATAACCATCGATATACCAGATATCTCAGATGTACTACGTCTGCAAAACTTTATTGACAAATATGAATGTTTGTTTACGATGCTCGTCTCACTATTAGGCTCATATCTTTTGCGACCAGCTTAAAAAACGTACCAAAATTAGAACCCACCATAAAACCTAATCTCATCAGGGGTCTCTGATAGGTCCAAACGCAGGTTTCACGTCATTATCCGCAATATCCCCAATATGATTAACCAAACACCATCAATCCAACAACTCATACACTCGTTTGGACTAAACATCCGCATAGCTTCCACCAAAAAGACAACAGGTTACTTTTAAAGATCTCATGCTCACTAAAGATCCTGACAGTATAGACGAGATACACTGCCTACCTCCTCTTGGTCGAAGTGATCATGCAGTACATTAATTGGAGTATGGTTTATATTCTGTACCATCTGCCATAAATAAGACCAGGCCCAATCGATGGCAAGGATAATTTTGCAAAATGAGAGATAAGGCACCATGAATCAACTGAGATCTTCTTTTCTCCGGGAATTTTACTGAGAACAGAAATTTATTTAAGGAGTGGTTGTTGAATCTAATAAAATTCCCCTGTCCGTCATCAAAACTATAGATATCCAGCAGACCACAGTGGCTAAAAAGAGATGAAAAAAGAGAGATTAACAGAAAAGGAAGGCTTTGGAAGAAATCTTGCCGATCCAATGAAAATAAAGCCTTGCAAGCATACAAAATTCAAAGAAACAAAGTTAAAAGCTTGATCATCCAAGGACGACAGGATTACGAGAGGGATTAGCTCCAGCGAGACATTCAAACATCGGCTTGACATACACATGTTGCAGCACCACGAAGACTTTGTGACTACCAAACCTTAAAAATACCAGTGTACTACGTCAATCTGCCCGCATTAACTTGACTGTAACGTCTTTACGATACTTCTAATTCTTGCGATTTTTATGTAAAGAATATGGAATTCAGAGGTGTAAGCCTATTTTGCTCTACTGAACTGAACCGAACCCCGCCTGAAGCCTGCCAATTCGCCAGATCAAGATAGAATTCAGCTGCATGCCCTTTGAGAATTGGCCAATGTACCATGTGAATCGGTTTCGATGATATTCCAAAAGTCCATTTCGATATTTTATTCATAAAGTTGCTCCCGCTATAACCTTCGTCCAATATTTTAACATCCTTTATCGTTTTTGCGATCTATCATGGAAGTCAAAAATATACCCTTTGTAACCACCAGTTGAGGTGAGAGAGGACGAACTCATCGTGAACACCAGGGTCAAAACGAAGAGGGGACAGTTGAGGTCATGAGATCATCATCGAGATGCGACCTTTCCGACTGCATCGTCCACCAATCAAAGAGGCAAAACCATCAGAACCCGCCTTGATCATCAACTGAACCTGGAGATCATCGTCGGGGTTGCAAAATCGGAGGAAAGTTTCAAAGTTGTCAAGAGTGGGCAATGCTAGGTTAAAAGGAGGGGGAAAATATCCGAGAACACCGTAGGAACTTAAGCACACTTACGTGGTACAGTCCATCTTCTTTAAATTATAAATAAGCAAGGATCCCATAAAAAGACATAAGCGTTCATCTGCTGCTCCACACTTCAACTTATCGCGCACGGACCCCCGGCAAAATGGGATAAGACACGTCCCAGCATCGTGAATGAAGCACCTTAATCGAAATTTACGGTAAGAGTGTAGTGACCTCGTAGGCAAAATTTGTCAAATGATCCTCATGTCAAATAGAATACAAATCTGAAAATCTTAATGAACAAAGGGAAGCAGGGAGAACGATCAATCATCATAGGCTGATGGCCGGTACTACAATTGGAAACGTGAAAAAGCAAATCCAAATTCCTGTCAAAAGAACTCTTTCATTTTGAAATTTTATTTCAGAAGTGCGTATATTATATCGAAATCAAGTATACTTTTCGTTAGCACAAATTACGCATCGTTGATTCAGACGGCTTTTATGTTTTATCGGACTGAATTTTAGGTCAATGAAATGAATAACGGCGTCGCGCCTCTGCGGTGAGTTTCGTGGCCATGTGTTTATCTTCATGTTAGAATAACGTTTTTAAACCATTTGATTTGTATTGCGAAATACACAGCGCTGAAAAATTTTGTTGAGATTATCAAATACCGCGGAAAAATTGCGGCGCTTTAAAATTTGCAAATGTAACAAAAGTACTTAACAACGATGAGGAAACCCTCTCAGTTTGACATACAGCATATCAAGGAAGATAAGTCCTAAAACGGAGTCAACCTTTTTAAACTACCTTGATAACATTTACTTGCATTTTGCTGCTCGTGCTAGAGCCATGCGCAGTTGGGTAGTATTTCGTACGGTGAGCGGCTGAGACGACACCCCCGGAAAAAATCGAGGACCTTTATGAGGCGCCTAGTAGCACAGGCATCATTAGGAGCATATGCTCTAGCAGATCGCTGCAAAATGGTTATCAGAGACGATGCCAGGCCTATCCGGCTACACAATTTTGTTCTGCTGCATATATATATATATATATATGTCGGAAGTACGGTATAATATATATATATATACATATATATATACATATACATATGTATGTATGATGGAGAAGGAAAGCGCATGCGCAGCCATGCGATTAGAAAAATATCACGAGAATGTTATAGAGAAATCCTAACATAACATACAAGCACGAATGGTTGGCCCCTCTACCGACAGGCTTGAGTTGCAGGGTTCTTTTGGGCTAGTAATCTGATAAGCTGATGTTATTCAGCTTGCGCGAGCAAGGAGTGGTATTTAGCTCAGCTAACCGTCCTCAGTGCTGTGAGAAATGTTCGGAAAGTATGCACTCCTTTACATCCACCGCTGCCATCAACGTAGCGGCCGGCAGACACGGTTGTGTAGACTAACTGAAACAGTCTTCTAATTATGTAAACGCTGGACTACGCATTTGGACCATTCACTTCACTACTTCTGGAGTGATGGGGCACTTTATTGAGGGCTCGCAAGGATAATACACCCAACTTATTACTGGAGTATTTAATTTAAAATGCAGAAGCGCATTGGTGACGAGACAGAGCGAAAGCTGACTTTATACATCGCCACAACTGATGGAATGAGCTCGATAGACCGGTGCAAATGGCCATGGCATAGTTCGACCTTCGCAGTTCGGCGATGTCCATCTTATGCTCCGCAGAAGGATGG
Source organism: Schistocephalus solidus (assembly GCA_017591395.1). Taxonomy (NCBI): domain Eukaryota; kingdom Metazoa; phylum Platyhelminthes; class Cestoda; order Diphyllobothriidea; family Diphyllobothriidae; genus Schistocephalus; species Schistocephalus solidus. The sequence continues at coordinate 233,371 of WEDG01000815.1, read as the reverse complement.
TGTAGGGACATTGCCTTGCGCTGAATTGCAATGATAGTAGACTTTCACTGCATCTAACCCATCTGGTTCCGGCTTCACCATTTGGGTCCGGTGATCATGCGCAAGCGTGACTAAGGCAAAGGATAAAACTCAGACACAAACTTTGGAAAATTCAAACCGAACCAACTTGTTTAGTAGAGACCTGGGCAATTCTTAAAGTAGACTGCAAAAGTAGTCGTGCTCATCGAACGTCTTACTAAGAACCTCCACCACAATCAGGAGCTTCCTGAGGCAGGAGCATCCTCCTTTCCAGGAATGCCATTGGTGAATGGTTTAAAGCGTTTATGCCCTATCTGAACGAGTACATCTGCTCACGGATAATCTTTTCTCATGATTTTGCATATTCTGACGAGTCACAATGATGCTACGGTAGTTCCCCGGCAGATAAGGGCATGTAAACAAAGACGTGGGATGATCATTTCTGACTTGATGATACAACTTTAACCGTCGATTGCGACTCATGTCTACCGTGCGCGCGCACCATGGATAGCGCAGGAATGGGGCTTTGAGTGTATTAGATTATAGCAGATTTTCGCTATCTCCCACACTATCCTCTACTATCTGGTTTTCGATGCCACTTATGACAGAGTTAAGAAGACCAGACCAGACGCAGCAGCGGCATCCACACGTGCCACTCAGGCCTGGTCCGAGCACTAAGGACCAGGAATTTAACCTGCAAGAAGGTTAATCTTGGATCCTAACAGAGTGGCAGTGCCATGTGCTGCCACCATTAATGAGCCGGGTTGCAGTCGGACTCCGGACTGGCTGTGGAGCTCCTCGTCAATTGGCAGCCTCCCAAGCCACGGCTTTTAGCGCAGCCGATCGTTTATAGAGGAATCGTGCCGAGCATCGACTTCTTCTTCCATTGTCCACACCGAATCAGTCAATCGACAGTGTAGGAGGGATTGGACGTAATGGTAGATACAAAAGGTTAAACTAACCCGTCTGCGCGTGTCACGCACGCCTGGCTCCCTACACGACCGAGTTTCGCCACACAGGTGCCTTAGACCGTAACCTCGCGCCAATCTCTGAGAGTTCAAGCTACGACATTTGAGAAATTTGCTGACGATCGAGAGTTTATGAAACTGGATAAGCTGATAAGCTATTCGGCTTGCGCGAGCAAGTGGAAGGTAAGGTGACTTTAGCTCCAGCACCGTCCTCGAGTGCTGAGAAATGTTCGGAAGGAAAGTATGCACTCCTCTTTACATCCACCGCTGCGCAGTAGCAGCGTAGCGGCCGGGCGAGATCACGGGTTGTGTAGGACTAACTGAAACGGTCTTCTCGGTGCGTGAAAACGCTGGACTACGCATTTGGACGAGTTGGTCACGCTGCTCCTGCCGCTTCGGAGTGATGGGGCACATTTATTGAGGGCTCGCAAGGATAATACACCCAACAATTACTGGAGCATTTAATTTAAAATGCAGAAGCGTTGGTGACGAGAGACAGGAAGCGAAAGCTGACTTTATACATCGCCACAACTGATGGAATGAGCTGATAGACCGCGCAAATGGCCGTGGCATGGTTCGACCTTTCGCAGTTCGGCGATGTCCATCTTATGCTCTCCGCAGAAGGATGGGTGTAGGGACATTGCATTGCGCGCTGAATTGCAATGATAGTAGACTCTCACGGCATCTAACTCATTTCGGTTCCGCTGCTTCACCATTTGGGTCCGGTGGAGTCATGCGCAAGCGTGACTAAGGGCAAAGGATAAAACTCGGACACAAAAACGCTGGAAAATCCAAACCGAACCAACTTGTTGTGGTAGGGACCTGGGCAATTCTGCAAAGTAGACTGCAAAAGTAGTCGTGCTCATCGAACGTCTTACTAAGAACCTCCACCACAATCAGGAGCTTCCTGAGGCAGGAGCATCCTCCTTCCAGGAATGCCGCCAATGGTGAATGGTTAAACGTTTATGCCTTATCTGAACGAGTACATCTGCTCACGGATAATCTCATGATTTTGCATATTCTGACAGTCCCTGATGCTACGGTAGTTCCCCCCGGCAGATGGGCGGGGCATGTAAAACAAAGACGTGGAAGGATGATCATTTCTGACTTACAACTTTAACCGTCGATTGCGACTATGTCTGCCGTGATATTGCCCTGCAGCAAGATAAGCGCAGGAATGGGGCTTTGGGAGCGTATTGATTATGGATTTTTCGCTTATCTCTCACACTATCCTCTCATCTCCCCCTGAGCCCGATGCCATCACCTTGGCAAGAGCCAAGAAGACCAGACCAGACGCAGCAGCGCATCCAACACGTACCACCAGGGCTGAGACGAGCGACCAGAATTTAACTTCCAAGAAGGTTAATCTTGGATCCTAACAGAGTGGCGAGTGCCATAAAGGCCACATTAATGAGCCGTTTGCAGCCGGACTCGCTCCTTTGTGACACCTCGTCACTGGCAGCCTCCCAAGCCACGGCGCTTTAGCGCAGCCGATCACGTTTATACGTGGGGTATGCGCCGAGAATCGGCTTCTCTCTTCCATTATTTCCACACTGATCAGTCAATCGATGATGAGAGGGATTTGGACGTAGTAGATAAAAGGTTCCAAACCCGTCTGCGCGTGCCACGCACGCTCTGGCTCCTCACACCACCGGGTTTTCTACACAGGTGTCCTTTTGTAGACCGCTAACCTCACGCCAATCACTGAGAGTTCAAGCATGCATTTGAGAAATTTGCTATACCGGATCGAGTGTTTGTGAGAGCAGTACGGTGCTCAGGAATGGATGCTCTCACCGATCGGCCGGTGAGCAGCTCGTCCCGCGTTCTGCCTTTGGAATCGCTCTCGAGCCTCGCTAACAGCCCGCGTAGTGGCTAGTATATTTTATTGGTAGAATACGCGATGATGCCAGACAAGTCGGGAACTGGCCATCTCAGTCTCCCTTGTCTTTTGCTAGTAGTGTTATTCTGCTATTTGTTTTGACGCGCAGCGAACATCTAGAGCTTATTTAACTTCATGCGGAGCTCATTCAAACGTGGTACCTTGAATTCTTACTTAGTTGAGTTTTGACGCACCTGCAAGCCACAGCAAAAAGCTTCTGTTATGGCGAGACCAACGATGACCAAGGCCTGTCTGGTAGTGGCCCATTGTGCTATTCAGAAACCTGAGAGAGATACATTATTGAATTACAGGTTAATGCGAATACTGGCAGTTATCCAAATTAACCAAGAGTAAATCAACGGTGATTTCTGCTGAACTCGCGCTATTTAGAAATTTTGTATTCTTTTACGACTGTGATTTGCCGAGTTCAGTACGTCAACTTTTGCTCAATCGTAGAGAGAAATTGATTTCGGAGAGGCTAGTAGCAGAGATCAGAAACGTCTATGAACCTTCAGCCCGAAATGCTATTATAATGGCACAATCCTCGATTTGGCAGATGATAACTTCGCGCGAGCAAATTCCTAACAGCGATGACATACAAAATCACGGAGATTGATTTGTCCTCACGCAAGCTCAAACGCTGATATTTCCCCCAATGCACCAAATTTTTATCGAATGTAAATGCATACCTCCTAGGTATTTATTCACTGCTAGGTGTGACCACTGTCGGGTTCTTATTGTTAGCTGCGATGGCTAAGTTAGTGACGTGTAACATTGTGATGCCAATAAAGTCCTTTTCGTAGTAAAGCGTAGCAGGTTTGCGTTTAGATCCGTAAACGTACTCCGGAGTTAATTCAGCAGATTACGCTAAAGGATACCCCAGGATGCTCACGAAGTTATACTCAGTCATTTGTTGACATCGTGTGACCTCCTCATCAAACTCCGTCGAGTTCCTTTAGTTGTGAGCAGATCCCAGTCACTGAACGCATCGAACACAATTCAACAGTCGAGCTATTTGATACCCGTACCCACGCCCTCATTTGCCAAAACGCATATCGCGCTAAGTCGCTATATCCATGTACTTCCTGAGGGCGAAAGACACGCGCACAGAAATATACCAGGCCATCTACTGCCCACTTTTCTGCCCTATAGATTAACCAATAGGGACGCGGCACTGGTTAGAAACTACGTTTTCGAGTTTCGAGTGCCGACGATTGGCGCATGATTTATACCGGAAAAATCCCACGCAACTTGCTTTTCACAGGAACAGTTTGGATGTCACTGAAACTGACTCTAAAACTTTCATTCAACGGACGTTTGCATGTTTTCAGACTCAAGCGAAGCTAAATCTGCTCCAGACTTATCATACTTTGCCTATAGGTCGATCGGGATTGAAAGTACTTTAACCTGGTTGAGGTCCTGAAAGTCACAGAAAAACGTATCTCCTCTGCCCCAAAAATCGAGCTGAGCTGGGGACCTGACACTGTAAACTTGCCGACTTTAGAATGTTTTATAACCGTGATTCATAGTCTGGTCGATCACCGTAGTTTCTTTACTTCTATCTGGCTTTTGAACGCATAGAAAGTTCCATCGTCTGATGTAAGCCAGAAATATAACAAGCACCAGTTATAAGTTGTGGGACAAAAATCTCACACACCAGTAACGCCATTTTGAAGGTGACTGTGGAGGGCTCTGTATGCCGGCGCCAGATCGATATATCGATCGACTGAGCTCCTCAGCAAGCCCAGCTCGTCCCGGAGTGCTAAACTCCCGAGACGCTCTTTTGTAGATGTGGGCTTGCGATAACATGCTTCCCGCACAGCAGCATATGTTCGCGTATGTAGCGGTCCATGCAGTGTTCAGCGGCCCTTATGGCTGTAAGGACAGTTTTGGCATGGGATGCAATACACTACACACGAAGTGTGAGCCAATGATTTAATTGATCCTGATTTTTCGATGTTGTATCATTGAACCGGTATGCGAATTCCTGACACAGTTTCCGTGGCAATGTGTTCGGTCGTCTCTGGAACGTCCTTTAGGTATGCAATGGTCCTTAAAACAGGATACCATTGGTCTGGTTGAACCAAGATCCAGCAGTTGCAAATATTAGACATCAGGACGAATTGACTGCCGGAAAGACAAACCTTGAAAGTAGGAACCGCATGTTCACAGTGTGGTTTTATATAGGACAAGAAACTGTTTTATATTTTTCGAGACTCGCCACAAAGCTGGTAGACGCGCCGCCTCTGGTGATCTCACGTCTGCTGAACGGTGTCACTGAAAGTATTGCTTTAGTAAATGGCCGCTTTAATCGGTCAAGTTGACGCCTGACTTCGATCTGGTGGAATTCACTACTGGATCTCCAGATCTTAAGCAAGTCCACGTCACTGTGGATCGCAACTGGTACGTAAGTAGAATTCAACTGAGATTTTTCCTGGATAACATTAGCTGGTGGTAAGAGCCGCTACACCAGCGCTTTTTACGTTCAGAAGGCCGTAGCGACCTCCTTGGTAATAAGAGTTTGTCCGGACCGGGTTTTCGTGAATTTCAATCGTTTTGAGCAAGTATGCGAAATGGTGCAGAAAACGGAAAGAGGTATGACAAAAAATGTGTGCGTACTACGAAAGCTGCCTTAAGAAGTCAAGAATTTGAGCCACTTCCATTTGGCCCTCGATTCTCCCTGTCCTCTCAACTATATGTATCCAATCGACGCCGACCGAGTTGATCTGGACTACATTGACGCTATCGCGTTGCTAGCGCCGAGAATTGATCTCCGGCTGTGGTGTGCGCATGAATGACGTCTGCAAATTAGTCGCTTTATCCAAAAACATGGAAGAAACTAACGTCTTTCCGGGCTGTATTCCTGACCAGGAGAATGCACCTCTCGAGATTAATGCCTTTCAACTTGAAGAAGTGGGCGATTTCGAAAACCTCAGGGCCGCGCTGTGGCCCAATAGACATCAGCTTCTAAAATCGATGTCGCACCTGATAGTTAATGTGAATCAGCGGCGTTATTTCCATCGTCGCAAAGGTTCGCGTATACCGGCTCACTACTCCTGTATGGTTGCGAGTACTGCCTGTGCGCGTGGAAGATGAACGAAAACTGGAAATATTTGATCACAATTGTCTGACAACCATCCCTTAAGTTACGTACAACGGCTTGGTCTCTAATGAAATAGTCTGCACTTACTGCGACCATCAGAATATTTCAGGCCACCCGAGAAAGAAATAGTTTGGGCGCGTTTTTTGTTCTCGCTCCTTGCCCTCAACTAGGCGCAGATGTCCGTTTGAAAGCGTCAATTAAAAATTCGGTATGGCACATTTTGTCAAGATCTGTACGTGGTTCTTGGTCCTTCGGTTTTCGGTCTTCGTTTCTGATAAAAGAGCGTGAATCAAACCCTCTGAATCCGCTGCAACAGACCGCAAGGCGTTGGGAAATACAAACCGTGACATTATAGAGATCGGTTAGATCAGGGAATGTTCACAGCCGTACCAAGTACAAGCAAGTACTGTGTCCTGTGAACGTGATTGGGATGTAATGGAAATACCAACGATGGAAGATGTAGGCAGCTGCTTCAGAGTTTTAATATAATGGCTTATTCTTCTGCGAAAGCGTAAATTTTGCCTGTACAGTTGCTTTTTTTAAAACCTCCCCCCATACACGAATAGACGCCTACTATCTCCGCACCACTAGCAGCTGGCCTGTATGACGAGTAATGCGATCAGCCTGCCTTTTTTTCTGAATTACTGCCTACTCGGACAAAGTTTTGACATTCAGGCCATCCCCTTTTGCTCATTTTAATCATTGCATGCCACGATCAAGTTTACTGGATGTTCTCAGGTCTCTGACCCTCCCCCATATTCTCACCTCCCCATCTCCCACCTCCCCCACCTCCCCACCTCCCCCTCCACACCTCCCCCCTCGTACATGTGCTCCTTTCGCGACTGACTGGCTGTATCACTTTTGGCATCGTCCTTCTCTACCACCCTTTATGGTAGTTGATGCCCTTGTCGCCTATTGAGTTCGTTGCTATTTAACCCGTTATTCGCCTTTAGGATGTGTTACGTTAACAGATTATTTGCCTGGTCATGTTGTCTAATCTTTTATAGACCCATGAAACGTTGTTTTCTGCCCTCCGAACTACGCAGTCCGAAAATTACAGCCTGTATAGCTGTTACTTTCGTCTTTCTGCTTGTGTTTCGAGCTTTCCGTCCTGTCCTGTGGATCGCTATGCCCACCGCTGGCATCTCAGTGGTGGTTAGATCTTATAAAAGGTCCAAGGTGGCACAATGTTCATTACGAGTAACTAAACTAAACGTATATTTGTACTTTATCCCTCCCTTGTAGATCGGCTTTTCGGCAATCCGAGCTCACAAGCAGAGACACATACGCACATACATAAACTGAGAGAACCAATGAAATGTCAGCTAATCACAACCGTGACGAAAACGTCACGTCGCCCAGGCACCCGGTGGGAAAGAAACCACTGCGCGTTCGGGTCCTACTTCTAGATGGACGGACAGAGAATTTCCTACTCTCCGTAGGTGGTCTGCTCTGAGCTTTCTTTCTTTTTTGGCATCTGATTTTGTTAAAGCGAAGAGGCATAGTCATTATGCATTGTGCCCAACCACTCAGAAGGCTGCATAAACTGCCGAAATAACGTCAGCAGACGCTTTAATGCCCTCTTCCTGTCGCATGAAGTGATTACTTTTCACACCACGAATGCCTACTAGGCCTTTTAAACTTTAGTCAGAGCCTACTGCTGCTGCTACTACTACTACTACTACTACTACTACTACTACTACTACTACTACTACTACTACTAATACTACTACTACTACTACTACTACTACTACTTCTACTACTACTACTACTTCTACCACTACTACTACTACTACTACTAATACTACTACTAATACTACTACTACTACTACTACTACTACTACTACTCTACTACTACTACTACTAATACTACTACTACTACTACTACTACTACTACTACTACTTCTACTACTACTACTACTTCTACTACTACTACTACCACCACCACCAATGCCACTACTTCACATGATGGTAAACATCACGCTGTACAACTCGGCCCCGCGCACACCGTCTGCATTTTTATGACACAGTCGGCGACCGACTGAGTTTGTTTTCCATGTTGTGAACTTTGCCAACAACTAACGATCAAACAAGTTATCGTGTATATATTACCTTTTTATTCGGATTGTTCACTACCGCATAGAAGGAGTAAGTAGATACTAAAATATGGTTCCTCAAAGCTATGTGGAGAGTTTCTTGTCAGTAATGCATCTAAGAAAGTTCTCAGATGACGAGCTGATTCGGTTATCATATGGAAGGGGGACGAACTGCTCTGGCTCCCTCATAATGTAGCCATGGTGTCACCTCTTGCAGTCATAAAATCACCTACCTTGTGGCGGAATGCTATTTACTGTTGTAGGTTACTGCACCTAGCTGGTCAAAGTCGGCCAGCCAGTTTTGCACCTGAATCCAATGGGCTTGTAAAATCGTCCCACCACCACCACCTCCATCGAAGAAGTCAAACCTCCTGACAATGACGTTAACTTTCAGCTGCGAGAAGGCGCGGTTGCCGAGGTGACCATTTCGATGAACGCCCGAATCACACCTCTATGTCATGATTTTTCGCGAAAAGTTTGCGGCAAACACTGGAACACAGCGAAAGCGAATTCCGAACATTTTCCAAGGGCAGAACACGTGCTCTTAAGAACACTACACCTCAGCCACCATCAAGATCAAATTTACTGACAGCGAAAAATAGGCCATCTTTACGACGGTAACTAGCCTAATAGGGGTAAAAACAGCTGATCGCACACTTTGGGAATGATCATCCCTCATCACACCACGTACTTGGACCGTGTGGAGCGTGAGGCTACTTTCACCCACAAAAGAGCGCTACCATGTGGAGCGTGCTTCCAAACCTTCATAATCTTACCCAACCATGTCGTATGCTCCATTTGGCAACGTTCACGATGATTGCAAAACATTGCACTACCCGCCGATGGACCACCATCAGTATGAAAAGCCTACTCCAGCCTCTTCTAACCCAACGACGCGCCTGCTCTTACTGCGTCTGTCGCGTCCGTAGCATGGAGGGGTCGTTTGCTGTAGCAGTTGTGAAACCTGGATTTACACGCCTCGCAGTTATTGGTACCTACAACGGCCTCGAAATTTACTGCAGCTGCATTCTCGAACCAATCTCCCATCTGTATGACCTGAATGCTCCTCACTTGCAGCGTCTGTTTTCTCATCAATCTCCGCGAGCACTGTCGAGGACGGTTCGCCTTTCACTCGGCACAACTCTCACCGGATTAGGTTGAAAACAGCATCGATTAATTAGGACAGGTGGCGGGCGTGGCTGCATAGGTTCCGAGGTGGAGGACCAGCCATGTCTTGAGAGGCCCATTGCTGGCATTGGCACCATTTTGAGATCCTGTTCGGGAGAAAGAACCCTTTTTTTTTGTATTCTGTCGTTTGCTTGTAAATACTCCAGTCGGTACTATCGAGGAGATTCTGCAAAGACAGCATATGTTCACCCGACACTCTGAACGATGAAAGCAAGTCACTATCGCGTCTTTCTTTCCCTTAACCTCGAATGTATTGGGTCGTCGGGTACATAACTGGTTGTGAGGCATATAATCAACTTTGACAGCGTCTTATTTTACGTATTATATTATATTTGTATTATATTTTGACATTCTTTCATTTGTGTTAGAAAGCCATCACATATATTTCTTCATTCAAATCATTATATGCTTTACCAAATGTAAAAAGTCTGTTTTCATTATTCCTGTTTAAAGTTGAAAAATTAGGAAATTTACGAAGTATGAGTTCTTGCATGGAACTGAAGCATCACAAACAGCTCGGAATATTAATGCTGTATTTTGCTTTAATTAGCACATTCCTTGAGGAATAAAACTATTATTTCTTTCGAAAGATTTCATACTTGACGACCCAATACTTTCTTTGACTCGCTTGATTTTTCTTGATCAAACATATGCGCTTCCCGATCAGTATGCGCTTGAAAAGTAAATCTTCTTGCCCATGCCCTTATCTGCGAGGCATTTGGACTCCTGCAGCACTTAGGTTTGGTGTGTCCGCGAATTCAATAGACTGTCAAAACCCACCGCGGGCTCATACAAAGCAACATGTCAATCGGGCCTGTTTGTTACGAACCTCCATTTTACCCGAACATACTCGCCAAGATCAGCACGGGCACTGTAAGCGTTAGGTGCCAACTGGCTGGCGGGAAACCTATCCACCCACTAAATCGTTTATGGTGTGTCAGTATCCGTAGCTCACCAATCCGGCGTAAACAGGTTCTAACCCTACATGCTATTTCAGCTACTGTTGAAACAAACAACCTCGTTGAAATTCGTCCGTGCGTTGAGGGTTCACGGTGGCCGTCATATCATGTATTTATTTCTGCATATGCTCGTGTTGCGACCCATTGTATGTGCCGCGCACTTACTACAGTACATTTGCCATCTCATAAAAGGGCAACTAAACTACTGAAACGTGCTTTCGATTCGAAAAAGTGACTTGAATATAGTTGTGATATTAATTATCTTACATCCTAATCCCAAGGTCTTTAGTCATGGCAGGCTGCCGACTTTTGAAAGCGCATCTTTCCGACCGCCTGCAAAAACGATACTCTGCAAAAAATGACTACTCAAGTGCCCTGTATTTATCACTTATTTGTATGCCTTTTTAAATTCAAATAGATTTCTCAGGAAATATGCACAAAAAGTTTCTTTCCTGTACTCAAATTTTTAACTTGGCTTTCCAGCCTACATGATGCATACATTCTGTCTAAGGAAAATCGCATATTTCTCTACGCTGTGAAGAAGTCGCATACTTCTCATATAATTTTGCAATGGATGTGGATGATATTGGATGTTTTATAGGCAATATTAATAAATTGGCTAAATATTTCACGGTCTTAATAATCTCATAATTGAAACCTTTTTGAAAATTTGAAGAAGGCGTAATTTCTTACCAAACGAGTACAAGAAAGAATATTTGTTATGCATGTTTGGGCTGCATGATAATTAATTTTACAACTTCGTTTAAGTGACTTGTCCGAATCCGACAGAGGTAGTGAATCCACTGTATTGTGAGATTGATATTTCAAAGCTCTTTTTAAGGAGAGTCTTAGTACTAGACCGGCCTCACCCCAATGGCCTGTTTAAGTCAAGTCGACCGGGAATAGGATTGGGCATAGTGAGAGGACTTCTGTAACACACGATTTCAAAGACTGCCAACTGGCTATTTGCTTAAAATGAGACAAGTCGCAGTAGTTTCGACGACACCCTAAAGATAGCATTAGTCATTCGAGGAAGATGGTTGAGGTGGTTTGTGTCAGGATCTTGCCTTAAGCCCTGATGATCGCCATCCTACAACTCGATCGAATCCCCGAAGAGAACTCAACAACGTACAAAAAAGAACGTCCGAGTATTTACAAGGTCAACCTGCAATTGAACCAATCCAACTGTGACCTTTAGAGGTTAGCATCTTGAATGGCCCTCCGAATTATCCGAATGATTGAGAAGAGCATTAATCCATGTCGGCAGTTTGCGCGATATCACCATACGCACGGCCTATGGGTGGATCGATAGTGCAGCGTGGGAATGAGTCGTCAGGGCGGTGTGCGAACGAATCGGTTAGGGCTCCTCCTCCTCCTAACTCTTCCCCCCTTTGAGCTGAGTTGCGCGATTTGAGCCGCGGGTTCACTTGAAACGGAACCGTTTGCGTTATTCTTCGACACGATGGTCCAAGTGGTTGGGGGGATCGGCCTGCCAATGGAACTGGGGATCCTGACCTTGCTTTTGACAGGTAAAAGTGTCCAGTATTAGTTCTAGTGATAGGTTTGAGCTTGAATTTGGCGCATCCGTACATTCGGTGTAAAACCACAAATGGAGGAAAGCTTATGTGTAAATCAATAGAATTACTGCACGTCTCTTGAAACTGTAAATTTCTTAACGCGCAAGTCGCCCACCATCTTGTGGGACACATGGTGGACATCGTCGGAATCGACAGTTAACCTGTCTACCAGGGCTGGGTGGTCTCATCTCTTCCGACTTGCTTTGGTCCATGCATAGGGTAAGGGGCAGCTTTTCCAGTTTGTTCACAGTAGACAACATCACAACTGATGCATGGGAGGTGCATTGTAGATGAAGATGGGAGTCCCAGCTTCTTCAAGGAATCTCCGTGCAATTGTTTCATTGATCTGAGCTTGCAAACGCGTACATGAACCCAATTTCAGGTACTGTGGAAGTTTCACGAGAACCGTGTGTATCCTTAGCTCTAATCGGAGCTACACAGTTGGACCTCAGACTTAACGCGCGGTACACCGGGAGTATGTCCATCTCGCCGATCTGAGGAGTTACTATTAGTGATCCAGGTCTCAAAGAGTTACCGACTCCTCTTACCAATCGGAAGCCCTTATCCTTGTGTGCATGAAGTTTTTTTTCACAACGCGTCTCCAGAGTGCAGCTACCGGCGAACAACAGCTGATATTCCATCCTGTTCACCTGTGTTCCCAAAGTCTGCCTTCTCTCTGTCTGGTCTGTTTACTTACAAGGACAATGCTGCCATGGTACCTTAGAAGCCATATGCACACTTGATCCTTCTTTCAATCTTCCTACAGGGATCCCCGGGGATTCGGAAACCATCCTATCTATCGAGGTGCAGGCACGGCACTCCTGTTACTACCGCCCATTCGTAATTTATTTCTAGGCTGATGATGAGTTTTATGACTGCAGACAAACATCTACTTTATTATCCCTTTCCTCACTTCATCCCCCCCCCTCAATTTTTACGTTTTAGCCGCGTTGCCCTGGCCAGGAATTCTTCGATTTGGTCGTGCAAAAACTGCAACTGGATGACATTGACTACTTTGATTTGGAGTACGAGGACAAACTAGGCAACAGGGTGGGTGTCCGTGCTGGTTGAGGGGTTAAATTGAATGCAGACTTTGCCCTTTGCAGTTTTACCGCCCGCTCTTCTCTCGCAAAGCGGCTAGGCCTGCTTAATGCTCCTTTGGCCTTAAGAACGTTTTCCTTCGTCCCTGCATCTGCTCTTGTTCTCCGCTATGAGTACGCATAGACCAAGAAGTACTGTCAGTCGTATTTATCAGGCATACTTAACATTTGAGATATACAGGCTGGCCGAGATGTAACCGAACCTTAATTATTATTATTAAACATTTGAAAGAAACAAAACCAAATTTTATTACGGCAAATACTCATGTTGGAGTACCGACAAAGTCAAGGGAGACCGGAATGACCATCAGCCAGTCATACCAAAACCCACGTGTAGACCACCTGAAATTCGAACCGGAGATCATTGATCGTTAGGTCGAACGCTGTACCAGTGACCAAGGATCCCTGATTGGAATCCTGGGTGATCCACACTTGGGATTTGTTTTGATTGGCTGATGACGCCTAAAAACCCCGAAATGGTCCTTCCGATCTCCCTGGTCTTTGCCGGTTCTTCATCATAGGTACATGTTATTGTCGCTATGCGAGCACAGCAGGGCCTCTAGATTAAGCCCCAAGGCACAATGGGGCGAGCATGCCCCTTAACTTGATCGGTGAGCGCCACTTCCTCATAGTTTACAGCAAATTTTCCAATTATAAACCTTCTGCATAAACTTGCTCTATTTCTAAACCGGCTTTCAACGAGAATGTTTAATGGCTAACTTCTTTAAGGAGCGTATATGCGAATTTCAACATAACTCGTTTTCACATAGATAAAAAGGCATTTAAAGCAGCGGATGTACCCTAAGAGCCTATAGAATTATGTCCTTTAGCGAAATATCACATAAATAAACAGCATAATTGATGCACGGACTTTCTAAATTCACGAAAAGCTCTTGAGTTTGAGCACCGGAAGCCACTATGTCCATGACCGCCCCACTAGGTGGATCGGACAGTGGGCCCGAGCGTTGAATTTCGAACGAAAAGACTGCATGTTTAGCCACGATGGCTACAAACCTCGAAGTTCGGCTTGGCTGGCTGATGACTCATAACAAACCAGAACTGGTCATATCAGTCCCCCTTGTCTCTGGCAGTCGTTCTCTTACTAGCCACTGTGTGATTGACTATAGGGCTGTAGGTCCTGTTTTTAAGCACAACAGGATGAGTAGGTGCCGTAGCGCGCTTGGTAAGCACTATCTTGAGCCCTCAGGCAGAGGGGAAGAGTGTGCCCCGTAACGCGATCGGTGAACGCCCATCCACAATTTTTGATATTTTCGATCGAAACTGCCGGGATCGACCCCACGACTCAATAGTTAGAGCCTTGAAGGTCTAGTCAACAGGTCGCAGGTTTGATCCTCAGATGTTGCGCCATCTGGGGTTGGGTATGGCTGGTTGATGACGGCTAGTAAACCAGAACTGGCCATTCCAGTCCCTCTCGGCAATGTGGCGGCTGGCGGGGCTTGAGAGTGAGCCTCAGGCACAACTGGAGGATTAAGTCCCATGATCGATCGGTGAACTCTAGTCTGCTATATATATATATATATATATATATATTAAATTGATGAACAAAAAGCTGTTTAATAATAAAGAGATCACTTCAGTTCAGTTTATTCATGGGAAAACGGGGCTAAATGTGGCAAAATCCTACGTTTCTTGCTATCCAGGAATTTTCTTACCTTATTACAGGGTACAGGTCAAAATCTTTTGCTTTTATGCGCAGTAGTGTGAATGAAAATTGATACAAGCCGGAAAAATTTGGAATATATGTCTTCGGACAACGGAAAATTTTGTTTTGTTTTCACAAAAATCAGGTAAATGCAAGTTTGACAGCTTACATTGTTTTCGGAAAAATGATGACATATTTAGTTTAAAAAATCACTTTTAGCAAAGTAGTGACGTTTTGGACCAAAAAACGCTGTAATAAACTTTTGTGAATGAACTTTGTTTTACCACACCGATTGTTAGGACCTTAAACGCGCATATATGCGAGACGCGATGAAACACCGAGACTTTTCGCAGTCATTTCGTACGCGAAGCCTGAAAAGACAATTTCGGTCTGCAGGTGACCATTAATGAATAAGGAAACTTGAAACGGAAGGGGCAGAAAATTCACAATTTATCGCAAAATCTGAGTATATATTCGGCCACTGTCTTGTGTGTTTGAACGCTTAGAACTAGACTGGGAAGTAAGCAAAGATATCGAAAAACGCTCCAATAGAAAGATAAAAGAGAGTTCTTTAATTTTAAACAGAAATTGCATCCATACTTTTCAGTGAAGTTGAAAATTTGGTCCCAGTTTTGTCTTGAATTTCCTTTGAAAAAATGTTAACTACACAGGAATTTGACAGCGAAAAATCTTATTAAAGCACTTTTTAAAAAGGTAACTCATTATAGGAAATTTTTTAACTAATTATAGGCATATATTTTCCCAGCTTTTGTTTTGGACGTTCATTTTTCATGGCAGCGAGTTTTCATGTTTGTGTGAGTCTAGAAATATGATCCGGACGGCGGTCTGCATTAGAAAGAATGCCCAAAAAGTCACTGCTTCGGTAAATTCTTTTAAGAGATATGTTATTTTGAGGGTTTTCCCAAACACATCAAACTGAATGTACATTTATGGGCAGTCGACTGAAGACACTGAAAATCGTAAAGAATTCATCTCATTTTCAATGACTATCTGAAACTCATCGTAATAGAAAACCTGAAATATTTATATAGAAATTTAATAATATAGTCACCAAATGGTACGTTTACGATTGCACCTGACGATTCTATATGAGTTTATTAGTCATCGACCGACCTGTGAGCATGTAAGCTTATGAAATATTATATTCCTGTGTCGTCCCTATCGGAGCATTGAAGCGAAAATCTGCTTGCCTTAGTCAAACGCATCTAAGAAAATGTACAAACGGAAGAAAAAACTAGCAATTCTTGTGAAACGGCTGCTTGATGACGGCTACACTTTACGTTGCGCTTTATCTAGAGGAATGTGTATGTGCAAAACTCTGAAAAAGACTATTTTTTAAAGCAATTTGGCTTTTTCTGCTTTATTCCCTCGTTTAATTGCATGGACAGGCTTCCTATACATTTACAACTTCAGTTTACTCAACCAGGTCAATTTTTTCACATTTTCGTAATCCGTACCTATTCTAAAAAAAATTAGCATTTGTGGACAATTTTATGTTAATTAGTAAACCACAATAAGCCATCTATTTCCTAACGACCGGTTCTTTATTGATGTAAAATTTTGGTCGACGCAGTGTGCGCTGATTTCGCGAAACGAGCCTTAACTCATGAAATCCATCAGATTTCATGAGTTATTTATGTAGCGTGCTTCATTTAAGGGACTATTTACAGCCAACGCTTCCCACAAATGTATCATGTTTTACTCTTTAGTGTTGGCTGGATCACTTCAAGCCCCTATACAAGCCGGTCTCCCAGATTGCTCTTCGACCAGCCCTCTTCTCCTTCAAGGTCAAATTCTACACCCCAAACCTCAGTTTGCTGTCAAATCGACTCACCAGGTATGCTGGCATGCTGCCCTCGCATCGTGGTAAATGGACAAAAAACATCAGCTGTTGCATGAGCCTGTTATTGTTGTCTGCACGATATCCTTCGCCTTTCACACAAATTCTCTTCCCTCATTCATTGTCTTATTTTTTCCCTGATCGTGCGCGTTATGAAAACGGCCAATTTGGGACAAACCGATACCAGCTTTATCTTGTAACCTCCATTGACAAAGCGATAAGCCTTGATTTGCAGCGTCATGAACTCGAAACAAGAAGACTTCTTCTGTCGCAGCCACTAGAACCGCCTGTAGTAAGGGCAACTTACATTGTATCTGCTCCATTCTGCATTTCCATGCCCACTTAATTCCGATGAAAAGGAATCTTGAAAACCATATTGGGCGTGAGTGCTGTTGTTGCCGAAATCAGCCAACACTTCCATATCTGTCACAGATTATCTGGACCGTAAATCACCGCGTATTAGGCTTTTAAAGAAGTAGAAGGGCGATTGTAGGTCTAAAATAAATGTGAATGATATTGATACCACCTTAAAATGGAGCGATTACAGCCTGACTCTCAGCCCTCAGTAAGACCGAGTTGTGGCATTGGTTGGAAAGCTTTTGTGTCGCAATAGTTGCAAACATTTTAATTTATTTAAATAAACGATCCGTTGATTAGCTACGAGGATGGATTCCAGGCCAATCTGGAGGGGGAAATCACGTAGGTAACTGATTTTTGATTTGATGAACCCCCTGTTTAAGTGGCCGACAGGTCGATCAATTGACATAAATGACTGCGATAACTTGGAATTAAAACACCTGACACGATTCGAAGGCATAAATGTCCTGTTCCTGCGTACAGTGGTTTGTTACAGCGAGCTACACGAGGCATCGGTGTCCTTCTTCGATAATTTTTGTGCTCTACCGAGCGTCCGCCAGTAGGATAGGAAATATGTAGATCTATCGGCAAATTAGAAAACCATTAATAGTACGGTCTGTCAAGTTCTGGCCTAGCGAACTCGTCCACGAAAATATTCTTCTTTGTACTCATTGGGTAGCAAATTACGCTTTTGAATTCTATGCTTAACAAAAGGGTATCATTGGCTTAAAATTGATTAACGTTGCTTATAAAGTATGCAAGAACTGAAGTTGAAATTGAATACGGGAAAAGGATTTTTATCGCGTAAATTTGCAACACCGGTCTCCGGGTCGTCGTCAGACGCACACGGGTAGCACATGTGACAAAAACTGTCAAAATCGTAACTGCACTTCCATAATGGTGTGACATTTGCACCATTGACTGGTTGCCATGTGTATCAGCCTGTCCTGATTGACTCTCTTATCTTCCACTTCTCCTTGGGATTTTTTACGCCGCATCCAACTCGATATGCCTGTTACTACATGCCTCATCGGCGTGCATGGCCTCGAGGGTCTTTCGACATTTTTTGAAGGGACAGGCGGCGACAATCCGAGTTCAATTCCAAACGAAAGTGTGCCCAGTGTCTAGGGTTTACATAGCTACTTGTGACAGGTGGTCTCGCCTCTTTACTGCCAACTGATGTTCGTGGCTGTCTATTGAGGCCGATTTTCCTGTCTGACCACAACGCACGGCATCACATGTCTCGCATGGGACCTTGTAGACGACTTCTTTCTTGTCCAAATAGTTGACCCTATCCTTAGGGTGGACAAGCTGCGTACGCAAAATAGCTGTCGGTTTGTGCACCACATGAATTTGGTGCTTCTTTAGGTATCATTCGGAGACTGGACCCATTCTTAATGTATGGAAGGGCTCGCCATGTATTTATGTTGGACCCGTGATTGGAAGTGCCTGGCTCCTTTTCCTTCAACTTGTGCCGTCTCAAGCATTGGTGCACAAAATCCTTAGGGTACCCATTCTGCAAGAATAATTCACACAAGTAATTAACTTCAATTCGATAGCCGTCTTCGTCGGAGCACTGTGTTTGTGCTCGACTGAGTAGAATACTGACAGCATTCAGTTTATGAGCGATGAGCTGGTTGCTCTCATAAGCTAGGATTTCGGCATAATTTCCTTTCGATAAACCAATGTATGTAGTGTTCCGTTGGTCTTTGGTTGCACAAGAACATCCAGGAATGAGTTTTTATTGTCAAAATCTTTTCGATTTGGAATTGAATTCCCTAATTGTGGAGTTGACAACGTTATGGAACACTTCCAGTCGGTGCTTTTAACGAAAAAACGTGTCGTCTACAAAATGCAGCCAGAAGCACCGTGATCTCGAGATTCTGCATTGTGATTTCAGAGAGGAAACCAGAGATGGGTGACCCTACTGGAGCTCTTTTCAGTTGCTTATAACATGCTCATGCGTATCAAAAGTTAGTTTCTAAACATAGGTCCATGAGTTCGAGCATGGCAGCTGCTGGGACATCGGTATCGTGAACAACAGGAAATCATCGGTGTATTGATTTGCTAAGTCTAACGATATGGACATGAAGAGGGAAATGACATCGAAGGCGATCATTATTTCATCTGTGTATATTGTGTTTCCTTTTAATTTCTTACGTAACTCTGTTGAGTTCTAAATTGAGGTTTCACAATTCTTTGTAAGCTGATGAAACTTGTCGAATAACCACTTGGAAATTTGTATTTGGGCACACCAATTAATTATCGTATCGGTATCAGTGGAACTTCAATTTTGTGGACTTAAAGCAGTCCCCGAATCTTCGCGATTGTTGGTTAAGTTTGTTTCAGGGATTTTGCAATATCTCCTGACAACTTCTTCCTCCCTGTAAGACGTTTCGACACCTTATCAATAGATGAATTTGGTGTCTTCGTAGGGTCCGCAGAGAGTGGTTAGTAGGCGGATCCATCTTCTAACAAAGACAACATCTTCTCATTGTAGTCTGTTTTGTTCAAAACCGCAATCGCGCCTCCTTTGTCCGCGGGGAGAATGATAATAGCCTTGTCAGTTTTAGTACACTTTAACGCTTTCCTCTCTTCATATGATAGTCTTGAAATATATTTTCAGTCTGTTAAGGCTTGTATAGTAATATTTCAGATAGTAAACCGTTCGTATTTCGTGAGGTTCCAGTCAATATGATGGATTCCAAGGTTGTAAGAAACCCCGAATAATTTGAGTCAGAAAGATTGTATTTCAGACCTTTAGAAAGCCCACATCTTCCGTTGTTGCGAGGATTCTCGGGAACAGATTTACGACCTTTGAACACTTGTAGTTTGTGTTGGTTTGTTGCGAAATGTTCATCCATAATCTGGCAAAACACTCCTCTTCTTCTGTCGTTCGCGTTATGAAACACGTGTAATTGTGTCGTCTAGGGATTAAAATAATTGTGAAGTAAGGTGTTCTCGGCGTAATTCCACGTGCTGCTCCTTAGAAACTTGGAATTTTTAGAGTAGGTAATGGGCATCAGTTATGAACGCATAAAGCATGCTTCGCCCGTGACGGGACAAAATTCTGTACCCGAGGGTAGACGTAACGGCAGGTTTCACGAGTACAGACTTCAGTAAAATCTGCTGTCCCGACATCTGTGTATAAATTTAATGTATTCTCGCGTTAGACCTTCGCGAATCGCACATTTTCCCACCGTCTAGCTTGGAACAAGAATTTGTGGTCGTAATAAGAACGTAAGTATTGGAAAGTACGCAATAGAGGTCCCAAGAAGTGAAGTTGTAGTTGAATACGTTCTATGGGAAAAGGAGCACGTTGACTAGCCGATTTAGATCCTGAATATTAACAATAGTAGGTAGCCGCTCACCGATCGGTTTCAGGATGTATTCGTCCCGTTGTGCCTTGGAGCTCACTCTCGGGCTAATACTATAGGCAGAATAACATGAAGGACAAAGACTAGGGAGACTATCTATATCATTAGTCGCCTTGCGGCTGCTGGCCGGGCTCTAGAGTGAGCCCCAAGGCACAAGGGGACAAGTGAGTCTTGTAACCGATCGGTGAGCGCCTACTTACTATGCTTAGTATTCCCGATCGAAATCGGCAAGTAAACGAGTTTGTGGCGCAGTGGGTAGAGCGTTTGAATGCCGTTAGGAATGCATGTTGACGTAGGTCTGGGTTCAAAATTATTACGGGAATTGAAGTCGTTTTGCTAAACTGAAGGCCACCCTTTTTAAAAGTATACATTTTCAAGAAGATGGAATTCACCACCAGGTGCGTAAAAGAAATAATATCCTAGTCTATGCTTTCGCGGAGGTATATTTACATTTATTCGGGTGTAAAAAATGAATGAGGATAATGCACGCCTCCTACGTCGGAGTTTTTAGATATTGCACTTCTGCAGGCGTGCGTTTCTCGACTACGAGCTGATGGGATCTCAACGTGCGGTTCGAATCAACAGTTTATTTGATTGAATAAGACTCTACCTTTGCTTGAAGAATGCGGTTTACCTGCCTTTTTATCACATTGAAAAGCAGTAAAAATGTGAATTGCATATTCTCTCATTGAGTCTCGATGTTTAAGTGGAGCGTGTTGATCCTTTCGAGTGCAGTTGACCACTGGGTTTCAGCATATTGCTTCCCGAAAACGTTACAGAAAGCCCGAATCTGCGCTCAAGCGACATACAGGCTTGGTCACTTAAAAGCACCGAGATGACCAAAGAAATGCGGCTGATCTTTAAAAAAGAGGTATTTGTTACTGAAAATGTTCAATGCCAAAGTGGTCATTGCCGTCAGGGTCTAAATTGCAATAAGACCCCTCATTGCCTTGCAAACATTAAAAGTAGCTTTAGTTTTGACAATTTTTTCATGCGATATAGTCGCCTGTTTTATAGTCTTCAAAAAGCGTCACACCAATCTGTATTATGTATCTGGGTATTGGCTGACTCAAGTGTCAGCTTCGCACGCTTGATTTGGAAGTTCTTAACAAAAATAAGTTTTAGGTAATCTTCCATGCTTTTGCAGCAATTAGAAAACTTTGCTCTTTTACGAGTGTACTGTGCAGGTATTTCTAAAATATAAGTTGATTTTGTGATTTGGCACGACTTCCTCTCGGATTACGCGTCTACGTGTGCAAGGGCAGCTCCATCCGCAAAAAATCCCATTAAATTCACTAAAATACTTTCTCGCGGAAACATCTCATGGTGATAAATCCTGGCAGGTAATGCCGATATCCACTGATATCAGTTTACTGTCCTCTTTTCCATTGTCTTTACATTCTTCGTAATCACGGCAGTTTTTCAAGTGACCTCTGAATGAAAAATGCACTTTACACGCGAAATTGGAATATTATTCTCCATGGACCGATGAATTCCTTGAAGCAACACATTTCTTGACGGCTGATCAACCGCGACCCGTTGTTGTGCGGACGGGTTAAATTTGCACAGAAAATCAATGCATAACGGCGTGAACATTGTTTACTGCACAGAGGAGAACCAATATAGGAAACAAAAGAGAGAACATTTATACAAAAAGAGGAGAGGTGAGTACATCTAAGGCCTGGGGATTACCAGGGCACTGTAAGATGAATCGCACGGTCCTGGTGTTTCCATAGGTCGGAGATCTCCTCCACTTGTTGACTGCTCCCAAACAGCGCAAGGTCCGAGTTGGTCGTGTCCGAGTAAGTACTTGGAAAGCAGTTTTGGAATTAGGAAAGTGCTCGCTTTCAGAGCGATGTTTTTTGATAGAAGAGTTTAGGATCATATTTTCCTGTTTCGAAGCCATTTACGCAAATGCCAAATGACCAGTTTTCCACAGGCCTTTGCGTTCACCTTAGATGCTTCCGTCAGCTAATGCTTGCGAATTCGCAAATAAAATTTGGGCTCACGTGCAATGACAAGGCATCCTTTGCCAGTTTAATTTTAATAGTTTAAGTACGAGTGGTGAAGATGAGGTCGGCTGAATTGGCATCCATTCAACTCTGTATCAAAACTGTCGCTTGATGACGATTGAAATGTTGTCAGCCATTTAGGATAAGGATATCATAACGGGCTTTTTCGGAACTTATTACTCCGTCAGTTTTTGTTGGATGGGTTTATAGTTGATAAGTTGGCAAGAGCTTTTTGGTTCCAATATATTCTGCTGTCCACGTCAGTTTTAAGCCATTGTTTTTTGATGAGGCTATTGCTAGTCCCTAGCACATTGACCTAGGGGAGGTTGCCAGGGTGCGACCACCACGCACAGAATTGAATAATTAACCTAAGCAAATCGTGAAAAACTAATCTGGAATACATTTGGCTGATTTTAGATTAAATGTCTTAGAAATCCTGTTTGGACAGTCAGCTTAATGTATCGGACTTGGTGGATAACCTACCTCGCAGAAGACCGGGCGTGTAACGTGAACCAATGAGTGATTACCTGACGGCTCCCGGTGGCTCCTCGTAGCTCAGACGGCTAGAGCGTTGGCTTCAATAAAGCCTTCCCCTTGCTGTTATGGGTTCGCATCCCACCAGGGCCGCCAAGGTATTCACAACTATCTGATTCAATTGCGTGAACCCGTACTCTGATGAGCTCTAGATTTTATTTACAGCTGCGCAGCGTTTCATCAACTGAGTTGAGTTGTGACTCAGTTAATACTTGCATTAATGCCTTCAAATCTCAAAATCAACCTAGCACAATTTGAACAATATTGCCAAAAGAGCAGTCAATCTGAATTTTCAGTTCTGTGTCATTTCTGCTGAGTTCGCAGCACCAAGTTTAGGCCAAAACTTCAGCACCAAATGACACATGGGTTGATAGCAGTCTTATTCTATTTTTCGTACCGACAGAATTTATGCGCTGTGCTACCGGAAGCCGAATTCCAGGGCACATTTAGAAGCGGATTTTATTCGCCGCGCCAAACCTAACGTGATCAGACGCAAAGATAGTGCTGTAAAAGACAGCAGCAACACGCCATAGCCGTATGACGCTAGATAGAGTCGGCAATCGGTAGCGCAGGCAGAAAACCAAGAAGATTTCCCGGAGAGAAAAGATTGAAGCGTAAAAACCTATTTTAAGTCAAAAGGTGAGAGTTCCCACCAGGACTAAACAGATGTTCACTACTTCTAATTTTCTGTAAAGTGGCTGTTTGGGTCTCATTAGAAGTTGTTTTTAACTGCAAGATTTGTTAGTAGAAATGGAGTCCATGGCTGTTATTTTCAGCTACAAGTGAGTAACGGGTCGTGCGAAGACAGCAGCTTGAATTTGCTCAGTAAAGTTTTATGAAATTGGAAAAGACAGAGCTCAGAACAAACATTGAAATCAGATAACGGTCCAGTAAAACCACGATAACGCAGAAACCAATGGGTTAGTACAAAGGATAGGGAGTGCCAGGGCACGATCAGAGTTACAAGATCTTTGAAGCATTTTCTCCTGGGTATGAATTTAAAGCAGGCGTATACAGCAGGATTTATTGGTACCAAGAAATTTCATGATGGCTTATCAACTGCAACCCGTCTTTGCATAACACAGGTAACGAATGAAAATGGATAGCAGTTTGAATTAACAGAAATTCAATACATAACAGTAAGGTCCAGTGGACAACGTAAATATCTTCAGGACAGAAATTGTGGGGAGAAGCTTTATACAACTAAAACCATGAAGCATCTAGGGTGAAAATTACCAGGGCTATTGTAGATTAATCACGTGGTCTAGTTGCTTACAAAGATTGGGTTTCTCCCTACGTATATACGCTGCTTCCAAGTAGCGCAAAGTCCGAGTTGTTCGTGCCCGAACAAGTGCTCGGAAAGCTGTTTTGAGGTCTACATAGTGACCACTGTCTAGTATATGTTTAGTAATCGAAGAACGTGGTACTTTATTTTCTTTTTTAAACAACCAATTAGGTAAATGTTCAGCGGCTCTGGTTGCCAAATGCCTTTGCATTCGCCCAATGTACTTGCATCCACAAGTGCACGTGAATTCATAAACACAATTTGGGGTGGCGTGCAACGGCAAGGCATCCTTTGGATGGTTGATTGGCAGGCTGCTAGTACGATTGATAATGATGAGCTGAGCTGCATTGTATGTTCTTCCTATCGTGCAGCATAATCGTCGCTTGATCGTATTAGCAATATTGTCACCTTTAAAGGGTAAGTATATGCTAATGGGCTTTTTTGGAACTGAATGTTCCACCACTTTTAGTTGTAAGGTGTTGTTATATTTGTGAATGAAACGTGCAGGATATCCACAGTTAAGTAAGGCTGATTTGATGCAGGCGATTTCTGTATCAAGAGTTTCACTAGGGCAAATATTTCTCGCCCTTTGAAAAAGTGTACGTACCAAATTTCGTTTCCATTGTACTGGTACAAAGCAAGTATTGCCCTTTCCAAGTTTTTTTTGTGGAAGACAGAGCGCCTTATTGAGCCATCATCCTCTCTGAACATGAGGACGTCTAGGAAAGGTAGCATGTTGCTCTGTTCCATGTTATGCAAAGACGGGTTGCAGTTGATAAGCCGTCACGAAATTTCTTGGTACCAATAAATCCTGCTGTATACGCCTGCTTTAAATTTACAAGGAGATCTGTTTATTTTCACAAGTGAGGTTTGTTCTACCACGTGTAGGCTTTCCCAAAGCAGGTGAATGTACAGCTGTTCATTCGCAGACAAGCATTCCTAAAGGCTCTTTTTGGGTCGAAAGAGTGCCACTAACTAGTAAGTGTTTCGTGATGAACGGAGGGGGTGGGAAATTCTTCCTTTGAAGGCCATTCGGGTGGTCCTTATCGGTGTGGGTTTGTTTCACTAATTTATCTAACTAAGGATGCAACAGCCGACTTAGTCTATCTTGTTAACACTAAAAATGTGACCTGATAATTCCCAAGCGCTGAACTTTCAACATTGCACGATGCATCTTTAGCCTTGAATGTTTAAACAAAGGAAGAATTTTGATTTCATAACATCCTGTCGGATTCATCGCAACGGACGCAGGTGTCAAATTCACCTCGAAAAATATCCCCGATTAAAACTGGCAAGACAACGAGCTCGTGGCGCAGTGGGAAGAGCGTTAGACTTCTGTCCAACAGGTCGCGAGTTCGAGCCTCGGGCGCCGCAGCGCCTGGGGTTGGGTATGACTGGCTGATAACGGCTAATAAGCCAGAAATGGCCATTTTAGTCTCCTTGTCTTTGTCGGTCATGTAATTCTGCCTTTATTCTTAGCTGAATTGTGGCTGCTTGCGGGGCTCGAGAGTGTGCCCCAAGGCACATCGGGACGAGTGAGTCATGTAACCGATCCATGAGTGCCTACTAACCATATATATATAGACATGTATTAATGTGTGCATATATTACTAAAGGAATGGAGGTTTATCCATTTGTGGGGTTTAGTGTGACCGGCTGTTCGTGGCTTATAAACCAGAAACCGCCATCTCATTCTACATAGCGTTTGTCAATATTTCGACCTGCACCATTTCTTGCTCCACGGTCGTCTGCAAGACCTCTTGATTGCTCCCCAAAAGCGCAACGGAACGGATATGTCCGATAACCTGATTGGCTAGTATTCCCTTTCCGATAATGTATATGGGCTTTACGATGTACGTTGTGTTGCTTCGCCAACAGTTATATGATTTAAATAGTATTCACCGAAGGTTTCCTTCATATTTCACGAGTTTTGACGCACAGATATAAGTACTGTACGCGAAGAGTCCCCTGAACTTTACTGTGATGTTACATTTCCTTCCTGTTATCGCCTTACACATAAATTACCGAGTTTTGGACCACCAATGATACAGGTTCAACACTGTTGACTTAGGCAATATTTGTAAGTCTGTGCAAATTATTTAACAGCTTGATGTGTGGTTCTTTCTCTCCCACAAGGGGAGGGAATATGTGCAGTTTCCCTGGAAGGTAAAATATTTGAAAACTAGCAGCTGGTGAGATGTTTAAACGTCACCGAGCCTGCAGATAGTAAGCAGTTTTTTAATCATCACGGGTGCCCCCATGGACTACCTCAAGCTTGTTCTAGATAACAAAGAAATTTAACTTTAGTAGGGGCATGGAGGATGCCTGAAATTCTCAAAATTTTCAAAATTGTGCTTTAAACTCCCTGTCGCGGATGGTCTGACCTGGTTTATTGCCTATGTCTTTTGACATGCTTCAGACAAGCGCAAGAAACATTATTTTTTCAATAAAAACAAGCTCTGATCGTCGGATGCACACTTCTACGGGAACTCGACTTTGTCTCCCGTCAGGGCAGTGACCAATAGGTAAGAACAGTATAACATGTTGTCAGCAGAGCAGGGAAAAGCCTCTCCATGTCTCCTAGGCTGTCTGGTGTGACGACAAATTATGTCTCCTTTACCCTTCGAAATCATATTTTATGACCTTACCCTATATTATTCTACTGCGAACTTTTGTTCATGTGCACACGATCCCAGGATGCGTTCAGCAGGTCGACTTCTAGATGATAATGTTTAGTGACTGCAAACTTGCGCATCATTTACCGGATTGCCACTTCGTTGTCAAGACAGAGTGAGGAAGACGAGAGACCAGGTCGGAAGCAGGCGTCTCACCCGGCAAGAAACCAAAACTAGGCGTACGCCTGCCGTGCCCTGTGTTGGCCCGGCGCATCTACTGCGTAGCCCGTTGTAGGGGCACAGAGAGAAGGGGTGGTCCCACACGGAGGACTGTGACACTGTGGACTTACGTATAAAAGCAGCTCACACAATCCTTCGCCCTCCCGCATTGTCAGTACAACCTATGATCAGTCGAGCGCCTACAATACTTTGTACTTGTGAACACAATAGCCTTTTCCTTCTAGTGTCTCCCAGTCTATCCCACTAATTGAGACTCGGTCCTAGAATTGTGGTCCAGAAACGTGGGGACTCTCTTACGCGCAAGCGGATAGCCACGGACTACCGTAACATACGCTGCTGCAACGGTCGAGGCCACTGGCCTCTGGTCTGCCGTGCTGGGAATTTGATCGAAAGCCAGAGAGATTGGGTGCGATGCAGTGTATGCCCCACGAGCTTTGCGATAGCGTTCAGCGGCAGTGGCGGGGTGTGGGGTTGAAGGCTGGAGCATGAAAAATTTCCCACGATGAGCTGCACAAACGGGTTCAGGTTCCAGAATAGTACTCCTACGGGGATAGTATCCCAACAGATATCGGAGCTTTAAAGTACACATGTAGGAGCTCATATTAGGAGGTTTCGTGGCATGTAGGAAACCAATCTGTTACCACGCACAAAAGCGTGGGCGTTCGAAGCCAGCTGGCGATATTTCTTTCAAGATTCTCATCCAAAGCTATCGTTAAAATTCAAAGTGTTATGCAAATCACTCTGAATTCCGCTTTTGTCAAAGCCGGCGAATTGCAAGTTTTTGGTTATCTTTCGATTTCCACTACAAACAACAGTTTCACGAAGTAGTTTAAAGAAGAATTTTTTGCTACAATCATGCTGTATGCTGATCCCTTTCATTAGGTAGCACCTAAACGACGAAAAAGAGATTTTTAAAGATTTAACTGTCCAGAGCGTTTTTCGTATAAATACCTTTTTCTTAAAATATAATTGTATAAAATTGACGAACACAGCCGCTCTTTAAGAGATACATGACAAATTTGTTCGCTGTAAATTATAGATACATGGTTTTTGAAGAAACCTCTGTTGGAGGCCGCAAGAAGTATCTTCAGACCACATATTATGCCCTATTTAGCGCCTTCGATCAAAGAAAATCATTTCATAGTCCGCAAAGCCAGTGGATGATAGAAGTGAAGAAGAAATTACCAGAATAAATTCATACAATCAATAATGTGATGTTTCCAATTTTTCCACTAAACCACCATCAGATAGATTCGAGATAATAAAGTTATGCAATAAACATTTATAGAAGGCAGTGGCCATGACACCATTATAATAAGTGTCCTCTGCGTTACTCATCGGTGGTCGTATTTGATGCGATGATGGATTTTCAGTCCGCATACGGGGCATTAGTTACCATAATTTCATCAGAATGTTTGCTGCTTGGAATGATAACGATCGGCTAATGACGTCATCATAGTGTTTACTGTTTAAATTTCCTAGATGAGGAATTTCGGGGTACGATATAAACAGCATAATCTGGGGTTACGGAAAAAAATTTGCGTCGCAAAATTGCGCCGGATTTTCTTCCAAACGGTGAAGGTCTCGTTTGAAAATGACCTACTTACTATGATAGGGGAATCTTTATTCCCTCCTACAAGACAATTAAACATATTATTTCTTTTAAATTTCGATTTTTTAATTAAAATTGCTCCCGAAATTGAGAGAGATGCGCTTAAATTGGAAGCATAATTTCAAAATTTCCACAAAAGACCTCTATTCACCATGGATAAAAACGGGTACCCAAAGGAGATAACACCGAAATAAAACGAACGATACATAATGACCGAAAACATCAACTGTCGTCATCATTAACGGTCATCCCTGACTGAGTCGTAAAAATTAGCCTTAGAGTTTCGCCTTTCAAAACTGTGTTGGCGACGTGTGCAAGTGACCTTAATTTGCAGTTAGAAAAGAACTAGTATGACAGTGCCGTACCCAATGAGCAAAATAGTCCTGAGCATGTAGCTATAAGAAAATTAACATGTGACTGCAGGATAAAAAATGACGTTTTAATTCCAAAAGCCTTCCTCCTAACTTTCTCATCGAATTTCCTTTAAACCTTGCGTTTATCAAGGGCACATATTTACGTCTCATGTGGTATCCGGATGACAGTAAATAATTGTGCTCAAAACCGAGATTCTACGGATTCGAATGCATTACATGACCTACCTCATGAAACACGATAAGAAAAATTGAGAGTATCAATTTTCCTGCACGTAAAAACTGCAAGGTTTACTTATTCACTTAACAAATTCTTAAAATGTTTTTAAAAGTAATTTTTTTAAAATAATGTTATCAATAACAATTATTGGAAATTTTAGGAGACCTATACGTAATATAATCTTCGGACAATTTTCTATGCTAATAAAAGAATGCAAACATCCGTAAGCCGAATTCCGTATTAACTTACTTCTAAAATAAATCACCCGACAGAGAAAGGTTTTCAATTGATCGAGATCATAGTTTTCTACACGGACTTTTCTTTTCCCATTGAGTCTTCGAATGTTGTCAAAACAGCCATCTGCCTAAAAACGAACGCCCAGGCACTCAATACTTTGAAAATTACCCACCAGTTATAGCTTATCTCGAAGGTTTCCATGCAAGCGATGGAAAGAATTTAAAGCCGTAATGCCTCTCCTCACATTTTTGGGACACCATGAAAGGTCACGGACTACTCCGGTAGCATAAAAAACAGATAAACATGACGGAAGAAAATCCTTTTAAATATACTTTAAATGGATGCTTGCGATTGCATTAGCCATCTCTATTAAAATTTAAATAATCAAAATATGACCTTAAGGTAAATGTTATTTTTTTAGTCTGCAGCAGCAAAACAGATAAAGTACGCGGCAGTTTAACCAACTGCATCCTTGCCAACAGAAAAATTGAAAAATTACCTGTATATCACCCAGCCAGTCCATGAAACACACGACTGAAATTGACACACTTGACTTTGTGCCAGACTTCATAGTAATCCAACTACGAGAGGTTATTTACTTATAACATATGTAAAAAATATTTGAAACCACTGTACACACGCCATTTTATACAATCATGAATTATGTACTTCGAAAACGTTTATCATCTTACGTGACAGGAATTTTCGCGTTTTCGATATTTTCGCTTTTGAGAAGAAGATGTTTCTTTTTCTACTAAGTCAAATAGGATTTTTCATCCAATTTGTTTTCGTTTTCATTTATCCGGAGTCGCATATTATGAGTTTGCTGTTTTTCGTGGATACGCTCGAACTAGTTTCCGTTTGTTTAGCGATTTTTAATTGATTTACGAGAGAGCAGTACGCTTTACTTTAAAATTTATATTTCAAAATTTTTAGCCATAAGGCCTCCACTCAACGTGGATAAAATTGATAAGCAAAGAGATGGCATCGGAAGAAAATAGAAGATAAATGGTAACCGAAATCTGCAGCCATCGGCATCATGAACGGTCGTCCCTGAATGCGTCGCAAAATTGTGCCGGATTTTCTTCCACACGGTGAAGGTCTCATTTGAAAATGACCTACTTATTGTTTTTAATGTAAAGAAAGAATGGTAAATAGCATTATCGTACGAAAAAAACGGATCAGCAAATGCTCATATAAAAATTCGCATGTGAATGGGGGAGAACAAATGGCAGCTGACATACGGAAGCCCGCATATTCCACATGACTCAGGTCACCAACTGCACTTTGCTGAGATATACACGAGAGTTCGATCGTCGTAGATCAACCATATCCATCATATGCTCCGCACCATGGTCGTGCAGGGATGATGACTTGCGCGTGGATTACTTTTAAGTGATAGTAGACTTGCGCTGCAGCTACCGCACTCTCTCCTCCTCCTCCTCCTTCTCCTCCTCCCTACCTGAGCCCGGTGTCAAGACAGACTCTAGAAGACAGGAGTGGGAGAAGACGCAAGTGGCTGGCGCGGCCGGGTCCCCTTAGTCCTAGCCACCCCTAGGTGTGCCACCACACCTCCCATGTTCGGCATTTGTTGTGGGAGCGCAACCCGATTAACGCCTGCCGTGCCCAGATGTGGCCCCCGTGTTGGTCCAACGCATCTACCACGTGGCCAGTTTAGGGGGCACAGCCGAAATTTAATTGCAAGGGGTCAGACGACTCAATAAGAATGACACGCTGTGGTGAGAGTTTAGACGGAAAAACTCAAATATAGCGGACGTGGGAGGGAAAGGGTGCGTTCTAACGCAGTTGAGTGAGGGGCAACGAAGATCGCTGCGGAACATCAGTAGCAAGTTATTGCCTGCGAAAGCAAGCGGGAGTCTGACAACCTGTAGTTGGATTCACCTTATAGTATGGAATTGATAAATAGGCAACCTGACATTTTAGTACTCCACCACCTTTCGAAGTCTCACCAGGCCTTAATATGTATCCCTCGATTACTGCCCCAATCAATGAATAAGGAGTGGAGATGTTTTGGCGCAATGAACTGCATTTGAACGATATCAGGCTTCTTATCTCCTTTGGAGGATCGTAGATTTGCACCAGAGCCGTAAACGTCTTCTTCAGAGACTTTCAAGCAATAGACATTTTAAGGATAACCAGTGTTTGGTTTGTTTAATTTAAAATAAATTTATTCACCCGAACAGCCATTAGAATTGTATTAGGTTATCCGAAAATATAATATGCACCCTCTACCCAAAGTGGTATTTTACGGGAAAGAGTTGGGTGGCATTTTTATTGAATACTTTTTATCCAAACACTTACCGATAAAAGCTCTTGGCATGGGATGGTTTTTACAGCTTAATTACCAGTCATTTAAGGCCACATTGGTGAACGTGACCGATCAGCACCTATGAAAAAAATTTTGGGACTGTAAGATAAAAATTACAACGCACAAATAAGGATTTTTATTTTAACATAGTTATGGGCATTTTAAAGGAAATATCGACATGGTGATTTGCACCGCCCGCCGGACAATGTTTTGCGCATGTCAAGGGACGTCTTGCCCCGATGCTGTAACTTGAACTAATTGTGTTGTTCATTGGGCTAATGGCCACTATCTGTCAGGATTTGTAAAGAGACTATGTAATGCGGAGAGGAGATTCCTCTAGGATTAGCAACCTGTAAGTGTTGGCCGTAAAAATAAGCTATTTGCGTCTTTCATTCTCTTGTTTCCGCTCTACTTACAGAGTTGTCTGGGCCCCTCGTCACCCTCGTCACCCGGAACGCATTGTAATGCCCCATAAAAGTTCAAAATCTTACATCTCTCTCTTATATTCCGTGTTATTAACACTGTTAAACTGACTTAGAGTTCCATTATCAGTATCAAAATGCCATATGGTCTCGAGATCGCCAAAGCCTCCCCTCGAACCATCTGGAATTAGCCGAGGGCTTCCGATTAGTTGCTTAAATGTCTAAACGTGAAACCGTAGTCAGTGAACCAGTCAACCAGAAGATAGTGACTGACATAAAAAGGACCCATTTTCTGTGAGCTGAGCTGACCCTATCTATGATCGCAAACAGCAATCCAAATTCGAGATCTGCAGAGAGTGACAGGCCTCATAAAATTTTAGTAGAGTTTCTGAAATGCGTTCTCGATTAGGGAAAGATGACTTTAGGGGAGATGTAAAATCGATCATCATGTGAGATAATTCCAAACGTTTTCTGCTAGTGCAGGATGCCGGCTTTGTTATATACGTCTTATTTCGCCACCTGCAGAAACCTCACTCGGCAAAATAAAAAAACTTACGTACTATGCATTCGTTCTATTGCTTTTAAATGCTTAGTGATAAGATGCTCAAACATATGCTTTCTTGAAATCTCGTGATAGCTAATCAAACTTTCATGAAATTGTGTACTCGAAAAAAGGCTAAACTTTGGGTAAAATGTATTGATTATAAATATAGCCTTCCTTTGAGTTTAGAATTTGAAGAAGATGAGAATTTCCACCAAATGTATACAAGAAGAAAACTTCTGTTTACGGGTCTTTTAAAATATGTGCAATGTTATAAGGACATCCAAAAGAAAAAGAAAAATAATTATTACTTATGTAATCATTTTTTATTTATTGAGGATTTTTCAGGCAGCCAAAAAGATGGCATGCAAGAGTCAACACCCTAGCGTGTCTTAAATATCTTCAGATTACTCTGCAGAATAAAACATCTTCCAACCCACTTAAGCAATGCTTCTAAATCTCAAATGTATATCAGAATTCTGGTTAGCCTTTCATGCTATCGGTCATTGATTCTTCAAAACCGCATAGCATAGTTGGCCGAGCTGACGGAGAGGTCACCCACACTGGCGTACAGGATGAAACGCTACTTGTCGCTGAAACTTTACCGTTTTGAATTCGAAAGGTCGCATCAAGAATTTACTGTAGTCATTCTCGCTCTCAGAGACAGACTCCAATCTGAGCATTTTTCAATCAAACAAATTTAAAAAATATCGTCAGGGGTATCACACTGGCAGCACAGATGGATCCCTTTCGCCGTAAAGCTGCCAGGGTGATGCACTTGATGTGATTTGCAATTTGATTGATCGACATAAATCAATGAGAACAAGCCTGATTAAAGTAAATTCTTGAGGTTAGAGCGTCTGGTAAGAATGGCAGGGACGCTACCACAAAAAAATTATTTCTAGACCTCACATCGAAGATACGCTCAACCAGCCTGTCTCGCAGGGAGAACAAGCCAATTATTGAGAGAGAACATGAAAGCTGAGAGGTTAAGACGGCCCGATGAACAATCATTTCCTGTTTGAATGAATGGCCTGAGTTTGTGCAGCTGTTTCAAATACGTTTGTCGGCAAATAAAAGCATGCATCCCCTAAAAGACTCTGGCTTGTCACAAATTGGTTAAAACAGCTTTTTTCGAAAAGATCCTTTGCGAAACACCGTTGACTCATCTTTTATCAATATGATTTATTTATATTCAGAACCGAAAAGACCATAACTCATTAAGTTTGCTCGAACTCTAGTCCAAAAGTAGAGCATTGAATGTTTATATGAGATGGACAATCAAATAATCGGAATATTTATCCTTCGGTTTGGGTTTTTCCGTGCAAATACTTAGCTTTTACCTTTTTCCTCTCTCTCCTTCTGAAAATCGAGTTGCTAGTTTTCAAATTAAGAGGCTTAACAAAAGATTTGAATCTTTCCAGGAAGGACCTCGGTGGTTAATCAGTCGGCTAAAAGACCGCTGCGGCAAATTAACGGCAAACGTTAATGCCCTTCTTGACTCTTCTCGTTCGGATACATTATTTGCTTTGCCCCTAAACGCCCTTCGAAAAAGACAACCCCCGCACTATGTTCTCTCTTGCGGACAGATGGCGGCTGGTTACAAAACAGGAAAGAAACGGATTCTCGTTTAGTTACAGGGACATGGTGCTTGTGCGACCAGCCGCCACCTCATTCGTGCCGAAAAACTGCGTAAGATGCTAACTTTCCAAGTAGAAGGACGGGATAGAATCCAGCAGAAACCGAAACTGATGTTTTAGAGCCATGGTCTCGAGTTGGGGATGTGTGTGTGCGCTGACAGGTGCCATGGGATGTTGCTAACTGACGGAATAACTCTACACTTTGAAGGATGGTGTAGCAGATTCCAATGGTTCCTTTTTAACGTGGTGTCTATTTTAGTCTCACCGACGTGGGGTTTGAGCCACTCACTCGAAAGCCAGGAACCAGTTAGTGTATGGCACGCAAAGATGAATGGGTTAGCTGTGTAAGCCATAGTGCCTGTAACCACCTGCTTGCATCCTGACATTTTTTTGCCATCGGAGGAAGATAGATGATGACAGAGAAAAAGTGGTAGATTTCACCCCGGTCCAACTCACTGTGAACGATTGCACACGAATGCCATTGGTGTCGCGGCCACTTTGAAGGCCACGCGATGGACGTCACCACTAGTCACGGTGATATTTTTGTCTTTAGTCACTCTCTTGGCAAAAAGCAAGTGCCCTGTTAACATTGACAGCAGAGACATGGGAGACCGGAATGGCTATTCCTGGCTCATTAGCCGTCATCAGACAGTCATACCAAAGGCCACGTGGTGCAGCACCAGAGGCTTAAACCCTTGACCTATTAATCAGAAGTCAAACGCTCTTATCATTAGATCTCTGAGCAGCAGGTCGTGGGTTTCAGCGTCAGGTTGTGCTCCACTTGGGGTTGACTGGCTGATGATGGCTTATAAGCCGGAAATGGCAATTCCATTCTCCATGGTCTCTGCCATCAGTTTTCCCTGCCTATGATACTCGGCACTCTGCGGCCGCTGTGGGGTTCGAGAGTGAGCCCCAAGGCTTAACGGGACAACTGAGTTTCGCAATCAGTTGGTAAGCATTTCTCAACGAAGAGCAAATACACTTGATGCTGTAGAGCGCCCGTGCATCCCATGAGAAAGCGTTACTCGCAAAAAGTGCGAAAGCTCACTTACTAGGAGACCCGATATAGCTTTGAACTCCAGGACGCTGTTGTCGTCTTTAATTTGCTTTACAGACCGACTTTTTAGAATAATTTATCCATTTTAAACGCAAAAATATCTTTTTTCTCGAATAGGAGACTCTTCGCTCTTCAGGTAAAGCGTGATCTCATCGACGGTGAACTCTACTGCGGCGAAAATACGAGCGCACTTTTGGCCGCATTCATTCTACAAGGTAAGATGATGGTAATCCGTCTCCAAAAGTATTTTGTCTTTGAGCTAATCATGCCCATAAAAGCATGTGCGCGACTGATCACTCTGCGAGCTCTTGTATCATAGAAATTCACAATTGTTCTTTGAAATTTTCAACGCAATTTCACAAAAATTTGAGTCGTTAGTTAACCCCTGTTATTAATTATTAGCTAAGGTTTTATACAAGAGACAGGTAAGCTTTATTTTAAAAGTTTAATTCCGAAATCTCCAGCAAAAGTGTCACCGATTAAGCGTTTATGATATTGGGCAAAAAAACACAACACCAGAAGATCACTTACGAATGACCGAAGATTTCAACCGTCAACATCATAAAGAATCGTCTTTGAATGACTGGCAAAATGTAGCTTAAATTTGATTGATGTCCGTATTGTTGTAGCTCGAATCAACAGAACGGGTTTCTAATCGGTTTATAAGGGGCCGAATATACTAACCGATTTACATAGCAAAAAATGTACATGCGAATGGAGAGCAGAAAAATTGGCGTCTCGATTTCAAAAGCCTCGCATTTCCAGAGCATATTTCAACTGTCTCAGGCCAACGTCACTACTTATAACCTTTTGTTCGCCTCAATGTCTGAAACTTAGTGCAGCAGGCAGCAGCTTAGACTGCGGTATCACATCTCTGTCGTTTTGACAGCACAGAAATGTGAGGAGGAATTGCTTATGACAGTCTCAGAAAATGATTGCAACTACCTTTATACTACCACACAACATCTCCTGCTATCCTACCTCCTGGCGATTCGAGGGTAGATAGTACTTTTGGACAAAACGTCGGAAAATCTCTGCGTTATCCCATAATAGATATTGCAAAGCATGATAAAATAGTTATGGGATTTATACGGATTGTCTTATATGACCAAGACCCACACTTACCTGCTATTTTATTTTTCCCCATCTTGGCTTTCTAGCCACTAGCAATTTATTATCTCTAAGTAATACCATTGCTGTAATATTCATCGTTAATTTTTAAACAATCTATGATTTTTACTGTACTATATTATTAACTTAGGTTTACCACTTATTTATTGCTGATGTATTTTTTTATTAATTTTATTCGCTGCCTTTATTTACAGTAACTTGTCACTATTAACACTTCCCTCTTAATATGTTTTTTTTCTTTCTCACCGTCCAATTCGTAAGAATTTTACTATTTTTATTGACAAAATTCTTTGAAAATTCCTTTAATATTGTGTTACTTATCTATTTTGTGAAACCTATTTTTCATTATTTTTAACTTTTACGTTTGTATATTCCTTCTCACGCTTACTAAAAATTATGTTACTACGCCTACTTCTAATGCCAAATTGATTGTCTGCTATGCTAAACTGGTACATATTCTGGAAAACATCGATTATGAGGATCGCAGACATTAAGTCGCCCTTCAAATTAAAAAGTCACCTTGGGAGAGTGAAGCTAAACGTTTTATGCAATATCCTATATGATACCTTGTGCACGAGAAAGTAAACATAATGGACAAATAAACACTCATTTTAAAAATGTCCTGCCAAAAACACTCAAGTACATTTGATAAGCCTTACAAATACATAAATTTTACCCATCCGTCAATGCAGACGACAGTTGTGGAGAAAAGTCGATTCCCATTTTGCTTACCTTAACGGAAATGGACAAATTTATTTTTAGATTTTAGATAATATCCTCAAGAGACACGCCATTCATTGTAAGAGCGGAAAATCAAGCGCCGTATAGCACATGCTCTTGGACTGATGAATAGGAAGATATTTTGCTGACATTAATTCTGCCCGTTCTTCCTTATCCTTATGTCCATCGGATGTTAATTTCTGGCTTAATATAGGGGTAGCATGTCAAAAGACCGCGAGTGGAATACTCCTAATTTCACTTTAAGCAGCTTCTCGCAGTCGTCTGTCTGCAAATGACATAGCTCACTTAAGTTTCCAAATTGCAATAGATGCAACATTAGCGCATTATTCAGTTTCCGCATAAGGCCATTCCGAAGTTTGCTTAAGATACTTAAATGCAGTGGCCTGTAAAAGTAGACGAGAAATTGCTTTTGCTTAAATATTCGAGCGGGAGACTTCAATAATGTCCAAATATATAGATAGTAACCTCGATATATGTCAGAACAGAATTTTTTATACAAAAAGACCTTTTTAAACAATATATTGTCCATTTTACCGAGATGAACTCAAGAACGAGTGTGAAACGTCAACTGATGATTAAACCAACCTCCTGTGAGATCGCCTTACGTTTTTATCTCATCTTAATAGCTGGGGTCATCATTTTCGCGCACATATATATATATATATATATATATATATATATATATATATATATATGATAGTGTGGGGCTCACCGATCTGCTTAAGGAACATGCATGTTCCGTTGTGCCCTGGAGCTCAGACTAGAGCCCTCGCAGGCGGTCGCATAGCGACGTGTAGCATATGATGGAATGGAACCGACAAAGACAAGGGAGACCGGAATGGCCATTTCTGGCTTATTAGCCGTCATCAGCCAGTCATACCAAATCCCAAGTGTGGCACACCTGGGATTCGAACCCGCGACCTTTGGTATTCGAGTCGAACGCTCTACCATTTGAGCCACGGGCTCGTTGTTTTGTCGGTTGTGATCGGGAATATGATGATAGTGTGGGGCTCACCGATCTGCTTAAGGAACATGCATGTTCCGTTGTGCCCTGGAGCTCAGACTAGAGCCCTCGCAGGCGGTCGCATAGCGACGTGTAGCATATGATGCTGGCTGACAATGGTAAATAAGTCAACATTGATATATTCAGTCTCGTTGTGCTTGTCAGCAAAACCCGAGCTGCATATGCTTAAAGTCGCTATGCTACTGCTCTTGAATGATTTTCAAGGTATAACGAGACAACCTGGCCCCCTGGCCTGAGCATTTGGCATTAATTTTCCTCTCTTATATGCACAATAGGCGCAAAGGCCACTAACCCTGCTGATATGGAGAACCGACTGTTCTTCAAAGGAAGATGCCATTTGGTTTATATAGTATTTTATCAGTATCGGCAAAAACAATGGAAACCGGAATGTCCATTTCTGGCTAATTAGTCATAATCAGTTAGTCAAACCCAATGCCAAGTGTGGACCATGTGTTTGTTACTATTCGTTATGCGGCTGTCTAAGAGGGCTCTAGATTGAGTCTCATTGCACACCGAGACAAGAATGTTCCAAAACTCAATCGGTTAGCACCACTTCATTATTATAAATTATTACTTATTTCCAAAGAAACAATTTACCTTATCGAAACACATAAAGTACAGAAACGACCGTATAACAGGTCAAGCATTTGCGTCCCGATATAATTAAGAGCCTGGAAGGAAAATATAATACAACGAAAAAGCCATGAAAAAATGAACAAATGCAATGGAATAGTACTTTGATGACTGTCCTGACTCTCCCAAATCTTCTGTAATGCATACTGACAGGAACAAGCAAGTTACGTATAGACGAATAGTCCAGGAAATGATTTACCACAAAATCCAGTTTTTCCTGCATTGAAAGTTTTACTTCTGGGCTTGTCCCAACTTGGTTTGATTACTGCGACGAAATGTTTTTATGGTATTGAGTTCCGGAATGTTAGGAGGAGTGAAAATATTTTGCAGTTGGCAGGCATAGAAGATGGCTGTGGTCGAAAGTATTAGACAAATGATGGAAAAACGTTCGTTCAAAAGCTAGAAAATTCCCTGGTTTACGGTCCTTGTCAGTGAACTTTGGTAACTCTTTCATTAAATGATTTTACTGACACATTTTCGCTGACACATGGGGTGACTTTATAATTTGAAGATATGAGTAAAGCTCTCGGCACTTCTTGTGGGATCGAAGCCGAAATGAGCAGAGAGAATCGTAGGATATTCCACCAGCGGTACATAATAGCCACTGGAATTCGTCGAAAACATCCACTTCCGAAAACTCTCCAGCCAAATTCCATCATCTAGAAATAGGATGAGAAAATGAGGAAAGATCAAGTGTCTCAGATGACGTCGTAAATGGTGTCCCACGCCTCCAGTGTGATTGGTGCAGCAGCGCTGAACTGCGAGTAAATCAGTTTGTGGCCAAACCACACTCTATCCTACCTCCTCCACCTTGCTCTTGTTGCAAGACTAATCAAGATAAGCAGCCATTCTAAACGTGCCACACGCGAAATCAACCCAATTGCTTGTAACCGGATTCTGTAAGAGTCGCTGGGATCTCCTATGTGTGAGGGTGCTATAAATTTCACAAAGGGTAGAGGTCGTTGCACCGTAATCCTTGGTCTTCCAGCCAAACCCCCTATATTTACCCTGAGAACTGAGTTATTCCGTCAATTCTCGGCCTTTCAAGACATTCTGACAGACTCGGGATCGAAAATTTTATCCTCCTGGCGTCTACGCGGACTTACTGCAGCAATGGAGTTTTCATTATCGGTCTTATTTTATCTCCAGTCACCTGTGTACCAGTCCACAGTAGAAATACTACCTTCAGCAAGAATTGTCACGGGAAATAGTTAGCAGGTAACGCTATGATCAGCCATGTTACAGCCTAACTGAGCCAATCACTTCGAAGAAACATTCGAAATTCATAGCAAAATAAGAGTTTAATAATTTTGAAGTCCAATTTCTTTTAATTAAAATGTACGAACGGTGGTACGAAAATCAACTCACCGCGCATACTCTTGTGTTGAAATTTGCAGTTTTCGTAGATTGTTTAGTTTAGACGGTTACTGCACCGTATCTGATCTTGCCATCGGGTACATCAGGGTTAGGGGGCGAAGAGAGTGTGGCAGATACCTTACAAATCTACTCTCGCAATCAGCTAATTTGCGACTTAGTCACCATCCTGCGGCAAAGGGTGGACATTGTCGGACGTGGCAGCCGAAATGTCATCGTTGAGATTGTAATGATTGCGCATACTTCTATCACCTAATGCTTCAAAATGAAACGCGGCCTTTTTGGTTTTGACATGATAGGTGTTTGACCCTTGAATCAGCCGGCATCGCTAGCTGTGCCCAAAATCAGAAAGACGTTTTCCCGGGCACTTGACTCATAAGGAAAAATAGTGCGATTTCAGGCATGCCATCGCAATACTCGCACTTTGATCGCACTCCAATGATGCCTGGTTAACACAGTCCACATTTCAAGAAAAGTTCGCTTAGGCAAGACATTAACTGTTGGACATTCCAGTTGAGGACTTCTTAATTTGGTAGGAATATGCTCAACCGATTTATTCCTGGCTTTCAGCTGAACTGGGTGACCATGAGGACGAAGAAGAACGAAAAGTCATCTCCCATCTCGAGAAGATGCGTCTCACTAAACTCTTCTCTCCAGCGTTTGTTTCCAAAGTTATGGACCTTCACAGCAACTTGACGTAAGTTTGAAGTCTTTTTACCCAGCCCTGCCCTTAAAGACTTCTCTGACCATGCGTTATTTTAAACCAGCCTTTTCTTTCCGATAAATTCACTGGTTGCTGGTATATACGGACAATAATGACGAGACGACAGTAGCTTTTTTCAAAGTGCGTCCGGTTAAATGTGATGTCAAAAGAAAGTGTCAAATATGCCCCATCAAAAATTGTAGGAAAGTAGTTAACTTGAAGTAATGACTGTTTTGTGAGCTCCAGGAGACAACTGAAAAAGTTCCCAGCAGCGGTAGTAGGAGCAATGACTTAAGGAAAGAAGATGGGGTGGACAACATTCCTTTCGATGGTACTTTCCAATAAGTTTCACCGCCGGATAGAAGGCGGGGAAAGTTAGAAACATTTGTTAAACGGTTGGAGTAGGAGGTTAAAGACGTCAGCGCGCCAAACAAACCAGCTGCCAACGGGCAAGTCAGTGTATGCAGAAGGTGCCCACTTCGCAATGCTCTGAGCACAGAGAGTAAACTGTACTCGATTCTGCATAGAATTCGGCTCATCAGCTGGTTCTCCCATACGCATTTTTCTAATTTCCAAAGCAAACCGGTGGGCCTGTCTCATACCAGCCACAGCAGGGAACGAAACATTTCTCCAATTTAGACTGGTATCCATGCTAGTAGTATGGGAAATCACTTAACAAATAAATATATTTGTTTATTGGAAATCAGATAAATGCAATTTGGGTGTGCATATTCGAAGGAAACGTTCGTTTCCTATTTAGCCAAAAGGAAGTTTGGATCTAAACCGCTAATTTGAAAAGCCACTTGTTAACAGGGGGCAAAGTTCGTTTCAGTGGGTACATAGAGGTACATCGCAAACTAGTTCCCGGTTTGGGACAGCAGCACTGCCGACTGGGATCACATAATTACAAGGATATTCATCGGAAGCTCGCTTTTTAGTAAATTTGCTATCTCATGAAATTTTAACCGAAAATATGAAATGTGTTTTAAAGTAGAACATACTACTTAAGTAGAGCTGAAATATTAATTATCATGCAGCATAATATTAATATAATTTAGTCACATCTGTATTTCGGCTTTTGAAAAAAGCTTCTTTCCATTGATTTTCAAGGTCTGTTTAAATTAAAATATACCATATAGAAACAATAAGTAAAAATATACTTACTTGTGCTTAGTTGATACAAAATGTCATCTTCATCGACGTTTATACCAGAAGAAAGGGTTGTTGAAGTTTCAAAGAGGTTGCTTTGATGATATTTTAACGCCCGTGAAATTCGATAGTTTGACCGTCGTAGTCCGAAAGTTTACCCTGAAATTCACATTCACTAGGCATGCGATGTGTTTATTTATTCCTTTGGCACGCAAAGTATACAATATGCCATGTTTATGAGCCCTTTTTTACCCATTCTTAATAGCGTAAATAAATGTACGATTTGTCTTAATGAAATAGGATGAAAACAGTTAGGAGTTTAAAGTATTCAGGAGTTTAGAAAGTTTTTTAAAACCAAACGTTTCTCCATCCTCAAGTTTCTTATTTAAAGAAGATATAATTTGCCATGAAACATGTATATGATAGAACGCTTTTATATACGTTTTAATCTGCTTCTAAATGAGTGCATAAAAAATATTTTCGTGCATGTTTTCTATACGTCTAAGGGCATCGAACGACAGTACGAAATTGCACTCGACTTAAGACGTTAGTTTTACAGAGGGCAGTTTTGCAGGCAACCCTATAGCAGCTAGGTTAAAAGCTGACATCCTGCCATGACAGAAATATTGTGGGATTATGCCGTAAGACAAGTAGTAGTCGTATTAGTAGTATTAGTAGTAGATGTAGTAGAAGTAGTAGTAGTAGGAGCAGCAGTAGTATTATTAGTAGTATTAGTATTAGTAGTAGTAGTAGTCGTAGTAGTAGTAGTAGTAGTAGTAGCAGTAGTAGAAGTAGTAGTAGCAGTAGTAGTCGTAGTAGTAGTAGTAGTAGTAGTAGTAGTAGTAGTAGGATTAGTAGAAGTAGTAGTAGTAGTAGTAGCAGTAGTAGTATTAGTAGTAGTATTAGTATTAGTAGTAGTAGTAGTCGTAGTAATAGTAGTAGTAGTAGTAGTAGCAGTAGTAGTAGTAGTAGAAGTAGTAGTAGTAGTAGTAGTAGTAGTAGCAGTAGTAGTAGTAGTAGTAGTAGTAGTAGTAGTAGTAGTAGTAGTAGTAGTAGTAGTAGAAATGTTCTCATGTAGACTATGTCGTCGCGATCACGCTAAACCTACCCATTAAAAAATACATCCTTCACTGCACTAAGAGCGTGATTGACGCATTGGAATTTAACTCATTCCTGCTTCAAACAAATTATTCACAGTATACTTAAGCTACGAGAGATCTTTAATTCCTGGGCTCGTGATTAAATACTACACGATATTTTTATGATTATACTAGATAAAATTTAAGTTCTAAATGTGATATATAAGGGAACGTTATTTCTTAAAAGCATCTGCTGCCTTAGACCACAACATGCAGTTGATTTAGAAAATTCAAAGCTTTTGAGGGTCTTTTAGATGGTAGTATATGCGCATGTGTGGGGCAGTAAATTTGGGCTGAACAGAGGGATAAACGAGAATATTATCCTCCTAAAGTTTCGCGTCTACAGTCGAACGCATCATCGATCAAATCCTGAGCTAATTAACGTTGCAAAGAAGGGGAACTGCAGATTTGGAATATCGTTTCTACAGAAGGATGGAACTAAAAAAGATGACAACTGCTCCGATCGTTTGCAATGAATGCGAGAACCAATCACATCTGCTCAGATTGGCCAGTCAGCTGACGACCTTCACATTAACAAAATACAGCACATCGTGTTAACAGTGGCACAATG
This sequence comes from Schistocephalus solidus, assembly GCA_017591395.1. NCBI lineage: Eukaryota > Metazoa > Platyhelminthes > Cestoda > Diphyllobothriidea > Diphyllobothriidae > Schistocephalus > Schistocephalus solidus. The sequence goes on along the minus strand of WEDG01000815.1, from coordinate 189,645 downwards.
AAGATTGCGTTGAAGTTCACGGCAGTATTACCTTTGAACTCTATTTGCGCTTTCGTACACCTGACCGTTCATATTCCTTACTGCAAAACATTGGATGTGGTTTTAAACCATCGCGATGAAATAAGAATCCTGGCTTGGAAGACTGTCATCGACTGGGATAACTCGATTCTTCTTAGAACTCAGTGTAAAGTTTAGATGAACCACCAGTACCTCAATAATTTAAAAGACAATTTGCCAAGCATACGTGAGCTTTCGAGTAATTCTCATAATGCCTTTACATTTATATCACTGCTTTTGAGTAGAAGGCCTGACGGGAGTATTCGACGTAGTGTATTTCGTAAGAAGACATGGTTCGAACAATACACCCACTTTTAGTGTTTTTTAGCGCTGAACTTAAAGCGTACTTTAGTGCGGTGTCTGACAAAAAGGGTGAAAAGGATCTGCTCGGCCGATAGCATTGACGAAGACCTTAAGGTTGTAGAAAGCATTTTTCGACAGAATGGATATCCAGAAAGATATATTGCTAAGAATATGACCGAAAGATCACCAAAGCTGCCGTTGTTAATGGCAAACAATAAACAACTATTCATCAGGGTCCAATTTCATGGGGACGCAGCAAGTGAACTCCTACGAAGGCGCCTAAGCCAAGCTGTGTCAAGCCCCTTTCCAGCAGCTGATGCCCATGATCCTATATGGAGGGGGCAAGGACAAACTGCCAGCCCAGACCACCTCAGTGTGCATTTATTCTTTCACCTGCTCCTGTGGGGCAGAATATATTGGTCGCACGAGCCGGCAGTTGTCCAAAAGAGTACGAGAACACCTTCCAGCATTGTTATGAAAGGGGCAGATAAAGAACATAAACAGCTTTATTCTCGCGCATGTGGTACACACAGGTCATCGTGCAAATGCCAAAGAGGCCTCCCGGGTAATGAAGAAGGTCCCCTCAACCTATTAGAAAATCCTTGGACTACGTCTCTTGGCGACGGCAGAAGCAGCTGCAATCCGGCTACGCAAACCGGTCTTGTGTGCTTAAAAGAATTTTATAGAGCCACCATAATTACCGTGGCCGAAAGCCACCAATTTAGCCGCCCGCATCTAATTACCTCTCCCGGCGGCCACCATTCCTCTGACCATGATCAGAAAATGGACCACAATTTTATGTCTTTCCCCCTCCCTCCCCCAACCCTGACAACCGTACAATTTGTTCTTCTTACCCGCATATTTGACTTAGTTACAGAGTGATATAAATGTAAAGGACTGATGAGAATTTATCGAAAGCTAACGTATGCTCACCAAATTGTCTTTTGAATTTTTCAATGGAAATGTTCACTACTTTAAATAGTTTACTTTTCATTGATTTTCGGTCTATTTATAAGTTCAAATGTATTACACAAAAAAATTTAATAACAATATTCTTTGTGCTACGTATTTGGTAACCAACCGCTTCTTTAAATTTTATATCAAATGAAAATGTAAATATAGGTTTTAAAATATTTTTCAATTCCCTAATTATTTTGAGCCTGAATTGCCGTTGCATTTGCGGCTAGGGGTGTCAGTCTACAAGCTTTCTGCTATCAATGTAAGGACTAGCATGCATTCCTTTATGATATTAAGAAAAAAACAGAGCAATTTTTAAGTTTTTACTTGAACGTGGAAATGAAACTTTATTCGAGTATCAACTTTGAATAAGACGTGATTTGCTATCAAATAAAGGCAAGAAAATTAATTTTTGCTGGACATTTCTATAAAATGTATCTAAGGACACCGAACACCAATAGAAAAAAGCGAAGTATTACAGTTTTCCTTTTGGATATGTGCTGAATTTTCAGGGCGTGCAATCAAATATCTAATTACGACTTATCTGAAATATCATGGAAATTTGCCACAAGGTGATGCGTATTCGAATACTAATAAATTAACACTTCCCAACCGAAAAAGCACTGTGGAGCATCAGTCAATAACTCCATGTGAATCAGAAATATTAAAGTGAAATTGAAATATGTCTCGGTATTTCACTTGAATAAACAATTTAATGCGAATACTATTAAATTTGCAGTATCCCCAAGAAATAAACTGTGGCCGAACCTGAAATTGCCAGCAAGGTCTACCTTTACACGTAATTTAATATTTTATAACAAACGTAAAATGCGCCCAATGTATATTTCCTCAAACGTGTGTTATCTATGGCTTGCGTCCATGTTCATGAACGATTTTCGGGAGTCACACTTCACTGACTCGCATATATTGAAGTTAGCGGGAGTCGTCACATCTGCCACGACATTATGTTTTCATGACTCTTTTCTAATGCATCTCATTTTCCTGTTATGCTTCTGTGAGATCAGCGTTTTGGTAACATACACGAATCCCTAATAAGCTCCCAGTGCTGTAGCCGACCTCGTTGTTTATAAATCCTTTTCGGCGAAGCTGGAGGCAGAGTCAACTCTTGCATCAAAAAAAAGTTCAGGTCGAAAACGAGTTCGTTTTTTTCTTTTCGTGCAGTCGTAGGCAAGCCCATCGCCATTCATCTGGTCAAGTTGCAATATCCCGCGAGTATTTTAGTCGTATTTTAGTTGTCCATTTCGCTAGTTGTAGTTTTTAGGGCATTCATTTGCAAATGTCATCCTGCTTTTCTGTTCTTTCACTTAGTGGGATGTCGCAAAGCGAGGCTGACTATCGCCTACTGGACACCGCGCGGAAAGTGGAGTTCTACGGACTGAAACTGCAGCCAGCCAAGGTAAGTTATCTAGATGTCATGGGAAGTTTTGCTCGGTATCTGCAGAGTGCCTGTCGCCGAGTGAATTACTTTCGTACGTATCGTCTCCACTATCAGCTGATCCCCCTCCCAGTTTTGCTGTCGCAAGGCAATGCTGAAAAAAGGTACTTCGCTCAACCTACTCTACCCAGCCCTCTCAAACTAACGTCTGAAACTCCGGTTGACAAATCTGAAAGTCACGGGTGCTCATTTTAAGAGGGAAATTGCTACCTGGACCGCACATTTTATGTTGCTGACTTTAAGTGGGTTCGCCAATGTTATCGTTTTAACTCCAATGGGATTGCCAAGCTAGTCAGATTGGAAATCATCGTTTCTTTCGTCTTTTGCTGAACCATTGGATGTTTGGCGGTCTCGTCAAATTCTTGCGTTTGGGCTTTCCTTCGGGTTCGGGCGGCCAGCTCTATTGTTCCATATGGGTTGAGTTTGTGATCAGGCCATGTCTAGTCCGTTCTGTGAAGTTCAGTTTGCCCGTCCTGTCGGAGCCTATTTGTAGCTCATAAAATAGAAGTTTGTCAGTCGAAAATGAGGTCACTATGTGGAATGAGCATCTGAAAAGAACGCACTTCAAGTGTAAATCATTCTCCTCTTTTACCGCCTGGATCTAAGCGGTTCTCTCCTTGAAAGCCCAAAAAAGGCCAATAAGCCTTGCGAGTTTTGAATTTGGTTTAGCCTCCGAAATGCAAATTTAAGCACGTGGGGAAAAATTGCAATTTTCGTCGGGTTCCTGCTGAAGTAAATACAGTCCCTCTCATTGCAATGCATTTTTAAATCGACCATTGCCGTTGTTTAAGTAAGCGACAACATGTCCTTAGATCGCAATAAACTGCTTTTTGAAGCTTTGTAAACATAATGAGCATTTTCCCGGCGAGCGAGTTTTCTACCATGGGCGTGTGAACTGACAGACACAAATGAAAGACCGAACAAGGTTACGAATACAATTTTTGTTTTCATCTGTACCAGGACCCTCAACACCCTCTCTTCCTTCATCCTTATAAAAGTGAGAAATTACAGCCTCGCGTCCTTTTCCTGGAACTCGCCTCTTCCATTCTATTAGCAAATTACAGACTCTTCTACAGGCAGTGAAAAGAGCCAGATAGATAAAAACAAAACCTTTTTAAGTGAGCTGTACTGAATTTCGTATGCAAGACCTTTAGTGCATTAAAAAGCCTAGGAAGCCAAGGAAAACACTTTTAATCGACACACAACTAACTCGAACAGATCGCTCGAACATGCATTAGATCTGTTTTGCCAAAAAAATGCCTTGAAAATAGGCAGCCATCTCCGTCGTCTGGAAGTTTTAGCCTTGTTTCGTGGGGTGAGCGAGGTAAAGGATGGACGGAGAGCTGCAAAAGCCGGACAGGCAAAATGACCAAACTAGTGGTTATTTTGCAAAGGACAGGGCGGCGGGGGAAAGGGTTTCTCAAACACTGAATGGAAACATAGTTTAAAAACTGCAAAACGTCGAGAAAACGCATTTTCAAGGCCACGCTCTCTTCGCCAACGCCCAGAAGTCAGAGCTGAACTTGTGTTTATGCACATTTAAATTGCGGGTCCTAGCAGAGGGCGTGAGCATGTCCTAGTGTCCTGATTGCATGGCAATTATTTTAAATTGGGAAGTTAGAGTAAATGGATTTAAATCCACAATGGAGCACCATTAGAAGCGCATTGCGGCAAGGAAAAACGGTGTAGGATGCAGGCCATAGTTAGATTCGGCACGTTAAAGATAGAGAAACCTGTTTGTTAATGAACACGTAGAAAAGTAAATTTACGATTCACTTAGCATGCTGGGAGGCCAAACCTCGCGAGTCTTTGAGAAAAATAGCTTAATACGCTTTCAGCTAAATGTACATAACAAAGGTCAAATACCGAAATTTACGAAGATTGATAATCAATCACAAATGGGCATCAGCGTATGTTCCACAGCTTTGAAACATTAATGCACAAACTTTAGTGAATTTTTATTAAAAAGGAGATGTGAAAAGTAATATTACTTTGTTGAGAAATACAGACTTTTTTGAAAAAGCTGGAAGTTCTAAAAACGTGAAAATAATCCTTGTTAATATGATTAATAAATTAAACTTGAATTGTAAGGTTATAGCGTAAGCATATCATTTTGTTGATATTAGGAGAATTATTCTTTTGTCAAATTTCGTTATAAATATATTTGGTATTGGATTCCAATTGACTTAAGATCGTCATTGAAATACTGGCGAATATTCCACGATTTTCATTGTTTTCAATCGATTGAAACAATAAAATAAGATCCTGTTTTGTGTTTATAAAAACTTCAAGACAAGATATTTAATTAAAATATTTACCGGAGTTTTGACGTGGTGATATTCCCTTCGAAGCAAGGTGGTCGTTTGCGTCATATTTATAGATTAACACAAACTCCTTGCCGAGCAATATTAACATAAACAACAGAAGTCGACAATTTAAATGCCAAAGATCAATTATAAATCCGTTAAACAAGCGAATTATTTAGATACTTCGCTGATGAATATATGCGAAATTTACCTTTTACCATTGTCACGTTAAGGTAAAATGTGACTGTTTTATCGGTTGTGTCCTCTGAAAATATGTGATACGTTTTCTGCTGAAAATAAAAGAACTCAGTTAATGCTTAATGTGGAAGCGTTTTAATGCCGCATTCGTTAATTTTAATGCCTCGTCCAAAGACGGCAAAAAAAACGACAGTTTGACCGTCGTAGTCCAACGATGTCCATCATATGGTACACAGACGGGCAATTCAGGAACGGTGACGCGCGCGTGCTTTGAAGTGATAAGAGACTTGCGCTGCAGCTTTCGCACTCTCTCCTCCTCCCCCGCCTGAGACCGGTGTCATGACAGAGTCAAGAAAACCGAAAACATGAGAGAGCGCAGTTGGCTGGCGTGGCCGGAGCCGCCCCCTGGGCGTACCACCACAACTGGTTCGGATACCATGGAGTGGAAATGCCATAAAGGCCACATTAAAAAGGAGACATTGCAGCCTGAATCTCTCTCCACCAGTCAGCCACTACACAAAAAACACACATTGGGCTGACCACGCGGTCCGAGTTATCTCGTCAGTTGGCAACCTTCCAAGCCACGGCTTTTCGCGCACCGGGATAGTTTCAAGCGCGTCAGATTGTTTATAGGGAGGAAAATATGCTGAGCTGTCGACCTCACACTCTCCCCATTCCCCCCACCCCCCACAATCATACCACCATCCACGCCGGTCAATTATCTGACGCGGAAGTGGGCGCAGCCACTGATGACCTCGTCTACGCCTACTACATTCATTACCTGGCCCCCGAAACACCAGCACTAGGATTTCGTACAACAGGAGGGTTAAACGGCCTACATCTCACATGTGTGAGATAGATAGAGGTCAAGTTAAGAAGGAGATCTCGCAGCCTGACTCTCAGACTGACAGTCGGCCATTCCACACGACACATATTGGACTGACTGTGAGGTCTAAGTGTAAGCCACAAACTTACAACAGAGAACGCGGACATATACAAAGATTTTGCGAAAACTGCCAATCCTCTGTTTGTTGCCTTCTAAATTCCTGATTTGCGGAAAATTTATTATGCAAAAAGTATCTTATCGTATACTAACAATTGAATATACATGATTTTTTAGTCCATCTCCAAAATGTATTCCACGTATTTTCTTAACGGAAATCAGCATTAGTACTGTACAAAATAATTTTTAAAGCTGAATTCATTTCTTGTTTCTGGAAAGTAATGTGATTCATTGCATTTGACCACATATCACGTTTTCCAGTCCCAGAAGATTTTTATTTGAAAGCTTTCTTACTTTTGGTGTTCTTTTAAAGTACAATACACGAAAACAATTGAGTTCGGTCTGCAATATTAAATAGCATAGGAAATTCCTTGAGTGTCCGGCAACCTCCGGTTTCATCCAAATCCTGCCTAAACCGCAAATCCACTCATTTAACCAAAATAAAAAGACCAAATGTACGCTTAATTAATCACGCAAATTTTGTTCGCACATTGCACTAGTGAGGTCACCTACTGCAGCTTAAATGAGCTTGCGAAAACTGTGACCAAAACCAAAAGTTATGCATACTGGGCCCTTACGCAGTCTTATGGCGTTATTGAGATCCTAGTTATCATTTTTTCCATGCTTACGATTCTAAAAAGAATGAATATGCACAATTTTAGTAGCGACAGCCTAAAATATTTCGGTGCTTTCAGGATACCTACTTTTGTACGAGCTTCTTTTGCAACCACCAGGAAAATTGTATATCCGTAAAGAATGACTATTTATTTTCCTTGGATTTTTCAATGTTCTTATAAATTCAAATATATATTTTTAATCGAAAACGTGCACCAAATTACTCTTGTTTATACTTAGTTGGTAGCAAATTACGTCTTCTTCAGATGTTATGCTTAAAGAAAGTGTATCATTTAGTTTTATAAAACCTTACTGATTTGCTAATCAGTTTTAGCACCTAACTATCTTTACACCTGCACATCAGGTTTTCGAACGATATTTGCTTACATTCTCTCAAAGAAATATCACCAAATTCTGTATACTATGAGAAAGACGTCACATCGTGCTCATAAAAAGGTGCATTGAACGTGAAACACTTTATAAGAAATATTAATAAATAATTTGAAAGGATGCTCTCATAATTATAAATATTCAAAACCTAATATATAATAAAGACCTAAGTTGATACCAAATAGGAACAAGTAAGATTAGTTTTGTGCATGTTTTTTTAAAAATATGGTTACAATTATAAGGCTCCCAAAAGAAATGAGAAAATATATACTACTTAAGCATTCGTTTTTCTGATATACCTTTCTTCAGGTGGTTAGAATGAAGTATATAAAAAGGCCAACATCCTGCCACGGCTCCAATGTCGTTGTTTAAGGCTGCAGAACTTTCAAAATAACCACTATTGTCAAGTAGTTTTTCTCCATTCGAAAACGCATTTCGAAATTCCGGTTAACATTTAATGAGCTAAGAAAGCTACTGTTAATAGAAATCTATGGAGGTATTCATTCAAACTCCTGCAGGTTACCGCATTCAAACTGACTTCGCAGTATGTTTTCTGCAAATTCGCGGCATGATTCATTCGTGCAAACCCCTCGCAGGACACGGGAATATGAGTGCTTCCATATGTTATACAATTGGCTTTCGGTTAAAAGCTAGGAAAAGTGCACTTGCGCATGCCCTTACCATGAAAAAAATAACCTTAATCTAAACCTTAGCTACAGCCCTAACCATAAACCTATGATATATCGAGACTTGACGTTAACCGTGATTGGTCTAGAATGTAACGAAAAGCCATCAGTTTTGCGAGGCGTTCACAGGTCCTCAGGTCCATGCCTTTATCCAGTTTTCAACGACACCTAGATGATCTCTGCTCCGTAAAAGGGTCATGGAAATTTCCGACAAATGTGCCAGAAGTTCCATTACGTACAGTATACTGACTGAGTGCAAAACGTGCCCCTAGAATGGATCAGAAGCGCTCGATCAGCATGGCGTAGGGTAGATCAGGGCACGGTAGACGTTAGACGGGAGGTGCACGCATAAAACTCCAATGTCCAGGCTACCACCGAACCAGCCACCTGCATCCCACTGTGTCTCCGTTTTTCTTGACTTGATTTTGATACAGGAGGAAGGAAGGTGAGGGAAGAGAGAGTGAGAGAGAGAGAGTGCCCGGTAGATGTTTTGCAAGCTTGCTCTCCGTACAAACTAATCAGAAATGGGCGAACCCCGATCTACTGGCTTCCCGAGCAAAAATCTGCGTCTGGGTGGCGAAGGTAAAAACTGCGTAACCAACTACCAGACCAAAGCCAACTAAGTTAAAAGTAAAGTTGGAGGTGGGGGGCGGGTACGACAGAGAATACCAGGAAGATTGTTACAGTCTGCTTCTGCATTCATTCAGCTTACCACTAGCTGGGATCGGAAACACAAAAATACGCCTCTACACGGCGCAGATGGTCCACACACGAATTGTGCAATTCGTCAAACCGTCTGTGGACCATCTGCCCCGTGTGCAAGCACATTTTTGTCCTTTCAGTCCCAGTCGCTAGTCAGCTGACTTTAGGCGAAATAACACCTGCCTGTATCAATTTACCTGTCTTCTCCGTCGTCACTGACCTTCTGCAAACATAAAGCAAATTATGTACAAGCCATCCACCGTGTGTATGCAGCAAACTCTTTCTGAAAGTTAGGAAGAACGCAGGTTGGGACGTCAAATCCCTTTAAAAAACCAACGCCTTTGAGATGGAAAGCGTTCTTAGCAGAAACAATCAAGAGAGGAATCCCCTTAGGTTAACTGAAAGTTCGGTTGGCTCATTAACTCTGTAGTCACATTGATAAGTGACGGGAATTTGGGGGAGGGGTGGGTATAAACCGACATCTGGAGGTGTATTTGGAATCAGTTCTGACAAAGCCCTCTTCCTCAGAAAGCTGAAAGTAACCTGTTGTCAGTCAGAACTTGGTGTGAATAAGTCATAAGAGCCAGTTTCGGAAGGCTAGTCGGCGAGCATGTGTTTGCCTTACAAAAAACTCGTTAGCCCAGGGTTTGAGCAAAGCATGTAACTGATTAGAGAACTCTACAAACTTCCGTCTAAAAAGGCAGAACACGTGTGGGTCTATGGGGAGGGGTAATAAGAGTAGGTGAAGGTTAAAAGGAGTAGAATTTCGTGGGGGTGGGAGTTCATGCTGCTACGGAATGCCTGCCGTATCACCTGAACACTGAAAGAAAAGAGAAATAAAGAAGAAACACAGGCAATCTGTTTTCATCTCGCTCGCTAGAAGGGCATCGCTGAGGGTGATAAAGTCGTATTTTATGGGTAAGCAAAGTCTCGATAACCGGGCAATGGAGACCGCAGAAAACCGTGCGCGCGAAGTCCAAAGTGAAGGTCACAACAATAAAAGATTTCACTGCCTGTGCATGTTAAATGTGTGCCACTGGGTCAAACGGTCAACTAGCACTTTTGTTGGATGTAAGGAGGCCACTGGGCCGGAGTTAGTGAGGAAAATACAACCACTGAATTGGCTACAGACGGTGCCTGACGCCTAAAACAAATGCGACTACTTCCCTGATTTGCTTCATTTAAATAAATTGTTCCCTTACTGTCAGGTCAGTTAAGTGGGAGGATCGAGGTATGACGGTCGTACACTACAGGTGGCCCCAATCAAACGTCAGTGGTACAGGATAGGCAGAGAAAAATTTACTGAAATAAGAAATCAAACAAACGCCTCAACAGGCTTGACCGCAAGTTTCAGTGAAGGCTGAGTGCCAGCTATGGTTCGGGAGGTCGACGGCTGGGTCACACGTGACGTTAGCAGTGAACTGGCAGGGGTAGTTTGGCCGTTATCACCACACCGAGTAGACCGCCAACTGTCTAAATCCATCGGACCTAGCAGTGTGTGACGTAGCTCTTCTTCTTAGTTCAAAATTCTCTTTAAAAGGACACAGGTTGAGGCGAATGTCCGCTTTGCAGGTGTATGTATAAGTAGGGAAGGAGGCAGCGGACTCCTGCATGAGTTCGACATCTCAGATGAATACAGAACTGGCTCCGGCGATCGAACAGCCCTCTGTTTTGCAAATGCAACAGATTAAGAAACATGCAGTCAGACTACCAAACCCTGCTGGCCAACTCGGGTGTTTACTAGGACTGCTTTTATAAGTAGATGGAGGCAAAAACAGTCACTTCGTTCTTGAAAAATTTATCTTTAGGGTAACCCAGTCACACATGACAATATTTTGTAAAACTCTATCGGAGGTGTATTCGGAATCAGTTCTGAAAAAACCCTCTTCCTCAGAAAGCTGAAATAAACCTGTTGTCAGTCAGAACTTGGTGTGAATAAGTCGAAAAGAGCCACTTTCGGGAGGCTAGTCGGCGAGCATGTGTTTGCCTTACGAAAAACGCATTAGCCCAGGGGTCGAGCAAAGCATGCAAGTGATTAGAGAACTCTACGAGCCTCCGTCTTAAAAAGCAGACAATGTGTGGTACTATGGGGAGGGGTAATGAAAGTAGGTGAAGGTTAAAAGGAATAGATGTCTGGGGGAGGGTGAAGACCAGAAGGGCGAGGAGAGTTACATGCAGTTCTTCGATATGCGACCACCTACCTGATGCGAATTGATTGCAGGCACACGTATGCTCACCAACTCGTCTTCTGGCTACCGCCTTGGGAACTTTCCAGACCCAAACCCACTTTGTTAAAGACTAGAGTATTCGTTGACGAACGCTTACTAATCCCTAGCGGAACTAATTTGTCACGTCCTGCTTCATGCTCGAGCTTCGCCAGCAGCTGCAAAGCGGTTACTATTGTAGGTAGATTATGCTTGCCGGCAAAGTCATTTCTGCCACAGCTATTCTTAAACACCATAATTGCTTGAAAATAAATTCTCGATTGTTGTAGTCGTAACCACCTTAATAGTACTACTCGTACCACTACTTCTACTATGACTAACTAATTCTGTTACCACTTATACTATTACTTAAACTACTATACTACTACTATGACTATGACGGTTAGTAATTATACTGCTGCTACTACTATTAATATAATAGCACTACCGGTAATATACTACTACTTTTAATAGTACAACTACCACTGCCAATGCTACTACTATCAATAATACTACTAATACAACTACACTCATGATAATTAGTACTTCTACTGCTGCTTTCATAACGAGTACTACAACTACTACTGCAGCCACTCATAAGTATCATCATTATAAATGAAAACACTAACAACGACGTTCTCGTCAGATATTCTCTTGGCCTTTATTATTATTATTATAAACAAAATCTGCAGGAGCGGTAGTAAGCAAATTATTGATAAGGTTTCGGTTAACCGAAACGGTTGTTGTCTTTAATATAGCACTGCAAATTCATTTACCTTGATGTTCGGTAGCATTTGTATCCCTTCAAGGAGCACGAAGGACTGTCAGTCAATCTCGGCGTGACACACGCCGGCCTCTTCCTCTACCAGGGACACATGCGCATTAACGCCTACAGCTGGTCTAAAATCCGCAAACTCAGTTTCAAGCGCTCAAAATTTCTCATCAAACTACACTCAGGATCTGAAGTGAGTTCCAGGATTCTTCTGTTAAACGTAAGATTCATATTGGCTTTTAAAACCTTCTGCATTCGCCCATGCCTTACGGATTTCACATAGAAAGCAGCAAACGTTTTTTAAATAAAAAATTAAATTTTAGCCCGTTTTGAAGCAAAATCTCCAGCACGTTTCTTGTTGAGCTTTTCAGCACGAAATTCCGAGACCTGAAAATCTGCTCAAATAGAACGGGAAAAATTTCAATTTTTGATTTTTTTATGTTTATGCTAAGGTGCGCTCACGGATTTTATTATTAAAGATCCATCTTACCACTCCGAACTGGCATTTCTACATCTAAGGGTAGTGAATTCCTGAACCAACTGTACATGCAAGTTTATATGCAATTCCCTAAAGGTGTAGTTCACGAACTATTGACCCTTTCATGACGGATTTAAAAGCCTTTATTTACGATTTAGCGGTAAAATAGTGCCTTTGAGTGTAGGAACGCTCAGCGGTCTACAAGTCTTCGGAAGTACTTTTTTGGTAAAAAAACTAGTAGCTTAAGGTGAAAAATAACCTGACTCAGGGGACTAGAAAATCTTTTGAAATGAAAAGCCGACAAACTACTCAGTTGATATTGCAGAATACTGGTTGTTCCATTTATCAGAGTGGAAGTTGACAAACTTTATGAGGAGAGAAGCTGGAAGTCCAGAGGCCCTTAGGCGGAAAGAACATGAAGGTCAGTGAAAGAGAGAAATAGATTGGGCTCATATCAGTGAGTAAGGTTTCGTGTGTGGTACCACGCACCGTGGCTTTGACTGAAGGAGTGTGCAATAGGCTTCCTGTCAAACTTCAACTAATGCGCGGAGGAAATCAAAGTTACTCCAGTTGGAGAAACTTTTACTATACTACTCTTAATTTCAGCTTTGTAATGTTCTCATGCATTCACAAAGGTAAGAAATCTGGGTCAGTAGAGATTTGCCCAAATGCAACTGGAGGCTTTTACTAAGGCCACCACCACTGACAGATGAATATACGTCAATTTCGGATTTCCGGAGATGGAAGGATAGAGAGAGAGTGCCGCGTTCATCTCCTGTTTTGCAGGCATGTAGCTTGCGAACGTTTTTTTGCCTCGCTAGCGAATCACAAAAATCTTATATTTCAATGGATTCTGATAAAATCTCTTTGACAGAGGCTGTTCTTAATTTAAATCAAACATAAACTTTGAGAGAGAGAGAGCACTGCGCTTTATTTTGAAAGTAAAATTCCAAAAATTTCAGCAAAAAAGGTCCTCCATTCACCCCTGAAGAATCGTCCTTGAATGCGTCTCAAAATATCGATCAATTTGGACTTGCTTCAAAATGGTGCCAGCGTCGTGCGCTGATGACCTCATTTTGTGTTGTTCGAATAAACAAATCGTGTTAAAATTGAAGTATATACTGGGCGAAATAGGCCAATCGACGTACATATAAGATGCTCCACATGCGAATGGAGAGCAGAAAAGATGGCGGCTCAATTTCAAAAGCCCGACTGGAAGTCCTAACATTAACCAAGCACTTCAACATTTGAGTGGATGTTCTCATTTTTAAAAAGCATAAATGTAGTCAACACAAATTGAAACTACCCTTCAGATGACAACAGTGATAGTACAGCTGATAAAGTTCGCCTAGAAAATGTGTGCTCCTTGATGTCACTGCAAGCGATCCAACAAGCTCTCTCGTTTAATGTAATTATCCCGTTATCGTTGGCAGTTAGCTTGTAAAGATTCAGGAATTAATATCAGGGCAAAAAAGGAGACGCATGTGTCTGTATACGATAACGTAAGCAAAGCACCGCCTACAAATCATTTACTATGGTAAGGACGCCTTGTATGGCCGCCTAAATAGGATACGGCAATAGGATCCACAAACAATGCATGTGGCTTTCCGCTTAATTCCAAATAAATAATGTTTAGGATTAAATTGAGGCCTAGGGGTAAATTTATGGTTAGGTTTAAGTTAGAGATGAAGGTAATTGTTGGGGTTAGGGCTAAGTTTTAAGGTAGGGTTGGGGTTAAAATTAAGGGACGGCTTAGTTTTTTTTAGATTAGTGTTAAAGTTGAGATAGTGCATAATCTATCCTCCCTGAAATTCATCCTTATGCCACCTATTTTAAGCGGTCGGGGCGTTTCCTATTCACATGCCATTTTTTTAGGTGACCATACTTTTAATACTGCCGGTCATAGTCCACAGGATGGTGAGCCATTTACGTAAGTGTAGAGCGTTTGACCTGAAGAAATGAGGACTAGTCAGGTTGGGGTTCAAGATTCAGGCTGTTGCTGTCGTACGCTGGAGTATGAATAGTTTATGATGGTGTAGCTGTCCCCTCTCAGGGTCGTAAACGCGGCCACTGACCCATGTAGCGTTAACCTGTACGCGCCTGTGAAAACCTTCACCGACGCCCCAACATCAATGGATATTTCTCTCTTCATCGATTGGGTGCAGCCGAAAAAGTCCCTAGCTGATGCAATTCGGCTGATGAGAAGGTTGGTTGCATGCTGAACATTATTTACGCTCCCAGGTCCGAGGGAAGCTTGTTCAACCTCATCGGGCTTGCCTGGTTTGTGATCTGGGAACCCTCGTATTGTTGACGATTGGGAGCTCTCGCGTTTGCGCTGCAAGTAGACAATAGTATACCAACTCGAAACCCTCATCACAGTCTCCCTCTTCAATGTCGTCCTTAGTACTCCTTCCGTCACTTCTAAGTACTTTTTCTAAACATTTTAGGTCACAGTGATTGCTGTAATAAGCACTTCAATGGTGAATTGCTTGTGTGAATGAAAAACATTAATGCCGAAATGACCGTTAAAAAACCCTTTGTGACCGTGCATACAATAGTGGTACTGGAGACTAAACTGCATTCATGAGTAAGCTTGGGATTGATTCCTCCAAAGGCAAGTTCTAAAGCAGTAGTTCACATCCAAAGTACGCACACACACGATTTCGACGATGTCCACCATATGCTCCACGGAAGGGTGATGCAGGGACGGTGACTTGGCGTGAATTAGTTTTAGGTGATAACAGACTTTTGCTGCATCTACCGCACTCTCTCCTCCCCCCCACCTGAGCCCGGTGTCATGACAGAGTCAAGATGACCGGAGATGGGAGAGGGTGCAGGTGGCTGGTGCGACCGGAGCCGCCCCTGGGCGTGCCATCACACTCCCATGTTCGGCATTTGTTATGGGAGCGCAACCCGAATAACGCATGCCGTACCCTGATGTGGCCCCCGCGTTGTTTCAACGCATCTATCACGTGGCCCGTTTAGGGGACGGACACACGAAAGTTCGACCGTCGTAGTCCGACGATGTCCACCGTATGCTCCATGGGAAAGTGGAGCAGGGACGGTGACTTGCGCGTGATTTAGTTTAAAGTGATAGTAAACTTGCGCTTCATCTACCGCACTCTCTCCTCCTCCCCCACCTGAGCCCGGTGTCAAGACAGAGTCAAGAAGACCGGAGGCGGGAGAGGACGCAGGTGGCTGGCGCGGTTGGGTCCCCTAAGTCCTAGCCGCTTTTAGGCGTGCCACCACACCTCCCATGTTCGGCATTTGTTATGGGAGCGCAACCCAAATAACGCCTGCCGTGCCCTAATTTCGCCCCCGTGTTGGTCCAACGCATCAACCACGTGGCCTGTTCAGGGGGCAGGACGGACACACACACACACACACACACACGACAGTTCGACCGTCGTAGTCCGACGATGTCCACCGTATGCTCATGGGAAAGTTGAGCAGGGACGGTGACTTGGCGTGATTTAGTTAAAAGTGATAGTAGACTTGCGATGCATCTACCGCACTCTCTCCTCCTCCTCCCCCACCTGAGCCCGGTGTCAAGACAGAGTCAAGAAGACCGGAGGCGGGAGAGGACGCAGGTGGCTGGCGCGGCCGGGTCCCCTAATTCCTAGCCGCCCCTAGGCGTGCCACCACACCTCTATGTTCGGCATTTGTTACGGGAGCGCAACCCGAATAACGCATGCCGTACCCTGATGTGGCCCCAGTGTTGTTCCAACGCATCTATCACGTGCCCCGTTTAGGAGGCGGACACACACACACACCATCATTCCCGAAAGCCGCATCTTATTACTTATAGAAGCACATCAGACGTACAAAAAAGCATTCATCAACCAGTGCATTCGAATAAATTCTAGATGGCTTCAAATTTGGGACAAGACTGTCCTTTATTTTCTTAACGAAAAGAATCCGCGATAAAGCGGGTATCTGTGGACCCGAACCCAACTTTCGCAAAAACCACTGACGATATGCCACGTATAGATGGCTTCTATCTCTAATATTTTATTAGATATAATAACACAACTTCATTACAACGCAACTGAAAAGTTCATATCTTTCTCCCATCTGTTCTTATTACAGGATGGTACTGAGTATTTCTGGTTTTCCTTGGTGGTAAGGGTCTACAACCCATAACTACGGTTGCATATCGATTAGTATTCACTAATTTAGAAGTGCTTACTGAAAATAAGGTACTTCTCAGTTATTGTTAGTTATTTGTCATAGAACCGCCCGCGTGGCCTGTAGCTCCATAGGAAAGCCGAAATTCTCACTTCCATCATGGAACCAGAATAGTTCAGTGCCTGGCAGTTTTATTTGTGAATTAAAACTTCCAAGCTCAACCGACGGGCGAAACAAGTACTTCGGAAGACAACTGCTGATGACGATGGTCAACCATGCATTTCCAGTGAGGATAAATGACGCCAACTCTCAACACTTGGCGCAGTCTATAGGAGCTGGCTGTAACTAAAATTTCCCCCTGGCCGAATTCAAAGTAGACGATAACCAAAATTGTCAAAAGATGTGAACAACTGAGCTCCAGGAATGAGTTCAAAAAACGAAGATGCGATCGCCAGAACCAGAAGTTAATTGACCTGACGTTTCGGATTCCCCCTTGAAACCATATTCAGAGACAACTAAGTCCTTAATTACCATGCTGTGGCTCATCTTCAAGTTTGGTCAAAAGCATGCAAGAACTGCCAACCAGTTTTGCGCCGCGAGCTCCTCGAGTCTGGCTTCTCCGACCCGCATTAAATAAAACAACGTAGTGACCTCCCACCTCCATAGACTATGTCCTGATTTTGCCTGGGCTGAATAATTTGCCATGCGGGGGCATGAAGTATCAGCAGTCCTAGTGGCAGTGCGTCGAATTTCCGAGTAAGCATTACATTAAGATTCGAAAAAGGCAATTGACGACTTGTGTACAGACCGAGAAGTACTCGTCGCTTTAACTACGAGGCAACTGCATCATTAAAATAGAGCAGATTCCCTATCTCATTGAATGGCAAAAGAAATTCGGAATTTTTTTCTCAATTCAAACAAATTACTCGATGGGGGTTTTCGTATTGCAGCCTGTTCCCAAGATATTTCAGTCAAAGTAAAATGCCGACTTTTGAAAGAGCTTCTGCCTGACCGGCCGAAAAAAGTATTCACTTTAAAAATTGCTACTTACGTAGTATGCGATTTTCTCATTCATTTTCGATGCTCTTATTAACTTAAATATATTTTAAGGAAAACGCGCACAAAATCATATTTTTAGCATTCCTTTGATACCGAATTACCTCTTCTCCAGAGTTTTTACTTGAAGAAATGGTAGCTTTTCCGTTTGAAAAAAGGTTTTAATTATGAGATTTTTGAAGACTTTGAAATGTCTATCCATAATACATCGTAC
This sequence comes from Schistocephalus solidus, assembly GCA_017591395.1. Lineage (NCBI taxonomy): Eukaryota > Metazoa > Platyhelminthes > Cestoda > Diphyllobothriidea > Diphyllobothriidae > Schistocephalus > Schistocephalus solidus. The sequence continues at coordinate 172,120 of WEDG01000815.1, read as the reverse complement.
CTTTCAATTCATTAGTGTTGCCTTCAATGTATACCTAACGTTACAAATCCATTACAATATTTTGTATGACCTCTTATGTATAGCACAGACATATTTGTGATTTTTACTTACACATAATGTAAAAAACATGCAGTTTGGAAACTATTAATTCAAGTTGGTACGGTTCAAAATTATGCTGAAATTAAAAAAAGTTTTTGAAATCTTAACGATACCCTTCTTTGAGTATATATTTTTAAGAAGACGTTGTTTTCTATCGAACGATTACAAGAAAAAATACGTTTGCGCGTGTTTTCTATAAAATTTATTTCAATTAAGAAGAGCATTGAAAATCAATAGGAAAATTGCATACTTCTTAATTAGCGATTTTTTTTGACTATAGTTTTTGCAGGCGGCGAAATCGAAGCTCTTGCAAAAGCCAACATCTCGTCTCGGGGTTCGAGAAAGATGAGCAAGTGGTGGTAAATAGGATGACATTTTAATTTTACCCTCACTTTGGTTCGTGCGGCCGGCATCTCCACGATTGATTGCAACTGCTGTGCTACCACGTGCTAGGGTTCCAGTCTGAAGATTGGAGTCCGCAGATAAATGTTTGTTATAGTGGCCGGTGATAAGACACGATTGTGAAAGCAACTTTCATGAAAATTTAGATATTTCTGGTAATTACGAACTATTTGTAACGGCAGACCCAGTGGCTGCCTATGTTCCACGTAAAGCACAAAAAAAAAAAAAAATTTCCATTTCTCACCAGCCTTGTTAACAGTCTGTATTGATAAGTAACTAGTTTTCAGTGTCAAGAAGCAGAATAGAAGCACCGAAAACTTGAATGCGTCTAAATATCTTTCAACATCAGAAGGTTTGATTTTAATATTCGTTAAAGAAGGCTCACGGATCGCTTACAGGACTTACTAGTTCCGCTCTTTCTTATGGTTCCAGTTTACTTTAAATAGACCTTGAAACCTGTTTACTGACTCTGCTAATTTCATTTGTCATGAGATTCTCCCTGCCAATATCTTCACAGGAAAATTTAAAAGAGATTAGTTATTTTGAAAATGAAGGACATATATACAATATCTGCAACGCAAAGTTATTATCGGTGTATTTCGTTTAGAATGAAGTGATCTTCGTATCTTCGAACAGAAACAAATAAGTATACATTTGTTTAGCATGAAAGAAATCCTAGATAACTGAGAAAAAAGCAACTATTTGTAACTAACCAGTGACTCATTTGACCAACTTTATGCCCATCAATCGCAGATTCGAATACTAGGTGATAAAAACCAGGGACTGAAGGTGACCAGTTGATAACTGCTTATAAGGCAGAAATGGCCTTCCCAGTTTCTTTTAATTTTGTTGGTATTTGTTCACTGCATATATTAAAAGTCACTGTGTGGCTGCTCGTTAAGTCGTTATAGTGACACACGATGGATTTAGAATTTCCCAAAATTTGATAAGTGACTTCCGTCCTATTCAAGTTTTGTCCGCTTTTCCACAGACGTTTGGTCATTTGTGGCCCACCGTTAAGTGTGTACTACTTAACTTCGAAAAGTCGCAGCATTAAAATTACCTCAAACGGATCAACTGAAAAATCATAACGCAATATAAACGAAGTGTGCATAGTTTTTTAACTGAAGGTACAAAGCAGATTGTGTTACTTTATTCTAAAGCCTTCCAAGGCAGAAAATGTTTCTAATAAATGAAATCTTGCATTAGTAAACGAAACATGAAAAGTGGTGCTAAGTAGTTTTTATCGTTGCAGACACTAGCTCGGCATTTCGATCGCTCAGCAGGTAAACCGATATCAAGATTGAATCAAAGTACCAAGGAATAATCTAACCTTATGATTTCTGTTTTTGAACAAAATTGAGATTTGTGCCATAATTACCATGTTGAGGAGATTTAAAACATATTTAAAGTTAGTGGAATTTTGATTACTGCATCGCCGTGGAGGGCTAGTTTAAAAGTTATGACTGCCCTTGAAGATTTATTTCTCTTACAGAGAGAGAGAGAGATAGAAGTCTGGGGAAGTTTATTCGTTTTTAGGGTTTTGTAGTTTGTTCAATGATGTCCCAGTAATGCACGGTCTTCGACGCAATATTTGGTCTTCTTTGCACATAATGAGACCACTGACTTGTCTTTGGAAACATTGTGACCTGGAGCAGAAATAAAATTAGCCTTCTCCTTTTTTTAAGATAAAGACGCATGTATCTGCCGTTAAAAACGAAGATAATCGTCACCTTGTGTGCGTGGCGGTACCTTGAACGTTAAGTGGTTTATACGCAAAGAACCATTTTCTACTAGCCACGGTATTCTGATCCTAAAATGCCAGATGGAGGACCGGAGGTGACAGCTCGATCGTCGAGTTCGATGATGTCCACTGCGTGCTTCACAGCGGGCTGAAAGCAAGCGCAGTGACTTGTGCTTGAATTAGTTTTAAGTGATAGTTGACTTGCGATGCATCTACCGCGCCCTCTTTTCCCTCACCCGCCCGCACCTGATGTCAAGATAGAGTCGAGAAGACCAGAGGCATGTTTCGGCGCAATTCGCTTGCATGGCAAAGTCCACATCTGAGTAAACGACCACGCTCGATGACCTACAACAAACAATTAACAAGGATTCTGTCACAAAAACAAGAAGATTAGGGCAATGGCATGGATATCAGCTTTTGAAGCTTAAACCTTCCTGCCACTACGACCCATTATACACCACCAGGTACCAGCCTATATTTATACAGTTTTTTGCAAATTAGGAGGAGGTTAAGGGCAATGAAATTGATCTCAGTTCTCTCAGCCAGACCAGCGTGTCAGTATATATACCATAAATCATTACTAAAGATCGATGTTATTTTAGTGCTTGGATCCCATGCAAACGCAACAAAACCCTTCAACAGGACGAAATTTGGAGGTAGCCTATATTCAGCAGCTTTCCAACACGGTTTTTAAACCAGCATTCGCATGGGATCCCAAGTCTTTTAAATGACAAAAAAATATCAAAATTAGCACAAATATGGCATTAATAGTGGGGTTAACGTTTAACTAAAAAGAGACAAATCCACGACTGGCTGCGATCTACTACCCTGTTTCGGGGACATACATTATTTGGCCTTCCAACAAACGTGGTTTTTTCAAACAAAAGCTTTCAAAAAAGTAAACAGATGACTGATCGCGATTCACTACCAGGTTTGGGAGACATTTTTTTCTTCAAAATAACGCGGTTTTTCCAACAAAAGCTTTTAAAAAGGTGTGAAAGGATAGCTGAATAGGATAAGCTACCATTTTGTGAGACCAAAACTATTTGGCTCTTAACAAAACGTGTCTTTTTCAACAAAAGATTTCCACAAATTCTGGCTAGCGAAAACTCAATCGCTAAAATAGTAAATTTACTATGGCGACAAGAACGTTCCGCGTAAAAATTTAATAAGACTGGACCATATGCAAAATTCTGGGACACGTCTCTTTTATTTTGTACAACTCTGCGTTATCAATTAGTTCTATGAATTTGGTCGAACTAAACCGCAGAAACTGAAGGAGAAGATAAACTCTGATCAATTTATCTTATATCTTACATGTTTAACTTGTACGCAGAGGTCTTATGAATGTTCTGACCTGATAAGTATTTATTGGAACCAAAAGTATGCTCACCCACTTATCTTCTGGAGCCTTCCATGAAAATTTTCGTAACTCTAATATGTTATAGAATTTTATCGGTGGAAATTATCTCTCGAAATTAACCTTAGCGAAAACGCAGTTCTGCGTGCTTGATATACACTGACATAAAGGTCCTTGAATCCGTCTCATGTGTGGCACGCGTAGACGGGCTGTTTAACCCTATCACAATATTAATCGGCTTGATTCTGACGGTCGGTCGGAAATTCAGGCTCACCACAAAAAAATGAATTCTTTAACACGATGAATTTGATCCTCAGCGCCTATCACGCGTTAAGGGCTAAACCGTTGGTTGAAATACAGAATAACCCGATTGTTCTCTGAACAGAGTGTCAGGCTCCAATGGTTTCCTCTTAATTTGGCTTCTTCGGCCTTCTCGCCTGTGCGTATGACGCGTATAGACGGAATGTTTAGCTCTCTTACCAAATGAGTTAGTGACCACATTCGTCCACCTACACTCCACCTTGCCATCGGAGCAAGCTGGGTGAGTGTGAGGCAGACGTGGCGCAAGTCTTCTTCATCACAACACACTTCACTTCAATGAGGGGAGCTTATTTCCTACCCCAGCGCCTCTTACTGATGCTCTCCAAAATTGGGAATCCATTCCGGCTGAAGAGCATCATTATTTGGTTTGAGATTTGATCAACGACACCCTGTTGGATGCACCAGTCACATTTGCTTCATTTGTCCCCCTCCAACCCCACTCCAGGCCACCGGCAGGGAAACCATTGACTTCTATTTCAACAGTCGCAACTCCTGCAAGAACTTCTGGAAGAAGTGCCTCGAGCATCACGCCTTCTTCCGTTCACGTGACGTGCACGGTGTGGCCGGGCAGGGCAGTGGCAGTCTGGGCAGTCCATGGTCCGCCCCCGCCACACACCCTTACGCATCGCAGCCCCACCTCCAATCGTCGCGTACTCACTCGAGCCTCAACGGAGCTGCGCCCGCCCCGACCTCCCTGAATCGTAGCAACAGTCTCACCAGTCGACGTGGACAAAATATTTTCAGCAAGGGCTCCTCCTACAGGTTGGCTATGTGTTTGATAACAACTTGAATGGGGCCTTCCTAGGTGACAGCTGTTTTGATCTCCTACTATTGTATCCATGATTAAACTTGCGGAAATTTCAAATTAGGAGTGTTTTTCAAACATTGTGGGTCTCTCAGGGCCCGGCCTATGAAGTCACAGTTAAGAGCAGTGTAAAAACCCGAGATAAAGAGAAGTCTTCATTCGTTTTCTTAAGTTGAAATTTTTTTCACTCAATGTCCAAATTTCCAACACGGCCTGACGGAGGAGTAGATATTTTGCTCTTTTAATAACTTAAGTTTTCTAAACTTGCTCACTTCTGTAAAATAACCCCAAAAACCACAGAGTAAGGCGTTTTACTCAAACATACGCAAATTTCTCCCCATACACTAGAATTAATAGATAAAATTTTAGGATAGAAGAAAAGACCTTATGGATGTGAGGCAGTGAGATCGAAAGGGCCGTATATTGTTTGGTAGCTCTCGTCAGCCAGCTATGCCCAACGCCATGTGCTGCATCACTCGTAGCTCAAACATGCGACCCGTTGCTTTGTGGTCCAAAATTCGTAACATTGAGATACGGCCTCGTTGTCCTGTCGCTTGTGATCTTATTTATTAATAACAGTAGTTGGTGCAAACTTGCCTTAGTGCGTCCGTTTTATGTGCCTCAATAGTGTAGCGTTGACTTAAAACTGCGCAATGAGCAAAGGTTCCCAGACTGACGCATTCACCTATGCCAGACATGTACAGCCAATTCTTCTCTACCTTTGTCAGTATCACTTCTTGCATATATATATATATATATATATATATATATATATATAAATGGCCATTCGGGTCTCCCTTGTCTTTGTCGGTTCCACATTATCAAAAAATATGCCAAAGGTCGCAATGCAACTGCCCGCGAGTGCTCTTAAGTAAGCTCCAAGGCACAATGGAACATACGTGTTGTATATATATATATATTTATATATATATATATATATATATATATATATATATATATATATAGGTATATAAGCTTTTACTTAAGGGTTTCCAAATGATCTTCCACTAAATGACAACAGTGAAATTAACCAAATGTCTATTGTTTTGGCAAAACCGATTTACACTCAATTAACGGAAGAACAATGAATCTCCTGCCTGGCGAACTCTGCATCGTGCGCAAGGAAAGTAGGCTTTCTTTTGTAGACTTTTCCCAGCAGAATGTCTGAGGTATATCCGAAAATGAGATCAAAACGCCATTCATAGTCCTAATTGTCGATTCTAACCTCACCTTATCCCACGAAATTTATCCCCTACTCACTATGATAGGATTTCGATAATTATTTTGAACAGAGCAGTCGGGCCGACGGTGTGCTCTTATTCTTCCAGGCGTTAATTGCGCCACTTTGGCTGGGGGATAATAAGAGCATGCTTTCTACATGAGACCGAAATTGTGAATTGGATTTTCTGTTGCTGCTTACGCAGGAAAAATTAATAGATTTCAACTCCGTCCTTTTTGTTAAGTCAACGGATTATGGCCTGTCAGAAGATTTATGCCTTAATTTGTCAGTCTGGTATTTACAGAACAATTAGCCTGAAATATCGGACCAATAGCAAACAATATTTTATCCAACACTCTTGTGATTGCCTTATCCACTCGCCTAATTTGCTATGGATTATCAAATGGTTACAGGTGCTCTCTTTGGAGCATTACTCAATATATAGAGGAACTAGTGGCGGTTCCATTGCTTTCAATATTTATGCGTATTTTCAACACCGTAAAAAAACGAATCATTTCTCGGGTATCTAGAAATGGTTTCTATATCCCTAAAACAAATATACAGAATAACCTAAGTGTAACTATTGGAAAAGATGTCTATCAGAAAACCTACAAAAAATGCTTGAAGAATAGTTTGCAATTCACTGACGAAAAGGTTATTTTAGCTAATGCAAAAATATTTTCGCTGACTTCTAGGTGACATTTGTGAAGATAAATGGTGAAGCATAGACAAATTTAAATCTACTTAAATCTATGTTACCACCATTTTCTGATAGAAAATACTGTAGGAATCGGAGGCCTCCATTTTTTCAAAATAGTACGTATTATCCGTCACTTCTGAAATATTTTCACACAAATAACTTATACATCTGACATTCGATACATAAGGTTTTTTGAGGCCGGGTAAATTATGAGTATGAGTCCATGCGTGGGTGCAATTTATTACCAAAAAGCTTTGTCACAAAGCGCCAATTTCATACATTAAAGGGTCTCTTATTTATCAAACAGTAGATAGTCTCCAAATGAGGTGCTTGAAAATCTCTATTGTTTTCGAGCAATTAATGTCTGTCATAAAAAGACGACTATTCCCTTGTTAGGTGCGTTCACAGATTTCAACAATTTAACAGAATACCTTATTTTGAAACTCTCGGCAGTTTCTGCGGGATCCGAACCCGTGACCACCCGCAGACCACAAGCCCTCATACCACCTCACGTGCGATGCTCATCTTGGGAGCCTTCGGCTTTCCACGCTTGGGACAAATTTGCCAGTCTGACCAAAGCATAAAGGCATTCCAGCCTTTCGATGTTAAAAAACCAATGAGAGCATTGACTTCAGTTGGCAGGATAAGAAGGGTTTAAATTCAAAGACAGCCGGGCGCCAAGAAGGGAAAGGAGAGAAAAAATTGAAAAATAATCAAGTTCTACATGCAATCGATTGTGCAAACTTTTAAAAGGAACATATAAAATAATCGGGTGCAGAAGAATCTGTTGGGAGACACTGGGCTCTTACCATGAACCAATGTAATACCCTGCAGCGCAGAGTATGAATTGGTTTGCTGTGAGCGAGCGAATTTATGATGAGATTGATTTAACTGTAAGGTGACAAGGCATGTCCCCACCCGCATGTCATAAACGTCTAAATGTATGTGTACCTGTCATAGGAACGAATTTTGAACAGCAAACGCACCATAACCTTCTAGTTCTTATCGAATAATACCCCTAGATACGTTGTAGAATAGGCAAATAAATATTTCTGACAAAGACAAAAGGGGGACTGGAATGGCCATTTCTGGCTTATTATCCATCATCAGCTAGTCATGCTCAATCCCTAGCGATGCACAACCCGAGGATCGAATCCGCGACCCATTGATCAGAATTCCAACGTTCTAAACATTGAGCCACCGGTTCATTTTTTGGAAGATTTAATTGCATTCGTTGATGAACAGTCACCGATCGCTTACTGAACTCATTCGTGGCACTCTGCCTTTAGGCTATCCCTCGAGCCCCGCCAACAGCCGCAAAGTGGCGTTCATCAAGGAATGCGAAAACACACTACGTTAGAATTTCATTGAAGTACCAGTTGGAGAGCAGTCGGTCTCTGATGGTTCATCTTATGTCATATTATGCTCAAAGGAAGTGGATGGTGCGACACTTTTAGTTCTATATTTTATGTGTGAGAACGAACGAGGCTTGGTTGTCTTGTGTTTTTTTTATAAAATACTGTGATTCTCGGGCAGGAGAGCGGGAGTTAATCCTGCTCATATAAATAATACTGATGTCTGTTTTGCGCATAAGGTACGCATTTCGACGACGCAAAAAGTGATTTGACTTTGTCCAATTGTTATAAAGGATTTATTTGTTTGACGTTATCATTTTAAAACTAGAAACCGCCCTTGACGCATTAGGCTTGGGTGGAGTGGCTCAAATTTGTGGAGGCAAATAATGGATAAAAACCGATAGAAGCACAGTGGATAGAAGCTATAACCGAATAAAAGTTCCAGTCAGCGGCCTTTCTCTAACGGGTTCATTTGGTGTTCAAAAGGAACATTGCGCTATCTTATCGCAGGAATTGAACTTAATGCAGTTTTAGGCAACAACTGTAAAAATGCGAACAATTTTATATTATAAAAGTTGAAACTTAATGTCTTAATTCTAGTTTTGCTAGTAACATTCACTATCAGTGAATCTTGTGAAGTGGGTGCCTTTCTTCTTGAACCCAACAAAGGAGATAAAACATGTTTATTTAACCTAACTGTTTGCTAGTCTTTATTTCAGCAGACCATAACCCGGTTGATTAAATTTTAAACTAGTTAAACCATATAAAATACATGACTCGGATTACAGTTGGAACTTAATAAGCAGCTAATGGACCGGATTAAATAAAGTTATTATCTTTATTATCGAAATAGTACGACTTATCTCAGAAAATATGTATTTTATGTGTGTCTTATATAGAATGGACGCTAAGATACTAAGGATGATTTTAGGACACCAGGAAGGCACGTACTTTTCGGTAATTTTCAGAAACTTAATTTCGCTCAAAAGTGCATTTATTAGGTAGTGAGCTGATTTATATGGATTACCAATTCTGGGTGGCATTGCCTAGCATCTACTCACCACCTGCCCCTTCTTTAATCTTCTTACGGACTACAGGCAATATAAAGTTGATGTATGCCATGCCATTTACCCACCGTACGATGGCGATACCTGTCACCTAAAATTTCCTGCTGTCATTACACAGAGTCAGCATGAAGAATGAACGGGAAAATAGTTTATTAGGTTCGAGGGTCAATCCAACCTTCTGCAAAAAAACGCTTGGTTAGGCGTTTTGTTGACGCTTGCATTTTTCCTCTTGCATTCAATCCTTACCAAGTTATGTTCTGGTTTGTTTGAAAATTACAATATCTACATAATTTGTTTGACCCACTTTTAAAAAACTCGAAGGCTGCGATGGGATTCGAGCACACCACAGCAAAGGGGAAGGTTTCAGTACAGTCAATGCTCTAGCCACCTTAGCTATGAGGCCCCGAGCAGTGGTTGTGAGTTTAACCACACTTGGGTCGTTTTACTCCACAAAACTATTCTGAGGGCGGTGGCTTTAGTATCACTAAAGGGTCTAGCCATTTGAACTCAAATTTTCCCCGAGGCCACCGAGTTTTTCAAAAGTGTTTCAAATAAATTACGTTGATATTTCTTTTTACAAACAAACCAGAAAAAATGGAGAACGATTGAATACACGAGGAAGAGTGCAAGCCTCAAGAAAACACCTGATTAAGCGTTTTGTTGCAGAAGGTGGGATTGAGCCTTGAAAATAATAAACTAATTTTCCCTCCCAATAGGCTGCGCAGGTTATTTGACTCAAGTTATTAAACTCACGGCTCCCAGTGCGGGTCTCATAACTCAGTTGGCTGGAGTGTTGACTACAATAAAGTCTTTGCCTTGCTGTCGTGGGCTTGAATCGCACCAAGGCCACCGAGGTTTTCCCACAAGTGGGTCAAATGAATTATTTATATCTGCCAAAATACCCCTACTAACATCTAAATAAGTAAACGCATGCTGAAACCAGTCTCACAATCTTTTCTCTCCCCCACGCACCAGTGCAGAGATTATGAGGGGGATCTTAGCGCCTGTTGCAATTCAAAAGGCTCCATCTACGTGTGACACACGCCTACGGTGATAATTACGGCCTGACTTAGATTTATCACAGTGCAGCCAAATTATGCCCTGAACTAATTTTCATCTTTTCTGACGTAGAACACTAATAACTTTAATGCAGTGTAGGAGCCGTAGCTACAATTTATTCCAGCAGTATGCTGGCATGTTTCCTGCATTTAACAGACACCAGGCTCCACACTTGATTTCCGCCTAGACCAATGGACTGTTGGTTTTTTCTGCAGCCTCTGATCAGAAACTTTGATAACGGACTGTTGAACCTACTTCTTCAGCAGTCGTCGTAGATAGAATTATGATAAGTCATTATTGTTTGCGTCATTATGCTACGTGGTCAACGTGAGCCCTTGATTTCAATCTGTCACAACACGAACCCTCGTTCAATAAAGCTGTAATTTTGTAATTGACTCTTCTGTAGCACCCTGTAGGAAACCTGCGACGAAAATGTGTCAACTTACTGAGCTAACACAGACGCTTTCACTTTCAACGATATCAGCCATAGTCCACAACAATTAGCGTAAGCGAGAAGTGTTTAATCAACCATGCCTCTTTCTCTCTTTAGGTATTTTGGGCGGACATACCAGCAGCTATTGGAGGGCTCCCACACGTCAAAAGAATATGGCGTGACAGCCGAACAGTAAGTTCTCCTGATGAACAGTCGACTGTTTAATGCGGAAAAACTATTTATGGACTTTAATTTTTACCTTAATTAAGTTACAGATCACCAGAACTTAACTGCATTTATTTACTTCCTGGTTGAGAGATTTCTAACAACTAAGTGTCATAAACTCTGATGCCGAAATACCGATCAGAAAATTAATTCGGTATAAAGCTAAGAAATTCGAGTAAAGGCGCTTACCTCTTTGTCTCAAAAAAGGATTAAATTACACTGATATTGTGGAGACATTTTCCTTTGCATACATCCTCAATCGCTCCCTGAACACTATCATGTTTTTCAGGCAGCGCGCGTCGTTTACACTTTATTACTGTTCAAACTAGAACTTATGAGGGATCTCTAAACAATTTACTGAGAGTTTTTAGTACTGGAAGAAGGCTATCCACATTTGATGGTTTAGGTCATTCTTATGGTCTAAAAGCCATTTCCCATCGTCTTGAATAGAAATTTTCGCAAATTGTCTGCAGGAGAGTGAACTACTTCAGACCTTTAATACATTCCATACCTATGAAAAAAACATTGAATGCTTTAATTCATTAGCATTTTTAATCGTAGCTGCGATTAGGTTGAAATGAAAATGGAAAAATTTTTTCATTATATGCACTTCTCTGGCCGACAACGCATCTCCCTAAGGGACGAATTTATGACGCCTGTATTCTGTTTATACGAAACACCTATACTTGTGCTTGTAGAAAAAAATGCCTTATTCCATTATCACAGACATGTGACTGTGGCGATCAAGAGATTAAAATATTCCCAATGTGACAAAGTCAATACCAATGCAGTCTCCAAATAATGCACTTGCTGATCATAAACCACTAAGAAGCCATATTCAAGCTTAAATCACAAAACAATCTTTATTTCTTTAGAAAATATAATTGTATGGTTAGGACTTGTCACCGTGATGAAGCAGGTGCCGAACAATTTAAATCAGCACATTTTGGGAGCTAAATGTCAAATAAATTACAAATCAGCCTGTTTTCAATATCAAATTCGTCACATTCCCTAAAAACATGGCAGGTGTGAGCATCTTCCGTCACCTAGTTTGAGCAAGCTAAATTATTTGTTTTTAAATCCGCGAAGACGTTCAACGAACGCCTTTACCGGTACACTAGTTTTTGCTCAGCGCAACATATGAGCGAGTGGGCTAACGTTTTTTTTCTGGACTTTATTGAATAGCAAGTGAGTGAGCATACGAAAATTAATGTTTTTACCAGAAATGTGTTGTTTTCGATGGAGATAAAAAATGGGAAAATGGTTACTCTGAGAAGAACTAATTTTTTTCAAAGAGTTAGACTTTTGAGGAAAATTAAGAACGGCCGAACTTCTCTAAATAGGCTATCTGGGCTGAAGTTATCACCACTCTCAAACTGAGTGGCGGGCATACATAGCATATTCGTGGTCAGTCTAGCTAGCATGGTCTTTGAGGGAGTTTGGCTGCCTTTTACGTCCTTTCAACGACAACACCATAGCACCTTTTCGATTCACTCATTATCAACGTTCAATATTAAGGATTGTGTCGAGTACATTTTCGAAACTGCCTGCCTTCACAATAATTTTTGGAATCGCTGTGGAAAACTTTTCGTCGCAAGATTTGATTTGAAAATAAACATTTTCCGCTCAATTATTTGTAAGAGGAACCCTACATATTCTTCTAAAAACACGGTATATTACATTTTAATTTCCTTGAAGTACACGTATTTTTCTGGATGACTGTCCGCTTAATTAGGCGATCTTTCTGTCTACCAATATTAAAAGTGATAAACGACAATCTTCAATCCTCTCCATGTTATGCTGTGAATAATATTTTAAGGCACAAACTATTCGTTATACTTGGAAAAGAGTTTCCATCTTCTTGATCTATGAAGACTGAAAATATGTCATGGTCATACCTTTGGCAATTTATCACGTGCTTTACTTCAAATGACGCTGCGTACTGTAAAAAAGTCATAAATTTATCAATAAGAACCCTTAGACAAGCCCATGAACATGTCTGTCAAATTGTACATTTGAAATTGAAGGACGCATTTTTATCACGCAAATTGAACAGATTATGCAGTGATAAATGCAACAGACACAAGTCAGATACGTCAGTGTTTATGAGATTTTCTATTTTCTCGAATGATCTACTTCAAAGGGATGACCAATAACCACTTGTGTCGCAAAGTCTTTGAGAGTATGAAGATCTCTGCGTATTTTATAGGCGTCATTTAGCATTTTAGTTGCATGTTCACGTCAAATCTCAGCTGTTTCTTGGAACTCTCCATCACGGTGCTGTATCAACCAGAATTCAAAACTATTTACCTGTGGTATCTATCGGATAAGAAAAGCTGTCAGTTTGTAATCTGTTTACTACAAATATGTTTTCAATGTGAAACTGAAGAATTAGGCTTAACTAGAGGAATACCGCCGAGTCCTACCAAGTGGGTTGCAGATTTTATAATTTGTCGTCTGAACAGTTATCACGATGTCTTCCAATAGAATGTCGAAGGTGCCCCCGATAACAAGAATTCGATGTTGGTAAGAATAAGCGCAAAGTTCAATAAATCCCCCGTCTGAACAAGGAAATTTGAATAAAACTGTAGCGTCCTTATGCCTATGTAGGTCGTGAAACTCATCGAATTATGCATTAGGCTAGCAAATACAGCAGCAAAGAGACGGTTTTAATAGGATTTTATTCTGAAGCATCAAATGTTGATTATTCATCTTGTTTTAATAAAAATTGTTGGCTCTTTTTGTAGGAAATGGCAGTGGCCCTCAGGAAAAACGTTTTATGACAATAAATGTACTTTCATTTCATCAAAATAGCTGTTTGACGTGTCCAATTTTACAAGACTCTGAAACGCTTTATCGTTTTTGCCTGCCGTTCAGATGCCGAAGATTTATTCTCTGCAATGCATCGAAAAAGATATTTATCCGATATGAATCGCTCCAGTAGTCGACTCCGTGTCTTTGGCTGTTTGTAGTTTGCATAAAATATGCAAAGCTTAATTATAAACGCCCTCAAATGTGCTTTAAAACGACCGTCAGTTGATTCCTTTTGATGTGCAGTTGAGCGTTATTATTTGCCAACTCATTTATTATTCATTTGAACTAAAGACATCCAGAAACGTCACTGCAAATAAATATATTTTTTGGAAAAAGAAGTGAAGAAAATCAAAACGAAACATAAAAGTTGTTTTAACCTATAATAATGTGACAAAAGTAATTCCGGTAAACAAAGTACGAAGCATATTATGTAGCATACCTAAACTTTCTTAGGTATTGAAATCTTTATGTCCAAAGAAATATATTTGAAAGGCAAATACGTTCTTTGGGAAATTCAGTAAATTTTATTTCATATAATGTCATCACTGGTTGTCCAGTCCGAGTTCATTATCCTCTTAAATATACAGGCAAGACGCGACAGCTGTTTCATGGTTGTATCCGATCGTCAGTACGTCATATGACTTAAGCAGTGAGGTATATACACAAGTCAAACAAGCGCGTAGCACTCGCTGATGTGGTTAGGATATCACTTGCTCCCATTTTGTCCGCCCACCCGCAGCTAGCTTCCGGCGATAAACAAACTTTGTATCATAGGACACACACCACATATAATGCACAGGTACGTTGCTAAGGGTGCAACATACCTGTGCATAGATATATGTATACCGTATATATGATGTTAGTGTGGTTTTCACTGATCTGCGTACGGAACATGTACAAGGACAAAGGAGACTGGAATGGCCATTTCTGGCTTTTTAGCCTTCGTCAGCCAGTCATACCCAATCCCAGGTATGGATCACCTGAGCTACGATCACGCGACCATTGTTAATTTAGCCACGGGCCCGTGTTTATTTGCAAGGAAGCAGGCAGTCCGACAGAATGTGATCGAGTAAGATAAAACAGCTGTCTGGGTCTTGCGTGCTGCAGTCTTAGCAATCTACCTATGCATTATAATTATGTAATATTACAAAAATAGCATATATTAGCGCAAACTGCGGTAGTATATTGTACATGAAGCAGATGTATAATACATTATAATACATAGATAACAGATGAGTTAAAATCCCGACTGTTTATTTTGTTTGAGATGGTTTTGGTGAAATCAGGAATCGAACAAAACACTGTTGCAAGATTTTTAACGCCACTAATTTGAACGTACTTCCCCCTCCATTGTATATAAAATTACAAATTATCATTTATATTTGATATTGATTGACAATATAACAGACTAAATTATAACTCTTGGCCCCAAATGTGCTAGAAAAACTATTTTCATGTCCAAACTGCACGTAAAAATGTTTCTTTAGATCACAAACTATTTTCTCATCTGTAAAAGCCCTAAAATACCTAAGTAAGTCGTTATCCTTGTAAACTCTTTCTATTGAAACTGTGGATCTTTAACGTATACTGTAATCACTTCATACATGAATTGGCATTGTTTCTGTGATAAGGATGGGGTTTTAATTATTTTCAGTTATAGAAGCCTCTAATTTGAATTATACTAATGGATAAACTTCCAACCTAGATGTAAGGAACGATTAAGTAGCTAAATGATTTATCCCGACACCCACGTGCACATAAAACTCCCTGGAATACAATAAATACCGTCTTAGAAATCCGAGGATTCGATAAATTCAAAGAAACAACATCGATTAAATTAGATCTCAAGTCCTTCTATTTCGCTACGAATCATTAATTTAACTATGCGAAGAGATGTGTTCCTACTGAGTGAATTCGGAATCAACATTTCGAAACCATAAACCCAATGTCAGGTCAGTGTAAACATTGTGCGGAAATTATAAATGAACCTTTTTTGAATTATACTAATGGATAAACTTCCAACCTAGATGTAAGGAACGATTTAGTTGCTAAAGGATTCATCCCAGTACCCACAAGCCGATAAAACTCCCTAGAAGACAATAAATGCAGTCTTAGAAATCCGGGGATTCGATAAAATCCAAGAAACAACCTCGATTAAATTAGCTCTCATGTCCTTCTATTTCGTAAAGAATCGTTAATTTAACTATGCGAAGAGATACGTTTATTCTGAATTCGGACTCAACATTTCGAAACCATAAACCCAACGGAAAATCAGTTTAAACATTGTGTGGAAATAAAAAATAAACGTATTTTAGAAAAATGCGCAATTATTTTTTCAACTACAACAAATATGAAGATATAACTTTAGCCCGAACGAGCACAATAAATAATTCTGTGTTGCTCTTTTGCTATAAACATTTTTCATTTTCTAAGGCCATCGAATATAACTTGAAACAATAAAGCTACACAGACAGTGTTTTACTGCCTGAAAAAAACGCATCCCAATTATGGTCTTCTGATGGTACGAGCATAAATATTACATTGTCGACCGAGGTTAATCTTTCTAATCAAAAAGATATTTTGAAATATCTGGTAAGGTTTCACGTGAAATACAGCGCACTGGAGCCGTAAAGGCTTTTTAGCGTTGCCAACTGTTTCATTAAATTGCGCCAAAGCACATAAAATTTCCCTACTGCAATAAATTCCGCCGAGTAGATCGTGTGATAATGTAACATACAAGTGACATTTCCAACCGAAGTCAAACGGTTTAGCCATGTAATTTTGCAGACGAATGTTTTAGTTGGCTAATAGAAAGCTAAACCTAGCATGACTAATGCTTAACCACACATTTAAAAATAAAATCATATCAAACAGAAGGGTATAAACGCTTACGCCTGTTTAAAGTTTCCTAAAGAGTCTCTCAGCAACTTTATAGGATTGACCCGATCACCTGTCGTCTGTGCAAAATGCATTATTTGAAATCACCGAAAACCTGCCTGCCGAAAGCGAGCAAGTGGAATGGAAACCCACTACAGTAAATGCGATCCAAGTAACAAATTTGCACTGTCTACGCTATGAATTGAACATTACTCATCTTCCTCATTAAGGCAAGACGTTTGTTAAAATTTCGGGCTGCTGTAAGCTTCCTTCCGATTGATGAAACTAGCTGTTTCAAGAACGTTAACTAAATATATCATTTGATGCCGCCACAGCGCAATTCGTAAGAAAAATAACTTCGTCTTCCAGACGCTGTCTGACTCCTCCCAGAGCATTAATTTGTATTTCAAAAAGAATTGTCAACCACTAACCCCATATACAGTTGAAGTCAGTAACCCGCATTTTGGTCTCTGCAGAGGGATGGAACGGACAAAATGGTTGCTTTCCCTGCCGAAGATGTACATTGTCTTTTGTCAAACACTACCGTAAAAACAGTCAGGCCACAATAGTCATAAGGATCTTGCCAACTTGCTACTGGTGGTTTACTGGTATTTTAAGGAGATTTCTTCGGTTGGGGTAACAGCACTCACGCTAGTTTGGTGGATATGACAATTTAATTTTGAGTTTATGACCTCTCAAAGGACGTAAGAGTTTTGATCTTCCTAAGCGTCGAAGCTCACCGAGTTCGGGCGCAACCATGACGACTTGCACACGAAGTAACTCATAGTGAGGGATGGGGGTTCTTTATTTGCCGTATCTCTCCTCTACCTGTGTATGAACGTACAACAATGCTAAAAGGACCGGATCCAGGCTGGGGTACCGTGACTGCGTAGCCTATCTACGCTGGCCACACATGGTATTCTTGTCATGTATCAGGCTTCTGTAAGGGCGGCAGGATTTGTCGTGCGGGAGCATCCCATAAAGAAGTCACTACAATTCGATATTCAGTCCTGAAACTGACTGAGTTATACCGTTACTCGGCAGCCATTGAGCCCACGAATCCTTTCGTTTCGGAACAGGTTCAAACGCCGCAGGTTTATCATGTGACTGCAGAAAGCGCTGATTTCACATGGGGATTTCATTCCTTATTGTAAGTTTCCCTCGCTTAGTGAAGCAATTCTGGTTATGTAGTGGTCAAGAGAAGTAGCCTACCCAAGACTACTCAGTCCCGGTACACGCTTTCGGACTGGGGAAAGTGAAATGGGATTATTCTTTGGTCTAGGCTCCACGCCGTCCTTGTTTGCTTTGATTTTGGTGGCGTTGCCACCGCCTATGCGAACCACGCGCTGTCTTTGGCGGTGAGGGCATGTGGAAATCGCTGAAATGCCGGAAGCGTTATTGCTTGGCCATCTGTTCTTGGTCTTCTGTTTGTTCCGTTTCACCACACATGTTCAGCGGTCATTGAAGATGGCGAGATTATTTTTACTTTTAGGGAAATTAGCCTGCGGAAATTTATAGGTGGAACTTTTACCTCTATTTAGTGATACCGGAGGATTTGAGTGCAGTTCGAAACATTTCTTGGTCGCATTGTTCCTAACCTTTTGATTGTGATAATGTCAGCTGCTAGTATTCGCTTTTTCTGGAGCTCGAGACGGGATCACAGAATCAAATTTGCATCTGCATGGCTAGTATTTTGACCTATGGCCGAAGTATATCCAAAAGCGGAAGCTCCTGCTCTTCATCTCTCTTTCTCTCTCTTTTCACCGTTGAGGCCATTAGGCATTCGGCTATTTTTGTAAACCGCTGTCTCCCCAGAAGTCAGTTGACCAATTTTTGCTCCACCTAAACATGATTCTGATACACGTTTAATGACAAGTTTATCAGGGAATCTGGATAGTCCAGAGAAGTCACGTTTGCAGTTGTTGTTCAAGGAGACTCAATGACGCTCGGAAAGTGGTTCATTTGCAGTTTCTGAACCAGCCGGTATTTGAAGAGGTCGGACGAACACGTCATCCATTCGGCATTTGCTTTTGAATATTTAGGTCAACGTTTTGGTGGCCATGCATTACTGTTTGAAGAAAAAACAATTTTACATTTTTGGAAAGTGTGAGACAAAAATTGCGAATACTTGTATCACCAGATTGGGCACCTGAGAACATTCGGGTTTCGATAAGGCGAACTTGCGTGACGTTCTAAAGTGGCTTCATTTACAAAAATTCAGGAATGTTTGCCAGTGTTTCAACATATACCGCAATTAATAGACTTCATACATCAGCTTAATCCTCCGTTACATCATCCGCAACCACCAAAAATATTCATTTGACGGATTAAGCTAAAATCTCCGGATGACATGACAGAAACCTAATATCAGCTGTAATTCGGACGCGAGGAGACATATCAATTTCTCCTTATTAATTAAGGATATTCGTTTGATCATGTTTTGAAGGTTTTTAACGAAGACGCATTGGATCTTTGATTCATCGGACCACAGCAGAACTATCCCTGGGATTATTTGAAGAAGACGTTTTTGATAGCTACCAGAATACATCATCTCATTACATGCAGTTTATCACTGCATTTTTCACTCTTTGTGATTCAAAAAAGTTTTAAATAGCTTCTACGGTTTACTTTATTGCTAGTTTAGAAAATAAATCATCGGAAACAGTGATTGCATTGTCTCCACATACCACATGGAATCTCTCTTTTTTGATCAGCATGCAGATTTCACCTGATCAAGCTTTGTTTAAGTAACACACAGATTCCAGAAAAGTTCTCAGAAGTCACAAAATAACTCCATACGGAGCGCCGCAGTTATTGCTCACGTGCTCAACGTCTTCTGTATGCCTCCGTACTGTGGTTGGGTGCTTTCGATCTCAGTCGCATGACGCGAGCTCGTTCATGCGTTGCCGAGACTGTGTTGCTCGGTGATCAAATGAATCGTACTTGTTATCTCGAATGCTCAATCCGGAGACTGGGGTATCACCGGCTAATGAGAATAACTTCACCTGAAATGCCAATTCCAGCTTGCAAGGTTTTAGATAAGAAGTGCTGTGCATCAGTTTCGCTCTGATATCGAAGACAGTTTTTTTTTCACTGGAGAACTTGTCCCGCGGCGGCGGTTTGCCTGCCTCGGTGATCTCATTTTCTGAGGCGGTTTCGGCAGCGAAACCCGCGAATTCATAGCGGATATGAGTAAGCACTTATTTGTCCCATACTTGACACTGTAAACGGCCATCTTCAACAGATCGTCTCACAAGGCTTTATCAGTATGTGTAAGCCTCATGTCATGGATTCCTTTGCTAGTCCAACTACCAATGCAGTGATAACCTAACACTCTGCCGATGGCATGGCCTGTGTCTATGTGCTTAAATGATATTCCTCCTTCATTTCGTTCGATCTGGCAATCTTTGGATTTCAGGCATTTAACCACTGGCACGACAACCAACGCGCGACAGTGTGGTTTTTCAACGTTCGATTGCGACTGGGATAGCAGACAGGCTACCGGTCTTCATGCCGAAGTAAACTGTAGAATTTCGACATAGACTTTGGTCCTCGTCTCGAGAAGACCGTTCTGTAATTTTTAAACTACGTTTCGGTCTGTTTGGGCGTTTTAACGATAACGGAATTCCACTACAGTCTGCCAGATTAGGCTTGTGGTGAGTAAACATTCGCATTAACCTGGGCCGTCTACGCCATCTCTGCGGATCACGGATGGCTGTCGTAATCCTGTCGTGATCCTGTCATAGTCCGACGTTGTCCACCGTATGCTCCATGGAGGGGTGGTGCACGGGACGGTGACTTGTGCGTGAATTAGATTTAAGTGATATTAGACTTGCACTGCAGCTACCGCACTCTCTCCTCCTCACTCACCTGAGCCCGGTGTCAAGACAAAGTCAAGAAGACTGGAGACGGAAGAGGACGCAGGTGGCTGGCTCGGCCGGGTCCCCTAAGACCTAGCCGCCCCTAGGCGTGCCACCACACCTCCCATGTATGGCATTTGTTAGCGGAGCACAACCTGAATAACGCATGCCATGCCTTGATGTGGCCCCCGTGTTGGTCCAACGCAACTCCCTCGTGGCCCGTTTAGGACGCACCACTTCACACACACAGGATAGTTCGACCGTCGATTTTGACGATGTCCAACGTATGCTCCATGAAAGGGTGGTGCAGGGACGGTGACTTGCGCGTGAATAAGATTTAAGTGATATTAGACTTGCACTGCAGCTACCGCACTCTCTCCTCCTCACCCACCTGAGCCCGGTGTCAAGACAGAGTCAAGAAGACTGGAGACGGAAGAGGACGCAGGTGGCTGGCTCGGCCGGGTCCCCTAAGACCTAGCCGCCCCTAGGCGTGCCACCACACCTCCCATGTATGGCATTTGTTAGCGGAGCACAACCCGAATAACGCATGCCTTGCCCTGATGTGGCCCCCATGTTGGTCCAACGCATCTACCACCTGGCCCGTTTAGGGGGCACCACTTCACACACGCACGATAGTTCTATTGTCGATTTCGACTATGTCCACCGTATGCTCCACTGAAGTGTGGTGCAGGGACGGTGACTTGCGCTTGAATTAGTTTTGAGTGATAGTAGCCTTGCACTGCAGCTACCGCACTCTCTCATCCTCCCCCACCTGAGTCCGGTGTCAAGACATAGTCAAGAAGACCGGAGGTGGGAGAAGACGCATGTGGCTGGTGCGGCCGGAGCCGCCCCTAGGCGTACCACCACACCTGGCTCGGATCCTACGAAGTGGGATTGCCATAAAGGCCACATTAAGACGGAGCTATTGCAGCCTGTTTCTCAGTCCGCCAGTCAGCCACTCCACATAAAACACACATTGGGCTGACCACGCGGTTCGAGTTCATCACACATGACGACAGTTTGACCGTCGTAGTCCGACGATGTCCACCTTGTTCTAAAGTGATTTAATTTAAAGTGATAGTAGACTTGCACTGCATCTACCGTACTCTCTCCTCCTCCCCACCTGAGCCCGGTGTCAAGACAGAGTCAAACAGACCGGAGGCGGGAGAGGACGCAGGTGGCTGGCGCGGCTGGGTCCCCTAGGTGCTAGCCACCCCTAGGCTTGCCACCACACCTCCATTTTCGGCATTTGTTAGGGGAGCGCAACCCGAATAACGCCTGCCGTGCCCTTTTTTGGCCCCCGTGTTGGTCAAAAGCATCTACCACGCGGACCGTTTAGGGTGCGCTCAACACACACACACACACGACAGTTTTACCGTTGTAGTCCGACGATGTCCACCGTATGCTCCATGGGAAGTGCAGCACGGACGGTGACTTGCGCGTGAATTAGTTTAAAGTGATATTAGACTTGCGATACATCTACCGCACTCTCTCCTCCTCCCTCACCTCAGCCCGGTGTCAAGACAGAGTCAAGAAGACCGGAGGCGGGAGAGGACGCAGGTGGCTGGTGCGGCTGGGTCCCCTAAGTCATAGCCACCCCTAAGCGTGCCACCACACCTCCATGTTCGGCATTTGTTATGGGACCGCAACCCGAATAACGCCTGCCGTGCCCTTTTTTGGCCCCCGTGTTGGTCAAAAGCATCTACCACGCGGACCGTTTAGGGTGCGCTCAACACACACACATGACAGTTTTACCGTTGTACTCCGACGATGTCCACCGTATGCTCCATGGGGAAGTAAAGCAGGAACGGTGACTTGCGCGTGAATTAGTTTTAGGTGATAGTAGACTTGCGCTGCATCTACCGCACTCTCTCCTCCTCCCCCACCTGAACCCGGTGTCAAGTCAGAGTCAAGAAGACCGGAGGCGGGAGAGGACGCAGGTGGCTGGCTCGGCTGGGTCCCCTAAGACCTAGCCGCCCCTAGTCGTGCCAACACACCTCCCATGCTCGGCATTTGTTATGGGAGCGCAACCCGAATAACGTCTGCCGTGCCCTAATGTGGCCCCCGTGTTGGTCCAACGCATCTACCACGTGGCCCGTTTAAGGGGCATACACGCACACTCACACACACACATAGTATGACTGTGGTAGATGTAAGAATGGGTAACGCGATCCCTTAAGTCAGTCTAATACGCAGATTTTCAGCAAGAACTATCATCCTCCGGGTGCCAAATAGGCCTTAGAATACTCTATGCGTTTAAACCCCCACTAGAGCGCATTGTTGGCGACATTTTGTCCGTGCATTTTTTTGATAAACTGTCATGCGGAACCTTGAGAAATAGATTGAAATCGGTGTTTGGTTGCTCAAATGCACTAGCGGGATAACAATTAAGCTAGCAAACAAGGGTCAACCTACGCTGACATAATACCCAGGATCTGCGATCCTCATGGCCACTACGGGTGAAAGTAACCTAATCCCCCTCAATTCAATCGCCAATCCGGTTAATTACCAAACGCACTTAACCACCTAGTCTGGTTCACCACGAACAGGTACTATCTGTGCATTCGAGACATATCATCTTTGTAGGCACATGAGAGAAGCAGTTCGTACATTTGGATTACAAAATGGTACATGCTTATTGCAGAGTGACCTAGAATTCTATAAACGATACGTCCATTTTAGCCAAGCGATTTGCCTGTGGGATTATCGGTATGGCACGGTTTTAAGTACAGTTCGTTCCCGGTAAAACACGTGGCCTTCAGCTATATTCCAAAGGGATTAATTCTCAGTAGAGGATTTTTAAATTCACAGCTCCCAGTGGGGCCTCGTAGCTCAGTGGATTAGAGCGTTGACTGTACTGAAGCCTTTCCCTTTCTGGTGTGAGTTTAAATCCCACCGTAGCCACCGATTTTTTCCTAAGTGGGTTAACTGATAAATTGTTATTTTTCGAATTTTTAGGTCACTTTACGGAAGGATTGGCGTTAAGACAAACGAATAGGTACCGCTGAAATTTATCGCAAAGCCACTTGTCTTAGGAGAGAGCATTAACACCCCTATCAAAGTGAAGCGTCAATCAGAAGCAGCTTGGTACATCCGGCTGATTGAGTGTTTATCCTAACAGCTCGATGCACATTCTATTGGTGTTCATTATTCAGGTTTTTGAAGTCCATTGATTGGCAGATGGCCAGCTGATGAGAATCAGCTGGCCAGAAATGGCCGTCTCAACCTGCCATGCTTGCGCAATATTTTGATGAAACAATTTTACCGTTGATATTATGCTCAAACATCTTTTATAGAATGGCAGATTGCAAGGGACTTTCGCTCTACGTTCCTCTTTATAGTGAACTTTCGAATAGGGGAGTTGATATTTTGCACGAAATTTCGTTTTGTAGACCCTAGTTGTTTTTAGTCATTAGAACGCAGAATCCAAACTGAACGGGTTAAGGATTGGCAATTATTTTGAATTCTATAATAGCTTGGGGTTTTGAGCCCGCCAAAGGCCTCTCTTTTCCACCTGATTGGTTTTTAGTAGTTCCATCAAATCTATGTATTGAGCACCCAACAACAGTGCGGCGGACTACCACCAGCTTCCAATTCCCGGTTCATTCTATGGAACCAGCCACATGTTCAAAGTTATCGAGGTAGGCGTTCACCAGAGCCGTGGAAACCACATTTGACACGAGTCCTTGGAGTCATAGTTCGACCGTCCGCAGTCTACAAACATGCGAAATGACTTCTCTTATGCATATGATGTGCTAAGACTTCGATGGGGTTAAGTAATTAGCCGTTCTCGGAATGTTCGACTGAACACTTAAGGTTGAGCATGGCTGGCTGATGACAGCTTATAATCCATAAATGGCCATTGCAGATGGCAAGGGAATGGCTCTGCTAAATGCTCATCAAAACCATAAAAATAGGCTATTTCTTGAAAGCGGTAACCGAGTTTATTAATTTTTTGGAAATACATTATAATGCAGATGGCCGATTGGGTCATACTTTTAGACTTAAAGCAAACACGAAATCTCATCACTGAGAAAAAGTAATGGCTAAAGCAAAATTGGGCAATGAGTATTTTCTTGATCAGCTGAACGGTGTTATAAGTGCCTTTCGCGCAAAACATTGCCAAGATTTGCTAATCTTCCTTTTTAAACTATACAAAACATTGGTTTTTTCGAAAACATTAGCTTTCCTGTTACGCCTGGCTTCCAGTGATTTACTTGGAGACAAAAAAAAATAATTTTCAAATTCTGCAAGCTTTGCATGCTTATACTCCTGAGTTTCTGACGGATGTCTGCGTACATTACTTTTTCTAAGTAAAATCAGGGTGACAATTTGAAGGTTTAATTGACCTTTTCACTTAGTTGACAGATAGTGACGAGTTACCGGATACAAAAGAAAAATTTTTATTTTTCCAGATATTGCGGAACTATTTGCGATAATGCATTACTTGTTACCTGCGTTACGCGATTGCAAGTGCACATCATAGTGGCCATATAAATGCTAAGATACGGCTAAAACTGTGAATTGTTGGTCCATTCCGTTTCAGAGATACAAATAAAAGGAGACTAGACCATACTAAAAGAATCTTACATTAAGCTTAAAAGTTAACATGACGGCTAGGTGGTGGACCATTTCGCGGTAATTTAGGGTGGATTTGCAAAGGGCCGGAACATAACGTTTGAATAAAGGATTGCCTCTCGGTGTTTTTACTGCCTTTTGCGCATAAAATTACAAAGATTTGCTAATCTTCCTTGTACAAATTAACAAAACCTTAGTTTACCTAAAAAATGGCTTTCTTGTTACGCCTAGCGTCCTTTGATTTACTTGCTGCAAGCTTTGCATGCTAACACTCTCGAGTTGACATTCCTCGCCTTTCATAGAAAAAAGCACATGGATGCGCAAACGTAGTCCAGGATAGCTTGTAGCATAGGAAATTTCCCAACTATAAGGTAGCGTTGGTTTTCCACTCAAAATTGTAAACGTATGACTGAGGAAATCATGCAAAAAGCACATGTGCAGGTAAGCGTTAGGCAAACTTGATTGGCTCAATTTCCGTCATCACGTTTCTTCGGTTAGAACACTTATTGTATGCTGTGGCGTATCAGCTGCTGCGACTGTGTACTCATTAACTTCATCTGATTCTCAGCTTCCAATGATGGACTCTAGTTTGAATAAAAAAAACATCTGATGTATAAACCGCTTGGCCAGGAGATCACATCTTCTACTCAAGTAGGCTGCCATGGTGAAGCGAGCCTTCTCTATTTAAATCAGACAAAATATTTAACATTTCGATAGCATCATACTTTTATTTACAAAGACTTTAAGCTAGTTCTAATATCTTCCTTGTAGAAGGTCAAAGTCGGTTGGTCTACTGGCTGCTGGGCTCAATCTACCCTACCCTAGCTCGCCTAATGCACGACGGAATAGTGCCGGTTTTGGTGGCATCGATGGGCCAGTTCTGCCCTGCAACGGTCTACGTCGGTGTCGGACTGGTTTCGGCAGCAGTCTTAGCACAGTGGCCGGCCTCTCCCAAGACTTTGGCAACACCTCCCTTCCCGATCACTACCGGCTGCTCCTACTGTCCACACCCATACATCGACCGTTCTCGGCAAGGTAGGAACAAAACAGAAGTAAAGGTTGCCTTGCTTGGGGATGCAAATCACACTGTATGTAGGCGCCTACACCCGCGAATAGGTGCGTGGCAGATATTGTAGCAGTAGGTATTGCCACACCGAGAACTCTTCAGAGAATCCTAGGGTGGGTTGCAGACACACCGCGTGGCACACAAGATATTTTAGAGGGGGGTGATGGATGAGTTCAAAATTCTGAACTTGCGCTGATTTTTGAAAAGAATGTTGGCAATATTATCGTAAGTTGATCCACCTAGTTGTTTTTCTTAAAAACTTGCTTCTCATTATATTTCGTCGTTATGTTCGTTAACTTTAGCACCTGTTTAAGCGTGATTTGAGCGGTTTGAATTGGGTACGGATTAGTTAAATTTGGGTACAGTGAAGGGTTAAGGGTTCAAGGTTAGGATTATAAGTGTAGGGTCATGGTTAGGGACCACAAGGGATAATTAAGGATGAGGTTAATGTAAGGTTTAGAAATTTAACTCCATGAGCAGCTTTCAACGTTCGGATTAGGGTTTTGAGAGTCCCTTAATGGGTTAATTTAACAAAGCAACGCATAAGAAGCCCTAGGTTGGGTTGTAGCTCCCGGATTATAGCACCACAACTTTTCGCGGAGTCGACCATAATCAGCATACTAAAACACGCATAAGGGCTTTTATACTCAATACTAACTTGTATATACTACTTTTGAAAGGTTTTGCCTCTCTATCTTCCATCAAATTAAATTTCTTTTCATTTCTCATTTTTAACCATTTTGTTTCTGTTCATTTGCGTAAATGGCTTTTGTATTCATCGGTTGTACGGCTGTGTAAAGTGGCGTCTGTTTTCCGGATGCCCATGATAAGGCAAATCGACAAATTCCGTAATTTTTTAACATTTTAAATAGCATGCTAGTGTTTTCCACTGGCCATTGGTCTGCTTAAACATAAAAATTGCCTAAACGCACTTTTCAGCATTTCTCTGTCGCGGAGTGTGTTGCCAACTGCTTCGTTTCATCAGCCCCATGAAACCAGTTTTAAGACAATATACGTATTATAGATTTCCTTGATACTCGCTTTATGAGTGCGGTTAAATATGATACTGTTGTCACAATATGTACCATGCAGAAAGTTTAGTATTGTTAAAGACAAGAAATGTCGGGATTGCATTCCTGGTTTAATACTCACAGCATTTCCCGATCCACGAAACCTATAATAAGTGTTCTCCGTAGATCGGGTAATCGGAGCTCGGCAGTTCTGTGCAATCTGCGGGGTCATATTTGCTGGGTAAGGTGGTGCATTTTACGATAGTCTGTGATAAAAAGTAGCCTTAATTATGCACCCCTTTAAACCATTTTGAAGCGAAGTCCTAGTAGGCCCTTTGTTCACATGTGAGGCAACTGAAAAATAATATGAAAAGTAGCATGATCAGCCCCCGCCACCCCTGGGAGACCAACATATAGAAAATATTTCCACTTTTTTGTCAAAAATAAATGAAAGGAAAGGGTAGACACTCAAAATGAGCTAGCGTGAAGCCCATCTTCCAGACGTATTACTGTGAGGGAAACCAACTGGAATTTTGACTTTCTAGAAGACATGTGTGTAATTTATGACACAAAATTTATAGCTCACTGATGACTCAATTAGATGGTTTTAGAGAAGGAGTACTTTCGGAGACACGAATGACCTTCAACGAAGCACTTTTACACGGAATTTCTTCTATCCACCTCTGGCCCTTTGAACTGGCACTGGAAGCAGACACATTTGATGTCAGGCCTGGGGTGACAGCACATGTCCCTGTATGCTGGCTGAATTCTCATCGGAGGCCTAGGCTTCAATTAATTCATGCCTCGTCTTGCTTTTGGCGTGGGTGATTATCTTCAAGGCGGCGAAATTAAGCACGTGAACCGTTTCGTAGGTGAAAGCAGACACATATGATATAAAGTCACTCCGAATCACAGCCAGCTTATGCTCGTGTATCCGCGATCCAAAGATGCTTCGAGTACGTCCTGTTTAGGAAGGAGAACAAGAACTGACTGCCCGGGCTCACATCAAGAGTAAAACAATTTGGGAATTAATTGACTTCTGGGTCTCCAATTGGAACAGAGTCAATCGATTTATCAATCTGACGCCGGCAATCAAGTCCTGCGTAGTCAAATCCGAACTGGCGGCCTTAGTGTCTCGTTGTTCCCTACCCGCTTTAACTGTTGCTTGCTTTTGTTGTGGCTTTTATCTCTAACAATGGGCTCCAGTAAGCGTTCGAAAGCTCAGACGAATAAAGCAATGATTCAGGTAAACGGGCAACCTTCTTCTTCTTTACTTATGCAACCATAAGCCTTCAGGTAATGGCACAAAAATACTCACTGCCATGACAAAACACGCCTGGAACCGCTTATCCATTCTAGTGCAGTTTTGGTACGAAAAGTACTTTGGAGAAACTGGAAGACTGTTCCAGACACGATCGGTCGATAAGATCGGGTCGCACATTCACGTTCAAAGAGGCCGAAATTATCCTGAGCGACGAGAGCAACGTGAGCTCCGAGCTGCTTCAGTCATAGTTCACTGGTCCCCAATCTATTAACAGGTGAACGGCCTCCCCTCCAATTTTAGTTGTCGCCTGTGCATAACCCAACTTTTCATTTACCGGCACTATCGATCACTTTGCCGGTCATAAGAATAGAGAATGAAAATATCCTAGATCTCGACCGTTGTCGTGAAACACTCATAGCCAATTTAGCTAAATGAAGTTTCGAAGCATGAACTGCCTCATTTCGGACGCAAATACAGCAGTGCACTCTACCGCATATATTTGGGTGACCTCGGAGGTCAGACATCTGCGCATACAATGTCCTAATGCATTCCATGTCAGCGTGTTCGAGGCGATTCACCGTTTCATCGTATTTGCGTAGTAGAAAACCATCAGGCAATCCTTAGGCGTCAAGTACTGAAAGCAAAAGAATAGCTGCAATAGCAAGAAATAACTGGCGTGCTCTATCGAATCTAGGGCAGCTGCGGGCAAAACAACCACTTCGGAGAAATTGGAGGACTGCTCGGGACTGGAATGATCGAACATGTGGCAGCAACCCGGATAAATGTTGCCAAATCTCAGGTCGCTGTTCATTCGACAAGACCCGACCAAATTTAATGTGACGAGGCTAAAATTCTCGTGCTCGGTGACAACTGCCGAGCCGTGAGCTGTTTGAGTCATGTTTCACTGGCTTCCAATTTACTAACAGGTGCAAGGAACTCCCCACCCTATGTTTGGTGCTGAGGCATAGATTGGCCAAAGTTATTGGGGAGCGGGCAGGCGAACACAGTTTCCAGCAGAGTGAAAATATCCAACTCGATGGTCATTGATAAAAAGAATAGACTGAATACTCAATAACCAAGGGATTTCAGCGTCTTCCTGGGTCGCTGTAATAGTGTAGCTGGCTACCGGCCGCGCATACAACATGATCGGCCAATCTTGGTGCTCCCGTTGTAGTGTCGATTCTAGCTTAATCCCTTCTTTACGCTGAGTGACTTCCATCTAGGTTTCCAGCACAAAATGAATCGGCGTGTGCCATCCTGTAGTCCATTTTGTGAAGCACTAGACCCAGAACAATTGATCTGATTGATCTCAGCCGACAAAAGAATAATGTCTTAGTTCAGTTAGAGATTGTTTGATGAACAAATGGTCATATCAAGTCCTCTGGATCTGTGACGTGGTGTGCTTAGCTAATTCTAATTGAAAGGCCGGAAATTATCAGTCTAATGCGTAGGTTTTTTAGCTTTCAGAGAATGTGAGACCGAGAACCTTACTTCAGTTTTGGCGGGTATTCCGAAATTCTAAAAATCTGCCTATGCCTTTAAGTACAGTTCAGACCAATGGTTGCATAAATGCAGTCAAATGTATTGCTCCAATTTGCTTGAGCTATTTCCAATCACTATGAATAAAGCCAACATGAATCTCATATGCAACTTGTTATATGTTTTAAATTTGCACTGAATTAACGTGAAAACATGAACATTTCTTTTGAGGACGGGACACGTTATTTTGACCTTGCAAGAAGACAGACAGTTTTTGGAAAGAATGTTGATAACTTAAACTGTAATTTCAATGTTCATATTTATGCATGCTTCAGTACATTAACCACTAAATGTAAATTCGTTTTATGGTAATTAAAGAAAACAGTAAGTTAGACTGTAAATATGAACAAAGTCTACGCCACAGTATTTGCGTGTGGATAGATCGAAAAGGAAACCTTTTATGATATTGCTAAAAGAGGAATTCGTGACCCTATTTTGATATTGACAAATATTCATTCCTATTTAAGCACAATATTGGGCTTAACGATTCGAAAATACATGTGAACCCAGCATTAACTGTTAAGTTAATTGGCTTCTGTTACAGTTCTCGTTGAACTAACCTTAATATGTGTCCACATTTGGTGAATGTTTTCAAATAGTTTGTTTACGTTGCCAATCAATTGGATTTGAGGACGAAGAGCGTCTTATCGATTGTTTCAGTGACTGGCTTATCGCGGTTCTTCTTTATCTGTCGAGCATCTCTCAGGGAAATGTAAAGAAAGCAAGTTCACCAAATGATAAGTTCGAGCTTGAATCTGAAAGGTCCAGCGAAAACAGTTCTTGTCCCAGCGATCGGATGTACTTCATCTCAAGTACACCTGTGTATGTCTAACCTATCATTCCCATGTTAAAAGGAATATTTTGGCAAAGATTCGTGCGCGATATTGTCATATCTTTTTTCAATGTTAGGCGCAGTTTTTAAAGTTTTTTGTAGTCAAGCTATCTGAAAACTGTTCAGAGGTTTGAAGTGACATCTTTGTGAGTTATTCTAATATTTTAGCTTACTACGGTGCTTTTTCAGTAATATATTGGGTTTAATTTATGCATACATCTTAAAAAACCTTTAAATAAAAAAAACTATCAGCTTCATTTCAAAGGATCTGTATGGAGTCATTTCGCGTTTTCGATTGCTTTTCGGTTTTATATAGTTAACCCCTACGTTGGCAAGGTCTACGTCCCTAAACCCCCGCAAAGTTTCAAACTTCAGGAACTTCGAACGGACAACTGTCATCACTACTGTGGATTTCAACTTTATCCACCCCGTGCTTCACCGCAGGCTGAAAGCCGTCACTGTTACTGGCACGTGAAATAGTTTTAGGTGTTTGTAGATTTTCGATGCATCTACCACACTCCCTCTTCCCTCACCCACCCGTACTCGATGTCAAGATAGAGTCAAGAAGACCGGAGTCGTTATCGGGTGCATCTCGCTGGTACGGCAAAGTCCACATCTAAGTGTACCACCATGCACCTTGGTTCGCGACAAAGACTTAACAAGGGTCTGCAGCATGATACTTGCTGATATCCTACACTTGGCCAACAATGGAATACTAGCAAAGACTAATAAATACCTATCATCATATACTAGACCATGCATTTGCAAAAAACTAAGTTCATTTACAAGTCGATGTTATACTTTGTATTACACTTGCAATTTTTTCGGGTAAAAGGAAACTTACAACGTAATGTACTTTACCGGACAATTGGTAGTTAGGTTTGTAATGTGGAACCGTGGTAAAAGGGGCTAGGGCAGATTACAGGACGCTAATGAGCAGTAACTTGTTGGAAGTGAAAAAAACTCATATTTCCGCTGTCTTTATTCTAGTGAGGTGGCTTTTGACCACCACATTACATCCTATTACACCCCTTCATATGCAAGCGTACTTTCACGCCAAACCTACTCAACCGCTGAGTTCATAGGAGTTAGCATTCATTGCTGTTTTGAAAGGTTTGCACAAGACTTCTTCGTCCTGCACTGTAAAATAAATATAGCAAGAACCTTACACGTCTATTGTCGACAAATCTAAGCCAGCCCGCGTCCTCGTTGAGACGCTGGATTCTTGTTGGCGCATATTATATGAAGCATTGAAGGCTATGCTACCATCTACTTGGCTAATACCAGTCGATTTGTATTTCATAAGACGTGATAATAATAAACGATTAATTTATACCATAGGCTGAAGATTATTCTTGAGAGAGTATCGTTAAAAATTACGAATGCAACTTACAGGTCACGACAAAATCGTGGATTCCATATGCTTTACCCTAGAACTGTAAGTAATAGGTTTCAAGCGAACAATATGTCAATCAATGAAGCCGCAGATTCAGATGCGTTAAATTTTGTAATTTTACGTTAGATGGGCACTCAAAGAAACCACTGTCCCGTTGTGTCTTTGGTTTCTCTAGAACCCCTCCCAAAGCCGCAGAGCGGCTATTGATAGACGCAGAATGATATTACCGACAAATGCCAAGGGAGACTGAAATGGCCATTTCTTACTTACTGGCCGTCATCAGCCAGCCATTTCAAACCCCAGGAACTGCGGTGCCTGAGGCTTAAACTCCCGACCTGTTAGCTAGAAGTCTAACACTACCCACTGCGCCACGGGCTCGTTTTATTGTCGGCTTTGATCAGGAAAATTAACAATGCTAGATGAGCGCTCACCGATCGGGTGCAACAGGCCAGAGGCAGACAGCTAATTTACAGTTCTTACAATGTTCGTTATCACCAGTAGCATAGTGGGCAGGTGGGAAAACAAAATGAGATAAAGCAACCTCCTAACCACAACAGCGAGAGTGACGCGCTTATTGGATCTGTATATGGGTGTTTTTCTTCAGAGAAACCGAAGAAAACGACGCGTTATTTGAAAATATAAACTAATTTATCCTGGAGTAAATATGGAGTTAGGTCAGTGGGTTAGTTTTTTTGTTTCCTACCACAGATCACGGACGGCAAGCTCACACTCAGTGGATCGGAGCAGCCTCAACACCGGAAGCACACTTGGCTCAACCCTCATGGAAGCTGAGGCCGGATGCCAGGTCCCTCGCGTTTTCTCCGTGAACGCCCTGAAGCTGCGAAGTCAGGCAATTCGGGGAAAAAAACAAACCAACAGCGCCTCGTTTAACAATGAAACACCGGTGGGCGTCGCAAACGACCTTCCCGACAGTGTCAACGGTGGAGTCCCAGGCGAGGAAAGTACGCATAGGACTACAGATAGGTCAAGTAACCCTTGCTTACAGTCCCATTTGGGAGTGAATCAGAAGGCGGATCAACCAACTAAAGGTACTCAACCTTGGTCACCTTTCAGATTAATTTTTGCCTTTATTTTGCTTAACAAAAGACTTGCTTTAAATATGGTAATTTGAATCTCCCAGGATGCTAATTCTTTAATCGTCGGGAGTATCCACGTACTAAATGTCCTCAGAAAGTCATTCAGGGCATTTCGAGTTGTTACCGAATGCAGCCGACCTGAAAATTTCTTCAAAAACGAGGCATAATTTGACAAATAACTGCTACTACTCGACGTTCCAGAGTGTAAATGAGGGGAGAACGACTAGCAATATGGAAATATAGAAACTTGGCAGGAGTTGGCTCACATCTCGAACATGCAGTTGTGATTGCACAGTCTTTTAATGATTCGAGCTGCGCTGCAGTCTCACGCCGACCAATAGCATATTCAAACAACTATTGCACATTGCCCCATTAATCACAGAACCTGGCCCATTTCCTGAAATTTCAACCAACATTCCCAAATTTATGTTTTAATTTGAAATTATTTTTAGGTGAGATTTTAATATTAACGTTCATGCAGCATAATTCGAACTCACTCCATGAAACCCGGCTTGTGAATGAGTTGCGTTTTAATTGCCAACGGAAATTACGCTCGGCAAAATAATAACTATTTAGCCATTTTGCATCTTAGCCTTGATTTTGGGCGCCCTTATAACTTCATGCCCCTAAGTATTGCTTATGGGGTTTATTTAGCAGCACAGTAAATCTTCTGAAAATTGAATACCTGACAAATTGGAAATTATTAATTTAAAAAACACCTTTTTCAATTATTAAAAATACTGGAACTCCAACAGTATTTGCGCCTTCTCACGGAGTTTCCAAAATACAGGCTCTTTACTTTCGGCATGTAGAAGATCCTACATTTTTCATTGTTGTTAAAAAATCATATAGAGCTCATTAATTGATGTGATGTGTGATGTATAAAACTAGGTGCTTACCAAACTGACAGCAAGGCTACTAGCTAGAAATCCAGCATGATAAATAATTAAATAGATAAGAACTACTTACTACCGGCTAGCAGATTTTGAATACTACGTGGTTATTCCACAGTAACTGATGCATTTCAGCTCACCTATTAACAGCAAATTTCGGAGGGTGCCTAAAGCGTTCTGTTTTAAAGTCGGTTTTGCAAGTTCGCGCATGTAAATTAAACAAGACAGCAAATAGTGTAATTTATATGCGAAAAAAATGAACAACAGACAGAATGTAAGAAAAATTTCATGGTTTAGTAATCTCGGTATTACAACGAAAATGTAAAGGTCTTCTTATTTCAATTAACATAATTGAAAAGAGCAACTTGATGAGCTCGATATATATGGCAAAGACGTTATACCGTACTTCCGACATAGGTACTAGCTAAAAGCTCAGACACGTGTTCCGCCGATGTTTCTGCTGCTGCATGACGCAGCAACGAGGGTTTCGGCTCCTCAGTGGGTCCCCCAGAGTTCTCTTTGTGGTTTCTGGTGTATGAACTCCAGAGAATAATCAGAGGAATAATTTCTAAAACACGTTTCTAGGGGTTTTAGCTAGTACATATGTCGGAAGTACTGTATAACGTCTTTGCCATATAAGATTTATACTTCTTGTAGTACAACTTGTTTGTAGAATGGGCATTACGTGGTTATTCCATAGTGCTTGATTGTCTACGACCCAAATGTTCATTGATATTTCGGTTCTGACCATAAAAAGTCATGTTTGAATCACCTGACTCCATGTCCGCCACTTAATAATTTCAGAAATCATCCCCCCCCATTATTTTCTGGAGTCCATATACCAGAAACCGCATAGAGAATGCTGGGGGACGCACTGTGGAGCCAAACCCCTCATTGCTTTGTCACGCAGCAGCAGAGACATCGGCGAAACACGTTTCTAAGCTTTTAATTAGTACCTTGTCGGAAGTACGGTATAACGTCTTTGCCATATAATATTCATACTAATTGTAGTACTACTTGTTTTTAGAATGGGCATTACGTGGTTATTCCACAGTGGTCGATTGTCTTTGACCCAAATCTTCATATATATATATATATATATATATATTTAGGAACAACAGGGTTAATATGCTGACATTTCAAAATCAAACAAGATTCCATCGTCGAAGGTAAGTTCTGTACGGCGACTCGCAGTATTTATGGATTCTGAACAGGCTGCCTCTGCAGCTATTCGTACAGGATGCACTGCAGGGGTTGGAAGATTTTAATAGCTATGCTGCTGGTCAATGCTTTTTCTCCATCGCCTCGTCTGGCGGCTGTGACTGGAGGGTAAGGTTCATCAATCTCGTCTGCATTGCCCGCGTTTGTTGTCCCGGACATGCAGTCCTTCGGTTACATCTGTCCGTGCGCGTCTCATCGGTGGTTGCTGAGTTGATGCCGGTGACTCCGTTCCTTTTGGGTTGGAGATGCCCATCATCGGTGTTCATGAGCAAGTAATGTTAACCTCCATCCGTGATCATGTTTGACCGAAAATCTTGCTAGTTTGCGTTCTTCGCAGTTATCTCAAAGAATGCATTAGTGTGTGGCATAGGTTCGCTTAGACTCGCTTAGTATGCGTTTGCTCGCGACTGCGACCAGTCTCACTTCTTACTTATGATTCCGTTGATTGAGTCGCACTCGTAAGGCCTGGTGAGCAACCTAGAGAATCTTACAGCGGTCGATGGAAAGTGTTACGCTGTGCCAGGCTTCAAGCGTACTCTGGCTGTTTGTTCGATACTTCGGCCTAGGATTTCGGCGTCCTGGAAAGAAAAGGTCTTGACAGAGACCGGACAGTGTTCCGCCACCAACGAGAACTGATCCATCCATCTTTTCGGCCCTTGCATGCTCACTCATGCGTATCTGCAGTCGCTAAACGTTCTCTCTGACATAGATAGTTTTACAGGAGCCGCAGTGAACACGATAGACGACGTTCGCCGTTTCTTCGCGTGACAGGGGGGCTTGGGTATTATGATCAGACGTCTTATTGTTGTCTCAGGTCTGTAGGGCGAGGCCGATCCTCCGTTTTTGTAAGAGACGAGCAACAGCTTCAGTTACGTTTCTCAATATATGGCATTGCCTGCCACATTTTCGTTTGTTCTATC
Source organism: Schistocephalus solidus (assembly GCA_017591395.1). Lineage (NCBI taxonomy): Eukaryota > Metazoa > Platyhelminthes > Cestoda > Diphyllobothriidea > Diphyllobothriidae > Schistocephalus > Schistocephalus solidus. Next base: position 135,964 of record WEDG01000815.1, on the reverse strand, counting down.
GTTGGTCTTATTACTTGCCTCGGTTGTCTTCTGCGTTCTACGAAGCTACCAGAATAACCGTTGGAGGTGAACATTCGTCAGCTGTATTGTCGGCGGCCTCGATTCAATGACTTTCCGCTCTTTTGTAAAGTGTCCGGACGCAGCTGCGGTTGTTGCACAATGGGTGGTTACTTTGGTAACCAAGGACTTGACGTGTGTTGGTCGCCTTTCTATAAACCATCGTCTTGAGGCTGCCGTCGATCTTACGGTCGGTCTTACGGTGGATCAGGACGTCTAGGAACGCCATTTGTTGGTGGGCTTCAGCCTCCATTGTGAACTGACTGTCCGGATTGCCGGAGTTCAGGATCGCGTGAAATTCGGAGACCATTTCGCGCTTCAGAACGACGAAAGTATCGTTCACATACCGCGCCCAAAATATTTGTCTGTGGTTCGTGAACACATATGTCTCTAACTTTTGAAGAACTGCCTCAGCAATGAAACCAGACAGCGGCGAACTCATCAGAGTCTCATTAATCTGTTTTTAGACCTTTTATTCAAAGTTGAATTAGGTTTTGAGGTAGAAAGGGAGAAAATGGATGAGGTGCACACGTTAAAGCTTATTGATCCCCTCGTTAAATCGGCTCTCAATCAGGTCACTGACAGTTTAAATTGCAAGGCTCTGAGAAATGGAGGCGAAAAGTGAGGTAACATCAAATGAAACCATGACTTTGTCTGCATTAAAGTGTAAAGCACGGGGTCTTTCCAAGAAATGAACGGCTGAATGGACCGTTGTATCTGAGTCTGATGTAAGAAAGTTCAGAAGCTACAAAAGCCATTTGACCAGATTAAATGTGGGTGTTCCGCGCAGTTATATGATGAGTCGACGTTGAGCATCATGCTTGTGTACTTTAAGGCAGCCCATAGAATCTCGCCATGGCTGAATTTGTAGGTTTTATTGTCATTCGTTCAGCTTTTGAGATGGCCCCGTTACTCTGCAAACTAGCGAGCGTCGCGTTGATTTTCGCCACCAGCTTCTTCATTGGATCTCCATCGCATCTGAGGTAGGTATGATGGTCATCGAGCAGAGCGTTGGCATTTCGGAGGTATTCTGACTTGTCAAGTACTACTGGGGGACGTCCCTTGGCGGCTCGCAGTATCACGATGCTCCTGGCAGAATTCACTAGCATTCAAAAGCTTTAGAGCCAGCATGTTTTGAACCCAAAAATACTGTGAGGCACCGTTCAGAACCCACCTCCAACGATGGAATCATGTTTGATTTTAAAACGCCAGGACACTCAATCTAAATATATATGTAAGGATATAGGAGAAAATACGGACCCCAGGTGTTGAAATGGAAGGAGAAGACAAGACGATCTCTGGGGTAGAAGATATAATTGTCTAACATTTCACACTCCTACTCGAGCGCATCATCGGAGATAGAGCATAGGGGAAAATAAGTGGTTTAAATAGGTCTTTCGTGCTCACTTGCAATAGGTTTAGCAACCTCGTTTTTCATTGTTCCTCCTCTCGTGTGCCAATGATGCTTGACGGCCTCATAGGGCACTGATAGGTCGATGCTGCGGTTGATAGAGTTGGAGTCTGACTTCTCTCGCCAGCCTGTTTTTGGCTCAGCCGAGGACTTAAGCCCCGTCAAAATCGACCTGGTGATTGTTTTCTAAACTACGCATGGCGACGCATGATCGTATATCCATTTTCCTTATGGCCAAAGTGTGCTCGTGCATGGGCGTACTCAGTCGTTTGGCGGTCATGCCGCAGGAGTTGGCCAGGCAGTCTAGACAGTTGACATGGTAAAGAATGCCTGAGGTGTCTGCGGGTGGCAGTCGGCCCTTTGGTTGCATGACTAATCGGCCAACTACTGCGGCATAATCGACAAACGACTGAGTATGCGCATGCACGAAAACACTTTGGCCGTAAGGCGTAAGGATATACGATCACATGTCGCCATGCATAGTCTAGAAAACAACGACAGGTTCGATTTTGACGGGCTGCTCAAGTGCTCGGCCGAGCCAAAAACAGGCTATCAAGAGAAGTCATCGAAGCTTGGCAGTCAGACGCCAACTCTATCAACTGCAGCATCGATCTTACAGTGCCCTATGAGGCCATCAAGCACCATTGGTGCATGAGAGGAGGAACAATGAGAAACGAGGTGGCTGGACCTATCGCGAGTGAGCACAAAAAACCTATTTAAACCATTTATTTACCCCCTATGCTCTATCTGCGATGATGCGCTCGAGTATGAGTGTGAAACGTTAGACAATTATATCTTCTACCCCAGAGATCGCCTTGTCTTATCCTTCCATATATATATATACACACTATCATCATATTCCCGATCGCAACCGACAAAAGCAACGAGCCCGTGGCTCAATGGTAGAACGTTCGACTCAAATACCAAAGGTCGCGGGTTCGAATCCCAGGTGTTCTACACTTGGGATTGGGTATGACTGGCTGATGACGGCTAATCAGCCAGAAATGGCCATTCCGGTCTCCCTTGTCTTTGTCGGTTCCACATTTTCAATATATATATATATATATATATATATATATATATATATATATATATATATTGCTGATAGAAGCGAATATGCGTGTCCCCGTACATTATTGAGAAGAAAAGGCGATCTGTGGGACTATAGGTGTATTGTCCTGACGTTTCAAAAGCATACAAGCTTCCATCGTCGGAGGTGAGTATCGTACCGCGTCTCACAGTATTTATAGGGGGTGATAGCCATTTTTGTAACACAGCGTTGATTGGACGGGTTTACCTTAACAGTGTACATGATAGGAGGACGGGGTGGGTGTCCTTAATTGGTTTTGGCGTTCTTTGCCGGCATACACACAGGAAATTGCTGTCAGTTGACATGTCTCTGGTTGAGGGAGGCGGCCATTGCCTGGGTCCGCATTGACCTCAATTGGCGTCCTGGGTCGATAGTCATGTTTGTGTCCTGAGGGCATGCCTCCTCGTCTGTCGGGGTAGTAATTGATGCGGCGGTAATCATGACTGCGCCTTCGTCGGCCCCGAATTGTGGTGTGGTTAGGTGCATATCCGTCCTAGGTTCTCCCACGGTAGAATTCACGTTTGGCCTAATGCCGTGTTTACTCTTACGTTCGATGAGCTGCGCCCGGAGGGCCTGGTAGGCTGCCGGAAGGACGACACAACGGTGGATCGACGTAGGCTCCGTGTGCCAGGCTTCGATTGTTTCCCTGGTTACGCGGTCATTTCCTCGACCCAGGATTTCGGTGTTTTGGAAGGCGAACGTGTGCCCAGAGTTCGCACAGTGTTCCGCCACCAGGGACAACGGGTCCATTCTCCTCACTGCCCGCACGTGTTCGTTAACACGGGTCTGCAACCGTCGGAGAGACAGGGAGTCCAGAGAATGATCGGGGAAATAATTTCTGAAATTATTAAGTGCTGGACATGGAGTCAGGTGATTTGGACATGACTTTTTGTAGAATGGGCATTATGTGGTTATTCCACAGTGGTTGATTGTCTTCGACCCAAATGTTAATTGCAATTTCGGGTCTGACCCTAAAAAGTCATGTCCGAATCACCTGACTTCATGTCCAGCACTTAATAATTTCAGAAATTATTTCCCCGATTATTCTCTGGAGTCCATATACCAGAAACCGCATAGAGAACGCTGGGGGACCCACTGAGGAGCCGAACCCCTCGTTGCTGTGTCAAGCAGCAGCAGAAACATCGGCGAAACACGTGTCTGGGCTTTTAGCTAGTACCTATGTCGGAAGTATGGTAAACTGTCTTTGCCATATAAGATTCATTCTACTTGTAGTACTACTTGTTTGTATAATGGGCATTACGTGGTTATTCCACAGTGGTTGATTGTCTTCGACCCAAATGTTCATTGAAATTTCGGGTCTGACCCTAAAAAGACATGTCCGAGTCACCTGACTCCATGTCCAGCACTTAATAATTTCAGAAAGTATTTCCCCGATATATATATATATATATATATATATATATATATATATATCAAGGAAATAATTTGTGAAATTATTAAGTGCAGGACATGGAGTCAGATGATTCGATCATTACTTTTTTAGGGTCAGACCCGAAAATATTCTCTGGAGTCTATTTACGAGAAACCGCATAGAGAACGCTGGGGAACCCACTGAGGAGCCGAACCCTTCGTTGCTGCGTAACGCATTAGCAGAAACATCGGCGAAATACGTGTCTGGGCATTAAGCTAGTACCTATGTCGGAAGTACGGTATAATATCTGGGCCATATATATATATATATCGGGTATTTATTCAAACAGTAATAGGCGCACACCGATCTAGTGGCTTCTTGAAGCAAACAAGCTCGTTATGGATGGCAAAGGTCATGAACAGGCAACCAATTACCAGGCCGAAGTCGGCCAAGTTATAATTGCAGAGAGGAGACACGACAGAGAATACGGGCAGATTTATACAGTCTTTTTCGGGCTTATTCTGCCTTCATTCAGCCAATCATAACCCTGACTACCAGCTGGGACTGGAAACACAAACATGCACTCGAGTACGGCGCAGACAGTCCACACATTGTGTCTAGCAGATGGGTCATAAGCATTTCATCGAACCGAAGTTCATCAGTGCCTCACCACCTGTCATTCTCTGTCGTGGCAGATGGGGTATTTATTCAAACAGGAATAGGCGCACAGCGATCTAGTGGCTTCCCGAAGCAAACAAGCTCCTTATGGGTGTCAAAGTTCACGCACAGGCAATCAATTACCAGGCCGAAGTCGGCCAAGTTATAATTGCAGAGAAGAGACACGACATAGAATATGGGTAGATTGATACAGTCCTTTTCGGGCTTATTCTGCCTTCATTCAGCCAATCATAACCCTGACTACCAGCTGGGACTGAAAAACACAAACATGCACTCGAGTACGGCGCAGACAGTCCACACACTGGGTCTAGCAGATAGGTCATAATTACTTCATCGTCAGGTGTAATTGTGACTGTTTTAAATTGTCTAGGAAACCTTTTGAGTTTCAATGGATTATTCAGATTTCTTTGTAAGTGGATGTAGTTGATGAAATAGGGCGTTTGAAATTTTAAAGTTCAATGCACCGATTAAGGAGAATATCGGTTGCAGTGCGATACCAGTTTTGTGAATTTTTGGAAGACCATATATTTTTTGAAATGGTAGTCTCTTCCTGTTTTAAGGATGTTTTGCAAGAACTTCTGATATTAATTTCCTTCCCGTAAGGCGTTTTAGTGTTTTTTCCAATGCACGAGTTTTGGGATGTTTTGGGGTCCGCAGACAAAGGTTTGTATGTTGAATGGTCTTTTAAATGTGAAAGCATCTTCCCTATGTAGGTTTCTTTGTTTAGGATGGTGGTGACACCTCCTTTATTGGCAAGTGAATGATTTTTTTCTTGCTTAAGTGCCTTTAGTGCTTTTCTCTCATCGTAAGATAACGTTGAGTGCTTACTTCGGTTATTCAAGGCATGCACAGCACTGCTGCGAATTGCAAACCGCTCTTCGTCTGTAAGATTTGTTGACGATATGATTGATTCGAAGCTGACAAGGAAGTCAAGGAAATTGGAATCCGACGGATTGTACTTCATTCCTTTCGGCAGCACGTTTTCTTCTGTAGTTGTTAGGACGTTCAAGGATGACTTTATAACTTTGGTTGGATACGTTGCATCATTTTGGCTTTTATGATAAATTCTTATCCCAGGGGTTTCAAGTCACTTTCCGTTACGGCTATCAAATGCTTGGAGCATTCATAGCAGATGCGCACTGTCAACTTCGTAAAATCAAGGAGCAGAAAGAACAAAATAGGCAATTGTGCTTGTTTGCTTCAAATGCACAAGATTGTATGCTTATGCTATCACCTGGTGAATTTAAGAAGCATACACAAAGACGGCCTTAAAACCATACCAGAAATTTGAAACATCATCGAGCCAAACAGCCGGTTGACATACTAATTTATCCTGGCCCAGCAAAATGATCTTATATTCATGGAAACCGCACCAAAGTTAGAAGCACTACAAGGCCATCACGAATATCCGAGGGCATTTTTATTCTGCCTCTGCTACTACTAGTCGCTATGCGGCTGCTGGGGGACTCGCGAGTGAGCCCTAAGACAAATCGGAACGAGTGAATTCCGTTAAAGATCTGTGAGCATTAATCAATGAATGGTTTCTCTAGCTGTAACCTTTTCATTTTATGCTCTAGACTCAACAAAATCTAAACAAGTATTTTTCCGGCAATATTCATTCTCAACCAAACAACTTGGTGCCTTGGGCTTCCGGTAAAAAGCGAACTATCATAGATAATGTCAACACAGACAAACTCTTGAATTACTAACTAGCTTGAATTTTAACACTATTTGTTTATTCGAACAACAAAAATGAGGTCATCAGCGCACGACGCTGGCACCATTTTGAAGGAAGGCCATATTGATCGATATTTTTAGACGCATATAAGGACGATTCTTCACGGCGAATGAACGACCTTTTTTGGAATTTTACTTTCAAAATAAAGTGTAGCTCTCTCTCCTTAAACTCTGCTCTCGTTGAGAACACTCGTGAGATGAAGTGACTTCAGGAAAAAACGAAAAAAGTCTTTAGGATGATATCTGCTCACACGTGCAAGTGAAGGGTGTAGGTGTTATTAAAGCAGACAAGCCATTTAAACGGCTGTTCCGAATGCGGAAGGAAGATAAATGTTTTAAGAAGGACTGTTTCACAAGAAAAATTCTGTCCTCACACCGACTGGAATGATAACGTCTTGTATTACCGGACGGATTTTTAGAACGACTGCAGCAGACGTGTTCAGACATCCGGAAGTTTCTGCGACTGCCATAATTGTGTAGAATATGCAAACGGCCAGGAAAATTTAGCATAATTTTAAAACGTTTTATGCTCCGAAGGACACTTCTGTCCTGGAATATACCGAGTAAATGTTGCCAGGCAAACGTAAAAAGCATAACTTCTTAGGGAATTGGTCGGCCTCGTTAAAAGGCAGAGAAACTACTGCGACAAGAAAGTCTAAGCACATCATTGACGCAGAGATTGGCATCTTGCGCTCGAATACTTTCATCAGGATTTGGTTACTCCACTTGAATTTATTTAAATGGTATGTTGACTAGGATTCCTTATAAACGCCTTACCAAATTCCTGAAAGATATTTACATTTAAGCGATTGACATGTCTGCATTTTTCGCACGCTTTTCATTCAATAACCCTATTAATGGGTTTATTTTTATGACAAAAACCAATTTTCCTTCCAACATTGCAAAGAGGTTCCAGCGCTTAGTGCTCGTTTACCGTTAGGAAACTTTATATTAGCTTTCATTCATTGTATTTGCATCAAGAACAGTGGCTGTTTGTACTTGTCTTGTAAAGAGTGTTCAATTAAACCAACAGTTCTGGCAAACGTTTCTGCTCTTTGATGCCAGCGCAGCCTGACTCTGTTTATCCTCAGAGCTCATCGGTTATTCGTGTTGCGAGTGATGCTCCTATAACAGAACATCCCAGTATTCGGGTCATAAATTATTGAGAGTATTGCTTCTAGTTCATGTTATGTTCCACAGGTGCATTGCAAGACCACAGTCAGCTATACATTAATCAATAAGTTATAACGACTAATAGACAAACACACTTTATTTCGTTGGAAGTTACCGGCCCTTCGTAAATATTAATGTTCAGACCCACGATGCATCCAGACAGCGAAAAAGGAACCTTCAGTAACTTTCATCTAACATGCAACCCTCAAAAGATAATTGAAGGAATGCAGCTAGACTAGCGAGACTTCAAGAAATCACCAAATCAATATCGAACGTGCATAACTAGTATAATGTAAAGATTTGGGAGTTTATTTTCAGCGAAGTAACAAAACAAATAAAACTTTCAATTTTTCCCCTTGGCTTAGCCTTTGAAAAAGGTAAAGTCCGCATATATTCGCCAGCAAAGTATCTAAATAATGCTCCTTTTAAACGGTTAATTTAATATAAAGTGTTTTTAAATGATCTTAGGCATAATGATTGACAAATTATGTTGTGGACGTTCATTTTTCTCGGAAAGGATTTTTTAGGTTAGGGTGAATACGAATAAGACGCAAATCGTCATATTCATTAGAAGGAATATTCCAATTGCAGTACTATAGTAAACGCTTTTACAAAACATCGTATTTAAAAAAATTTGTGATGAAGATATAAAACAGGACCTTAATTGTGTGCCAATTGATTGAAAACAGTGAAAATAGCAAAATATCTACCGATATTTCACGGACAATCTGAAAATAATTGTAATCCAATACCATTAAATATCAATAAAAAAACTTTAAGAAAGAATAAATTGCTTAATATTCATTAGATGGTATGCTTACGCTATCACATGACAATTCTATTTAAATTTATCCGTCGCATTTACACTGATTTGTCGTGTTTTCAGAATTTACTGCCTTTTTAAAAAGTTAGTATTCTTCAATAACATTAAATTTATTTTCACAAGCTTTTCGTTAATATTTTAAAGGTTTGGTATATGTGCTGGTGCCAGTTTCCGAGGGTGCTTATTAAGCTTTCTTAAATTTCGGCATAATGCATGTGTTAGGTCACACACTGTTTTTATGAATCTTTAAATTCTGCATTTACTGCATTTTATGAACTAAAGTTTCCTGTCACCTTAACACGCGCTGCCTCTCAGAAACCGCAAAATTATGATCTGATAGGCTCTAAGAAAATCTAACTCAATTGACGTCCTAATCTATTAATTTTTATACTGAACTCAGTCAATTATTTGGCAAATTTGGTTTCCTGGGTCACTATAATAAAATTTTAAAATGGTCAATAAATGCTACCGTAAGACTTCAAAATCGCTTGAAGAGCGAACTTCTAGTTGACAGGACATAATTTTACCTGCATCTACCTTAATTTGCTTTAACCTTGCAATATCGTTTTTCTGCTTCGCACACTCAAAATATAAAGGTTGTGTATGAAATATCAGCCACAACGTGTCGACTTTAAATCATTTATTTTTCAGTAATTAAAAAGGGGGGCCGCATCTTGACATTTAAACTTAAGCTTTAGTTGGGTTTTGGAACAAATCAGTCAATTAGAATATCATAAAAATCTTTAATTTTGAAATTTCTTTTGAGAAGAGTTTGACTACTATGATTTTATAAGCATCCAAGAAGTTGTACGTACAAAATGATTTGTAATTCACCATTTTTAAATTTTCAAATTGATTGGCTTGCCCATTTACGAAATAACTCCTAGTATTTCTTCGTCTTTTATGGTTGGTAGTTCCATTACAGACCACTTGAACATTTTACTTAGCACAGAGCTTCTGCAATCTCGGTCAGTCTTTAACCTACCACAATGCAATCAATTTAATTATTGCGTTTCTTAAAATGCATTAGTTCCAAGGGACTCACTGAGCACTGAAGAAGTGCCAGAGACACCCGTCGTTCTACAAAAAAGAATACCGGTAAACCATAAATAGTTTACACCTCACAGTGAACGCGTACTATACGGCCGGAACTAATCGTAAAAGCTGGCATCTAAAGGCTTTCTAGTGGGTTTACAGTCACAATCAGTTGTATAGTGGATTACCCTAAGCTATCCGCGTTTAAGTTCCGCTTATAATTTTGTTTCCAACCTTCAGCTATTTTGGAACTAATTTCACTTGGTCTTAAACTTAACTACCTCAGTAACCAGTCGCCTTCTATATACACATTGAGTGATTTCATAAAAGTGTTTTCATATGTAACCGGCAGGCAAACAGCGTAATTACGTAGATGAAGTTAGCATAGGAGACCCGCATTCTTTAATTTTTCGGTTTAAGAAGTGTTCCTCGCAAAGTATGCTGTTAAAAAGATTTGTTTCTGAGGTTTTTAAAAACATTTTAGGCACACTGGCAGCGTAAAAAAACTAGCCTGACAATACGTACGCTTATAACCTCCCTTAAGTCCGCTCTTATACACTCAAAAATCATTATTAATTGAACTGTTTAACTTGCTGCAGAAGAGAATTATCTTAAGGATAGAAATTTTACTTTCGACCCCCACTCACACCAGGAGTGACGTTCATTCATCATTTTCACCTCAAAATAATTGACGCATTTTATCAGTACGCAATCAGCTCTCCACATTGGAATATTTGCTAGCATATTTGCATAACAAATAATGTAATCTTTCTTCTTCCAAGAATGCCCGAAGACACGTTTTGCGATTATTTCAGAGCCTAACTAACAGTTTAAAGCCGATCCGATTCCTCCTTTACGTCAAGAAGGACCCAGAAACTCTTAGCCGCACTGATAAAAAGCTTGAATTTTGCGTTGCACAAAGACCGAAGTCAACCCTTAGGCAGTGCATGGTGAAGCTGAGGTACCAGCTTTCATCGTAGGAAACGTCTGGAATCGTAAATCGGATCTGATTTAGCCATCAGCAAAGCAACCACAACTACAACCGAATGGCTGAGCACACAATAGCACTGAGGAATAACGACGCCAGTGCCCAACTTTTGTTCATTTTGAATTACCATAGTACATATTCAAGGTCAATAAGGCCAAAAGTCTGACGATGGTTGCCTAATGCAGAATTGACTGGGTTATGGTTCTCCAGTCCGCAGCACATTAGCCGTTTCCCTGGCTATTCCCTCTATCTGTATTCAGTATAATTACTTTGCTCGGGTTGGAGTAATTTATCACCCGGGGAATGTGCAGGCATGAATGGCTTCGATTAGCCTGGAATATACAGTAATCGAGCTTTTTTCTATTAAGAAATAGTTGTGGCCGGCAATGAGGAGAAAGACAGTTCTACATCTCATGGAGCTACCAGCATTAACGGAAGAACCTGTGGTGACTTCAGCGCGGACTCTGGTTCTCGGGGCTCCGTGTCCCCACTTACATCGGTGCAAATGGAGAATGATGGACGATGTGATCACGTAAGTCATATTTGTAGGCATTAACTGCTTTGAGTCATGCTTAGAATCATGTAGGTCTGAAGGATAACTTGAGAATTGACTTTGGTGAGGTTTTCGTAGGTTGCATGGTTTAGGATCAGAAGACTTATATCGAAATTTTGATCACTGATGCCGACGAGGTCCAGCGTATGCAGCACCCTGGGGTGGGCGCAGGAACGCTGACTTGCGAAGTATCCACCGCACTCTGTCCTACGCTCCCACCTGGGCCCACCGCGATGACTAAGTCAAGAAGATCGGAGGCGGGAGATGTCGCAGGTGGTTGGCGCGGCTGGAAGGCCCCATGGTGTGCCACCACATCTCTCTCGGGTCCCACGGACAGAGTACAAGGTTTAGAGAGCTCCTAGTACGTAGCTTTATTCGCCCTTTTCGTTGAAAGTGCGCAAACAGACATTCTTAAGGCTGGCTTTTACAAACTTTTTTCCAATGGATCAGAGACCCTTTTCAGTAAGCGTTATAAAATCCTTATATGCAGGAGTAAGTCTGCGCATAAACTCTCTTCTCCACATTTGTTTCGTGGAACGTTCGAAGGCTGTATTTTTGGCAAAGGATTTAGGAAATTGAAGGAAAAAATTACTAAAGTGTGACCCATTCATGCGCCAAGTTGACGATATTGATTAAAATGAAAATGGATGTCAATAATCGGATCGATAAATCGATTGACTGAGTTCCCATCGGAGGCTCCGGATTCAAACAATTCTCGGATTGTCTTGCTTTTGGTGCGTGCAATGATCTGCTTTGCTCCTTAGTATGTGTTTGAAAGATCAGACGAATAAAACCATGATTCCGGCGAGCAAACAACCTCCTCTTTGCTTATACACACATCTGGAAGGCGAACATTCACCTCTATTAAAAAGCCCCTATTTAAATTATATGGTAGGATGTAAAAATAAAATCACCTTTTCTGGACTGATGGATGCCTCTTTAATATCTGAGTAGTAGTAGTGAAATGCTTCTTCAGATGGATAAAACTTCGCACTGATGTCCAAAAACGAACACTCGCCTCAGTTGACTAGTTTAAAGGTATTGATGTCATTAACTTTGCTCTTTTGTGGAGTATCTTACAGGGCTGGTTTTACGCAGCGGACTTCGCTTCGTTTTTCCCTAAATAATAGTGCTGGCCGAAGGTCAACCACCTGCATCGCCGGGGTTTTAGTTGAGTAGCAGCTGTTGCCGATCCTCTCTACGAGGTTTCTTGTGGAACTACATCAAAAAGCTTACGGTTATATCGTTCGTCACCGATCGCTACCGGAAGGCACTCGTCCCAATCTGCCTTTGAACTCTCTCGCGAGCCCTACCAGCAGCGGCACAGCGGCTAGTGGTAGTATAAGTCGTACTACTAGTAATAATAGTAGCATCAGTGCCAGTTTTAGCAGTAGGAGAAGAAGTAATGGTAGTCATTGTATTAGTCGTAGTAATAATAGTAGTAGTGACAGTATTAGCAGTAATAAATAACGTGATGGTAGCAGTCGTCGTAGTATTAGTAATAATAGCAGAGGTAAGATCATTAGTATAAGTAGTAGTAATAGTAGAAGTATAAATTTTAGTACTAGTAGTAGCAGTTGCGGTAGTATTGGCAGTAATATAAGTAGTATGCGTAGTATCGATAGAGGTAGTAGTTGTAGTAGTAGAAGTAGTAGTTGTAGTGTAGTATTCATACTATTCGTAGTAGTAGCGGTAGTATAATCAGTTATAGAAGTATTACTTGAAGTAGAAGTAGTAGTAGTAGTAGTAGTAGTGGTAGTAGTAGTAGTAGTAGTAGTAGTAGTAGTAGTAGTAGTAGTAGTAGTAGTAGAAGTATTCGTAGTAGTAGTAGTAGTAGCAGAAGTATTAGTAGTAGTAGTATTAGAAGTACATAAACTAGTTATTATATTAATAATATTAGTAGTAGTAGAATTAGTAGATTAAAAATGCCGCCAAAGACAAGAAGATTGAAATGGCCATTTATGGCTTATGAGCCGTCATCATCCAGTCATACCCAACCCCATGTGGCGTCCCACCAGATGGTGGAACGCACCATCTGTTGATCAGAAGTCTAACGCTCTAACTACTGAGCCATGGGCTCACTGTCTTGCTAAGATATCACTTGAACCCGGTATTTGCGGAGTCAGGGGCTACAAGTACCCGTGAATCTGCGAACACTTGACACTATCCTATAAACACCTTTATAACTGCCTTTTATTATGCTTAAATGCCACGTATACCTTAAAATACCATCATTTAACACTAGTCTTTTTTTGAAATCATCCTACCTTAGCAAGCTTAAAAAAAATACAGTTTAGGGTTTGTAGTGTGAACAACAGAAGGTTGCGTGTTCGAACCACTTTTGTAGTGTAAAAAAAACAATTTTAACTACTAAAAACTAAAGTGTACAAACAAACGAATTCTAAGTGTGGATATGTATGTCTAAACTACAAACTACAAAACGATTTAAATGACGGTACAAAATGACAGAGGATAGTTAGAAGACAAAACCCTCTTAGGAAACACGTTTTCCTGAGAATTTTAATGTATTTTGAAGCATTTTTCCGAGTTCGAATTTAAAACAGGCGTAAACAGCAGCTTTTGACAAAAACGTTTGATCTATTTGCTTACAAAGGTCGTGTTCCTCCTGGCGTATATATTCTGCTTTCAAGTAGCGCAAAGCCCGAGTTGTTCGTGTTATGTTTCGTGTGTTATGCAAAGACGGGTCGCAGTTGATAAGCCGTCACGAAATGTGTTGGTACCAATCTGCTGTATATGCCTGTTTTAGATTGTACTGTAGTCTGTACTAGATCCAGAAGGTTATGCACTGAAGACGATTAGCAGAGTCACTAACTCAATTGATTTCACGTCCGGTGGAATGCGATCGAGGAATGAAAATTGATCGCTGCAATTGCCTACAAAGGATTGAGACAGATTAACGCAATTAAGAAAGCGCTGACGACATGCAGCAACGAAATCAGAAAATGCCTAGTTGCGAGTCAAAGTTCACTGCGTTGTTTTTTTAGCACATTCAAACAAAAGTAATGAAAGGGTCAGGTGAACAAGAAAAAGGTGAAAATTTAAATTGTACAAGTACCTACAAGCGAACAACAGATGCAGATACAGATGTACAGATGCAGTTAACATTAATATTTTGGAAATTTGAAATCATTTTTAATATAAAAACGTATTAAAGTCTCAATAATAAATCAAAATAATTAGCGGATATTTTAGATATTTTCGACAAAAAAATCAGCAAAAACGAAACCACGAATAGGCGGGGTTGAGATTTAAATGCTGACTGAGTCTGCCACCACCAGCTCCAACAGTTTAATATGTGGTATTTAAAGTTGTAGCTAGAAATTAATGAATTGGGTATGGAGCACCTTTCCAATAAGGCAATTCTCCATAAGTTCGATAATTTGATGACGTTGCCTCCTTTCCTAGTTGACGTCAAGATTAGTTCCGTTTATGGTTTACCTCGAGGTAATAATTTGAGAGCTGCCTAACTCTGCAGTACAGGATTCAAAAAAATATTTATATTTTCGTAGGACCTGCTTCTGATAATTAATTTACTATTTTCTACTTATTATAATTGAACAGCGGCAGTAATTAAGCCCTTTTGTGAACTGTGCTACCCATTGTACTCCTTACGAATGAAATCTTGAAAGACTGCACCGATTTCCCATAAAGCTAGTGCTTTCAAATTTTCTGCAAAAACAAATTCGCTTTCATTATCTTACTTTAAATTTATCATCCTATATGATCTTTGCCTTGCCATAAAATTCGTGTCATCAGAATGTCAGGCCATGTTTGGTGTATGAGTTGGGCTCTTTCAATAGTTTTTTTTTGTGGTTTATGTAAGTTGACCCACCTACTTTTTAAAGCACCATTGTCATCGCGCTCGTCTTCTTGATAAATTATAAGCGTGAATATTTTTTTGTCACGTCACTGCTAGTCGGAGAACCCACGCCACGGCATCCACCGCCTTCAGCCTTAATATACCTAAGCTGGACAGTTATGCGACAGAAAAGAGCCCATACGCTCCTTACTATCGCAATTCTAAAACTAAAACTGCTTGTGCTAATCCCCTAGGGAACACGATAAAAGTCTAGGCGATAAATTAAACTGTAAAAGGCAACAGCACCGAGAGAACCGCTCACACATTACGGTGCCGAATGAAGTGATTAATCAACAAGGATATTTTGAATCCGTTAACTCCAGTCTCAGGAAGAGGTTATTCCGTAGATGTTCTTTTTAGGAAATAACTTTTCAGCGGAAAGCAGCTCGCACTCGTTTTCTTGTGGCCTTGAGCTCACCCACTACATTTGCCGGGTAAACTCCGCAGTGGACTTTAATTTTTGGCTGACTACATCTCCGTTTCCGAACTATTAGTTCGACGAGAAAAGACAATTACGGTCCGCTGCTGCTGGAGCTGCTTCCTTTGTTAGATTAGTTCACAGGGGTCTAGATGTAGGGTGACAGCTTAAATGCGACATGGTTCTTTTGAGATCGTTCTCGGCTAATTTACGGTTATTTAAAGTATTGTTTACAAAATATTTAATGCATTCTTTAGAACTTTTAGAATTGCCAACCTCCTAACCCATGGGGAATTCCGAAAGAAATGTAATTTCGTTAACTTTATTAAAATACCCGTTAATGATGTTAAAAGCACAACTTTTTCACCGTACGTCAGCACTGTTGTCGGATTGTCTAAACGAAACGCGTTTGATTGTTTAAATACAAGTATAGTTGCTTTCTATAACTTGAACAAGGTTGGATCCGTGCTATATGTATACTCAAAGACATTGTTTTGAAATTAATAAGGCAGTTAGTATAACTCCATGACTGACCATGCCAGATATTAAGGATACTTTTTTGACAAGCAAGTCGTCCATTCGTTGAGATAAAAGATGCACAGCCTAAAGCTAGAGAATTTACCAAAAAGCCCCCGTTTTCGGTGTTCACGTTAATACCCGGAGAGTCCAGAGCAGGATGTGGACTACAAGCCAACATTGCCATCCAAATTACTGGTAACTACAGTCAGAAATGACTCAAAACCTAGAAAGAACGGTTAATGTTTGCTTTGAGGGAGTGGATCTGGAAAACCGCGGCCCACTCAGTGGATGTGCGTTTTGCACACGGAAATCCAAAATGCAAAAGAGAACTCGGTTAACGCTGACTATGTCCTAAGGACGCTCTGATATATGTGCCAGACTCCTGGGCGGGGCTGTTGGCGTATGTAAGTGCATTAAGACAGACCCCAGAACCCGGGAGTTTATTTCAGTCTGCACCGAAGGAGGTCCTGTTGTGATTCTGTGCTCTGGTTCCCACAGAAATTTCAAAAGGTAGCACATGTCTCAGCTACTTCTCAGGTAGCACATGAATTTAGCGAACTTCAAATTGGAGCAGATAAGAGATTGTCAGACAAAAGATACGTGTGCACGTCAAAAGTAGCAAAAAAACATGGGATGACAGTCTGACGTTCTATTTCTGACGCATACCTGTATGTTAATAGTGACTGAAATGTAGGAAAATACGCATTTGGGAGTGGAATCCATAAGCACGCTTGTAAAAATTGATACGTTATTAGTCAGCAATCTTATCTTCATGGCAAAAACTTTTGAACCGAACCCGTTCGTGCAACTGCTCTCAGGGTTTCCAAACAAAAAGACGGATATTCTCCGTTTAAAAAAATCTTACCTTTATATTTGCTTATACGAAAAGGCTCCTAAAAAGCATGTGAAACATACAACATAGTTAACAACGAAGGATATTCGTTCTTCGAGTAGAATTATTAAAGACGTAATCGGTTACCAAATTGCTATAAAAATGAATATTTTTTTGTATTTTCTCTAAATAAAGCACGTTTAATTAATTAGAGTATCGAAAAGCAATGAATGAATGTCTACTAATTTTTTATTCGATATTCCATTGCAGTTTTTTCAAGCTGACAGAAACAATCTTGACGTGATTTACAGGTCGTAGCATTTTCCCGCGTAAAAAATATTAGAACAACGCTGCTGAAGTTATTTTTTTCTAATCGGAAGCTAAGTTCGGTTAACAATTCCTGAGGGAACATTTCTACTGTAGCTTACTTTTTTACCTGAATCTTAAAACAATCATTGCTAATCAAGATGAGTGACTTTAAATCTGCCTTTACTTTGGGCTCCCTTCGCCCGATTTACACATATCCCATTCCCTCTGAACTCGCAACCACGGTCCAAACAAGGCCAAACTCCACAAACTAATCAAAAAATAAGTAGTTTATATTCTGTCCAATGACGTGGACTTGAAAACGCTCTCTCGCGTTTCGCAACGCACAATTTGACAGGGAAACCTTTGACATTGGCAGAGAAGTCGATTCATTTCAGGAAAGGGGTTAAAGATGATTTCTAGAGCGTGACTTCCAGAGCGTTTATTGTCCTCAAAGCGAGGGATATCTGTAACTAATGAGCTCTGCCTCAAAGAGCCTGAGCTTCCGGTTAGTACCAGCAATGTGCGCCAAATTTCCAGGTGCTTCAAACAAAGTTTCACACCTCCTTTAAATTTAAACTATTCATTGGAGCTTTTATTGATCTCAATCTCGAAAAACCACTACCAGTTTAAGCATGCGCCGTTTTTGATCAATTCAATGTCCTTATAGGGAGGATTATATCCCAGAAGAAACGTTCACAGAGTCTGTCCTCATTTGCAGTACTTTCGGGAAAGTGAACATCCTGCTCCAACCTAGTATCTGACGTTTTTATTCTTGTTTTCATGAAAGCGATACTGCAATTTTTTAAACTAAAAAATCTGGCTTCTGTTTAAAACTTTTTGAGTTGGCTTGCATATTTTACGGAAAGGTTTCTTTCAGCGTTTTGGGTTGCGCGCAATGACGAGGATGTATGAAAAGCCTGAACACGAAATTTCATGGATACCTGTTTGCACACACTAGCGTCCTGATCGCAAGTGACCTTATAACTGGCTCGTGAATCAATGGCACAGCTTCGGAACTCAAAAACCTTCTTAAGTACCAATGATTACGCATTTGAATCCCCGATCTAGGTATGAATGACTGACAACAGTTGATAATGTATGAATGATCCTCCCTTCCCCTCTACACTTTTTGGACATCACTCGTGAGGATTCCACAGCAATTCGACTCACCAGCACTAGCACAGGGATCAGTGCTCAGCAAACCACTCCATGCGTGGCTTAATACAATGCTTACGCAAAGTTTCAGCTCTTGGCAGTTCCTTGGGCCTGTTAATCGATTGTGGGTCGGGAAACCATGAATCCAGCAGTTCGAGGCTCACACTATATTTCAACTCGCGCAAGAAGCTTGGCCAAATCAAATTCGAATGTGCAGAAACTTGGCCCTGGAGTCCTCAATGCTGTTGCTGATGCTTGCTCGGCTATCCGCGTCCACAGTAGTCTTCCGGATCGATAATCAGAAACAAAATTAGAAATTTTAAGTGTGTCACTCAGGTGTTTTAGTCTTTCTGGAATTTAGTTGCTATGTCGCTGTATGTCTACCAAAAGTTTCAGCTCTCAAATGCATCGCAGATTATTGCGGATGGCGCAATAATTGTCTGGATGACTGGCTATTTCACTATACAATTTCCATGTACCTGCATATCTGTCAAACATCGTCGGCTCTTGCGGTTTTCGGAAGAGGTTGGAAATGGTGCAAAGATTGCTAAATTTCCCGCAGTCAAGTTGATAATCGCCGTATGGGTTCTTGGGCGAATTGGCTAGCCAACACTGAAACCAGAAAAATTGGTTAACTGCATGCTCTCTGCCTGGCTAACTGCCTTGCGGAGGCTTAGTTAAAGCACCGTAGATAGAGCAGGTAGGTAATTGTGCTTCTTAGTCGACCAATGATCAGAAAAACATGACTTGAGTAGTTTGCGCTGTACGCGTTTATCTCTATCGCGAAGTTCGGTCTGATCTAGGTGAATGCTTGGCCATGGCCCGTCGAATGAACCATGACTCGGGAGCTGGCGTCGTATTCACTGCTTCTGTGTGTTCAGCCATCCGCGTCTTTTAAAAAGAAATTTGTATGTATATCGTAGGTTCTTGCCCAAAGTTGCACCAGCAGCCCAGCAGCTTAGCTCTTACGTATGTAAGCAAGTGAGATCAATCCATTTTTGCCATTAACTTTTTTTAAGGGAAACAATAAATGGCTGAATGCAACCGTGAATTCAAACCTAAGCAGAGCAGTCAGCACTTCAGTTCTCTCATAAACAAAAGAGCTCGTCGCTCTTATTATAGTTCTTTCATAGGTAGCTGATAGCTTAAACTGTTTTACAGCGTAACGAATTCGTGTGAAATAGCCAGATAATAGTTGGTGGCATAACGTACGAAATGCGCACAACTTAATGAAATGTTTAATCGATCGGAACTCCTCTCCCAATTAATAAAATATTATGTTTACTAAAAACATGAAATAAATTTGAAAGCGAGATTGATTGGGTTATAAATGAGAAATTTTAGTGGAAGCACAATATACGTACCTACTGAGAACATTGCAAGCAAGACCAACTGTCTTATGCAAACCACGGCAAAATGATTGGATGCGTAGCGCAAAACGAGGAAGCAGAAAGGCTGGGAAAAGCAAACGGAGAACAACCTTCTTATCGACTATAAGTGAGTTTACTGGAAGCTGCGGAATTAAAAGGAAACGGAAAAGAGATCACATGGACGAAGAGCAAGCAAATTGGCCTCCCGGGTCGTCGTCAATGAAAGAAACATGAAGCGGCATCAAACAGAAATAACTGACTGAAGGATGAGAATCAAACGGGCAAAAATTAGTAAGGGTTGACAGGGAATCAGGAGCCAACTTCTACAGTCTGGCTAGCGTGCTTCCACCTAATTTTTCTTAAAGACGCAAAATTTTCAACCCCATAGGCAAACAGAGTGTGCGCATGCAAAATAACCGATTTAAATAAAAAAGGAATATACATAAGGGCTTTTGAACAAACTTTGATTCAATCATGAAAATTAGTATAAGTTGAAGTGTTGTGGTAATCAACTACATACTGTTTGGTTGTCTTCCAAAGTTTTGCTGAAACATTCGATGCATATAATCAGTTTTTGCGTTACTACAGATTTTTTATTAAAAGAAAGAAGAGTTCGCTTGATTCGTGGGAAGGAAAACCACGAGAAAATATGTTTTCATACGGTCAAAGACATGAAGACCAACCGGCGAAGGAGGAGTTAGATGCAGCAGAAAGCAAATTTTTCTCAAATAAAAAACACGGTTTCTTTAGAAAGAGTACTGCGGAGCCCTTTGGCGACGGTGGATATATATATATATATATATATATATATATATATATATATATATATATGGGGGGAAAAAATTCTGAAATTACTAAGCGCAACGAAGTTCATCACTGCCTCGCCAAAAAAACAGACTGTCTTAATCTACCCATTTTTTCTGTCATCTCACCTCTCTGCAATAAAACCTTAGCCGACTTCAGCCTGGCATTGATTGCCTGTTTATGAACTTTGCCACCCATACGGAGCTTGTTTGCTTCGGAAAGCCAATAGCTCGGTGTGCACCTTTTCCTGTTTAAATAAATATCCGATATGCAGTGATAGAGAATGACAGGTGGTGACGGCAAAACAAGATGCGAGGCCGTAATGAATATCGGTTAGATGAAGTGAATATAATTCATCTGAAAGACCCAGTGTGTGGACTTTCTGCGCCTTGATCGACCGCATGTTTGTAATAACAGTCCCAGTTGGTAGTCAGATATATGATTGGCCGAATGGAGGCAGAATAAGCCGGAAACCAACTTTATCAATCTACCCGTATTTTCCGTCGTTTCTCTTATCTGCAATTATAACTTGGCCGAATACGTCCTGGAAATTGGTTACCTGTTCGTAAACTTTGCCAACAAAACGAAGCTTTTTTTCCTCGGGAAGCCAATAGCTCAGTGTGTGCCTATTACTCTTCGAAAAAATACCCGATCTGTAGTAACAGAGAATGACAGGTGGCGAGGCAGTGATGAAATTCGCCTCGATGTATTGCTTATGAGCCATCTGCTAGACCCAGTGTGTGGACTGTCTGCGCCGTACTCGAGTGCATGTTTGTGTTTTCAGTCCCAGCTGGTAGTCAGGGTTATGATTGGCTGAATGAAGGCAGAATAAGCCCGAAAGAGACTGCATCAATCAACCCATATTCTCTGTCATGTCTCCTCTTTGCAATTATAACTTGGCCGACTTCGGCCTGGTAATTGGTTGCCTGTTCGTGACCTTTGCCACCCATACGGAGCTTGTTTGCTTCGGGAAGCCACTGGATCGGTGTGCGCCTATTCCTGTTTGAATAAATACCCGATCTGCAGTGACAGAGAATGACAGGTTGTGAGGCAGTAATGAAATTCGGCTCGATGAATTGCTTATGACCAAACTAAAAGACTCAGTGTGAGGACTGTCTGCGCCGTGCTCGAGTGCATGTTTGTGTTTCCAGTCCCAGCTAGTAGTCAGTGTTTTGATTGACTGAATGAAGGCAGAATAAGCCCGAAACAGACTCTATCAACCTACCCATATTTTCTGTTGTCTCGCCTCTTTGTAATTATAACTTTTCTACTTCGGCCTGGTAATTAGTAAGCTGTTCGTGAACCTTGCAACCCATACGGTGTTTGTTTGCTTCGGGAAGCCAATAGAACAGTGTGCGCATATTCCTGTTTGAATAAATACCAGATCTGCAGCAACAGGGAATGACAGGTGGTGAGGCAGTAATGAAATCTGGTAAGATCAAGTACTTATGACTCATCTGGTTGACCGAGTGTGTGGACTGTGAGCGCCGCGCTCGAGTGCATGTTAGTGTTTCCAGTCCCAGACTAAAGTCAAAATTATGATTGACCGAATGAAGGCAGAATAAGCACGAAACAGACTTTATCTATCTACACATATTTTCTGTCGTTTCTGTTCTCTGCAAATATAACTTGGCTGATTTCGGTCTCTTAATTGGTTAACTGTACGTGGATTTTGCAACACATACGTAGTTTTTTTTCGGGAAGCCAATAGATCGGTGTCCGCCTATACCTGTTCGAATAAATACACGATCTTAAGTGACAGAGAATGACAGGTTGCTACGTTGTGATGAAGATAGGTTCAAATACGTGCTTATGACCCATTAGATAGACACATTGTCTGGACTGTCTGCGCCTTGATCGAGCGCATGATTACGTTTCCAGTCGCAGCTGGTAGGCAGAGTTATGGTTGACTGAATGAAGGCAGAATAAGTCCAAAACAGTCTGTATCAACCTACGCATATTTTCTGTCTTCTCTCCTCTCCGTAATTAAAACTTTTTGACTTCGGCCTGGAAATTGGTTACCTGTTCGTAAACTTTGCCAACCAAACGGAGCTTGTTTGCCTCGGGAAGCCAATAGCTCAGTGTGTGCCTATTACTGTTCGAATAAATACCCGATCTGTAGTAACAGAGTGGCGAGGCCTATTACTGTTCGAATAAATACCCGATCTGTAGTAACAGGTGGCGAGGCAGTGATGAAATTCGCCTCGATGTATTGCTTATGACCCATCTGCTAGACCCAGTGTGTGGACTGTCTGCGCCGTACTCGAGTGCATGTTTGTTTTTTCAGTCCCAGCTGGTAGTCAGGGTTATGATTGGCTGAATGAAGGCAGAATAAGCCCGAAACAGACTGCATCAATCTACCCATATTCTCTGTCGTGTCTCCTCTCTGCAATTATAACTTGGTCGACTTCGGCCTGGTAATTGGTTGCCTGTTCGTGACCTTTGCCACCCATACGGAGATTGTTTGCTTCGGGAAGCCCCTAGATCGGTGTGCGCCTATTCCTGTTTGAATAAATACCCGATCTGCAGCGACAGAGAATGACAGTTGGTGAGGCACTGATGAACTTCGGTTCAATGAAGTGCTTGTGACCCATCTGCTAGACACAGTGTGTGGACTGTCTGCGCCGGACTCGAGTGCATGTTTGTGTTTCCAGTCGCAGCTAGTAGTCAGTGTTATGATTGGTTTAATGAATGCAGAATATGCCCGAAAAAGACTATTAATCTACCCATATTTTTTGTAGTCAATCCTCTAGGCAATTTTAACTTGGCAGACTTTGGCCTGGTACTTTGTTGCCTGTTTGTTACGTTTGCCTTCTATACGGAAATGGTTTGCCTTGGGTATCCAATAGATCGGTGTACACCTATTCCAATATGAATTAATACCCGATATGCCGAGACAGAGAATAATATGTGGCGAGGCAGTGATGATTTCTGGTTAGATGAAGTGCTTAAGACCCATCCGATAGACCAGTGTGTGGACTGTCTGCGCCGTACTCGAGTGCATGTTTGTGTTTCCAGTCCCAGCTGGTAGTCAGGGTTATGATTGGCTGAATGAAGGCAGAATAAGCCAGAAACAGACTGTATCAATCTACCCATATTCTCTGTCATGTCTCCTCTCTGCAATTATAACTTGGCCGACTTCGGCCTGGTAATTGGTTGCCTGTTCATGACCTTTGCCACCCATACGGAGCTTGTTTGCTTCGGGAAGCCAATAGATCAGTGTGCGCAAATTCCGGTTTGTAAATATACCAGATCTGCAGCGACAGAGAATGACAGGTGGCGAGGCAGTGATGAAATTCGGCTCGATGAATTGCTTATGACCAATCTAAAAGACCCAGTGTGAGGACTGTCTGCGCCGTGCTTGAGTGCATGCTTGTGTTTACAGTCCTTGCAGGTATTCAGGGTTATGATTGGCTGAATGAAGGCAGAATAAGCCCGAAACAGACTGTATCAATCTACCCATCTGTTCTGTCGTCTCTTCTCTCTGCAATTATAACTTGGCCGACTTCGGCTTGTAATTGGGAACCTGTTCGTGAACTTTGCCACCCATAGTGAACTTTTTGGCTTCGGTAAGCCAATAGATCAGTGTACACCTTATCCTGTTTTAATGCATACCCGATCTGCAGTGACATAGAAAGACAGGTAGTTAGGCAGTGATCAATTACGGTTTGATGAAGTGTTATACCCCATCTTAAAGACCCAGTGTGAGGACTGTCTTCGCCATGCTCGTGTGCATGTTTGTGTTTCCAGTCCCAGCTAGTAGTCAGTATTTTGATTGGTTGAATGAAGGCAGAATAAGCCCGAAACAGACTCTATCAACCTACCCATATTTTCTGTTGTCTCGCCTCTCTTTAATTATATCTTTTCGACTTCGGCCTGGTAATTGGTAACCTGTTCGTGAACTTTGCAACCCATACGGTGTTTGTTTGCTTCGGTAAGCCAATAGATCAGTGTGCGCATATTCCTGTTTGAATAAATACCAGATCTGCAGCAACAGGGAATGACAGGTGGTGAGGCAGTAATGAAATCTGGTAAGATCAGGTACTTTTGACCCATCTGGTTGACCGAGTGTGTGGACTGTGAGCGCCGCGCTCGAGTGTATGTTAGTGTTTCCAGTCCCAGACTAAAGTCAAAATTATGATTGACCGAATGAAGGCAGAATAAGCACGAAACAGACTTTATCTATCTTCACATATTTTCTGTCGTTTCTGTTCTCTGCAAATAGATCGGTGTCCGCCTATACCTGTTCGAATAAATACACGATCTTAAGTGACAGAGAATGACAGGTGGCTACGTTGTGATGAAGATAGGTTCAAATAAGTGCTTATGACCCATCAGATAGACACATTGTCTGGACTGTCTGCGCCTTGATCGAGCGCATGATTGCGTTTCCAGTCGCAGCTGGTAGGCAGAGTTATGATTGACTGAATGAAGGCAGAATAAGTCCGAAACAGTCTGTATCAACCTACGCATATTTTCTGTCTTCTCTCCTCTCCGTAATTAAAACTTTTTGACTTCGGCCTGGAAATTGGTTACCTGTTCGTAAACTTTGCCAACCAAACGGAGCTTGTTTGCCTCGGGAAGCCAATAGCTCAGTGTGTGCCTATTACTGTTCGAATAAATACCCGATCTGTAGTAACAGAGAATGACAGGTGGCGAGGCAGTGATGAAATTCGCCTCGATGTATTGCTTATGACCCATCTGCTAGACCCAGTGTGTGGACTGTCTGCGCCGTACTCGAGTGCATGTTTGTGTTTTCAGTCCCAGCTGGTAGTCAGGGTCATGATTGGCTGAATGAAGGCAGAATAAGCCCGAAACAGACTGTATCAATCTACCCATATTTTCTGTTGTCTCTTTTCTCTGCAATTATAACTTGGCCGACTTCGGCTTGTAATTGGCTGCCTGTTCGTGGACTTTGCCACCCATACGGAGCTTTTTTGCTACGGGAAGCTAATAGATCGGTGTGCCCTATTCCTATTTTAAAATATATATATTAAGCTGAAGTTCTTCGAGTGCAAATTAATTTATAATATAAATGTTTTAGGCTCGTCCTCCAGTTCATCTTTAGACAAATAGAAGTTTTACACCAAACAGTTAATCTTAAGTAATGCTTTCATAAGTTTCTATGGTTGGCTAAAGTTTGAGCCAATAGGCATCCATTTATTTAATTCATTCGGTCAATAGGGGCTGTGTTTAGCTTTCACTTGACCTTAAGAAATTTTTAATTGGCATTCAAATCAATATTTCTGTTAATGCACGCTTCGTCTGAGCGCATTGCCTCCAGGAAGAGGCGATCACGGGAACAATAGGTTAAATATCCTGACGTTTCAAAATCAAGCAAGATTCCATCGTCGGAGATAGGTTCGGTACGGTGCCTTATAGTGTTTATGGGTTCTGAACATGCTGGCTCTACAGCTATTCGTGCAGGATGCATTGCAGGGGAGGTGAGGAGAGTTAATTGCTGTCCTGCTGGTCACTGATTTTTCTCCCTCGCCTCGTCTGGGGGCTGTGTCGGAATGGCAAGTGTCATTGACCAAAGAAATGACACCGGTACAGATTCAAATGCTAAAACATGAAGCATCCTCCAACACTGCGGATGCCGATCCGGTTAATCTTGTGGCCACCACTGAGTCGGTCTTAAAGCACTCTCAGGAGGCGGACGATACAAAGCACCTCATCAGACAACAAGTTACGTCCTTACTGTTGACACAAAAACCACGTGTGTTTATTCCAAGAATGGAGCAGGATGCCCTCAGGACACTGATCGCTGACAGGAGCATCGTGATACTGCCAGCCGACAAGGGACGTTCCACAATAGTAATCGATAAGTTTGAATACCTCCGGAAGGCCAACGCTCAACTCGATGACCGTCATGCCGACCTCGGGTGCGATGGAGATCCGATTAAGAAGCTAGTGGCAAAACTCAACGTGACGCTCGCTATTTTACAGAGTAACGGGGCCATCTCAAAAGCTGAACGACTGACAATAAAACCTTTAGATTCGGCCATGGTGCTCCACTTCGACCCATTATATCCCTGCGCGGAACACCTACATTCAATCTGGCCAAATGGCTGTTCTGACGTCTGAACTGCCTTATAGCAGACTCCGATACAACGGTCCGTTCAGCCGCTCATTTCTTTGAAAGACTCCGTGGTTTACACCTTAAGGCAGACGAAGTCATGGTATCATTTGATTCTACCTCACTGTTCACCTCAATTCTTCAGAGCCTTGCAAATGAAACTGTCGGTGACTTGCTTGAGAACCGTTATGACGAGGTAATCAATAAGTCTAAACGGGCGCACCTCATCCAGTTGCTCACTTTATGCCTCAAAATCTACTTCACCTTTGAGGGAATGGTCTACGAACAGATAAAAGGGATTCCGATGGTTTCGCCGCTGTCTGGTTTCATTGCTGAGGTGAGCCTTTAAAAGTTAGAGACACGTGGGTTCACGAACCACAGACCAATATTTTGGGTGCGGTATGTGGGCGATACTTCGTCGTTCTCAAGCGCGCAATGGTCGCCCAATTTTATGCACTCCTGAACTCCATCTATCCGGACATTCCGTTCACAATGGAGGCTGAGGTTAACAGTCAAATGGCGTTCCTAGACGTCCTGGTACACCGGTAGACCGATGGCAGCCTTAGGACAATGGTATATAGAAAGGCCACCAACACACGTCAAGTCCTCAGTTACCAAAGTAACCACCCATTGTGCCACAAACGTAGCTGCGTACGGACGCTTTACAAAATGGCGGAAACTCATTGTAGCGTGAAAGGCGACAAAGCAGTGAACTCCATTATTTTCAGCGAATGTTCACCTCCAACGATTATCCTCGTAGCTTCATAGAAGGCAGCAGACAACCGAGGCAAGTTATTAGACAGGGCAATGCCATATATGGAGAAGGTATCTGAAGCTAATGCTCGTCTCTTACAACCACTGGGGATCGGTGTTGCCCACAGACCTGAGGCGACAATAAGACATCTGGTCATGAGACCCAAGGCCCTCTGTCACGTGGCGAAACAGCGAACGTCATCTATCGTGTTCAGTGCGGTTCCTGTGAGGCAAAATATGTCAGAGAGATTGGTAAGCGACTACAGACCCGCATGAGTGAGCACGCAAGGGCCGTAAGAAGGATGGATCAGCTCTCGTTGGTGGCGGAACACTGTGCAGCCTCTGGACACACATTTTCTTTCCAGGACGCTGAAATCCTAGGCCGAGGTATCCACCAAACCACCAGAGAAACGCTCGAAGCCTGGCACACCGTACCTTCTTCCATTAACCGTTGTACGATTCTCCCTGCGGTCTACCAGGCCTTACGAGTGCGACTCAATCAACGGAGTCGCAGGCAAGAAATGAGACTGTTTGCGGTCGCAAGCAAACGCATACCGATCCAGATAACATACCTGAGTGAACCTATGCCACACACCAACACATTCGATGGGATAACTGCGGAGAACGCAAACCAGCAAGACCTCCGGCTAGGCATGAACATGGACGCAGGTGAACATAGTTTGCTCACGAACACCGATGATGGACGTCTCCAACACGATAGGAACGGAGACACCGGCAACGACTCAGCAACCACCGATGAGACGTGCAATGACAGATGCAAACGAGGGACGAGAAACAGACATGCGGGTCCGGGAAAACAAACGCGGGCAATGCAGACGAGGTCAATGACAATTTCCATCCCGACACAGCTCCCAGACGAGGAGAGGGAGAAAAATCAATGACCAGCAGGACAGCAATTAACTCCCGCATTCCCCTGCAGTGCATCTTGCACGAATAGCTGTAGAGTCAGCATGTTCAGAACCCATAACTACTGTGAGGCGCGGTACCGAATCTAACTCCAACGATGGAAACTTGTTTGATTTTGAAACGCCAGGATATTAAACCTATTGTTCCCGTGATCGCCTATTCTTCTGATTTATGCCCTGGGACGCGCAATTTCGCTTCAATTAGCTATATAAACCTTAGTAATCCCGTATAAGCCGAAATGTTACCACCTATAAATACTGTGAGGTGCGGTTCAATAATTACCTCCGACGATGAAATCTTGTTTGATTTTGAAACGTCAGGATAATATAAACATGGTTCCTGTGATCGTCTCTTCTTCTCATATATATATATATATATATATATATATATATATATATATATATATATATATATATATATATATATATATATATATTGAAAAGAAAAATGCTCTTCGGGGGAAATGGAGTTGTACTCGTAAATTTTTCAAGTTGGTGACACCAACCCGTCGTCAGACAAAATGAACAGAGGAGAAAGTGAAGTGGCGCGACAGGACGGATGGTGACAAACAAACAGCTGGCGTGAGTGGGTGGTGGGTGGACCAATAATCGGGACCTCTTTTGGGACGGGGGAGGTGAGGAGAGAACAATTACATTGGCTTGTTTGGGAGGGCGAGGTGGGCGGTGAGTAACTACGGCCGGCTAGATTATCGATCATGGTTCCGGGTTGGATTTAGGGGCCACTGCGTCGGTTGGAGGTGTCGGAATGTTTACTTGCGGTTCACCATGTGTGAGGAGGGGTTGGCGAAAAGTGAGATTAAAAGCCGCAAGGATTAGCAGTCGTTGCTAGGGGGTGGGCACTCGTTAATAAATCGTGCACGTAATCCTTCGTAATGAGCATCTAGGTCAACGTGCTAGAGGGCCAAGCTTCGAGGAATTCTCGAGCTTGTTTGGTGTTGGCCATGGCGATCACTTCGGTACCGTCCCAATTGAAGCGATGGTCGCATTCAAGGGAATGCGCAAACACGAGTGATAAGGGGTCACGTCGGCGAATGGCTAGCTTATACCGCATGACTTGACCATTGACAGCATAGAGCGATGTCTAGATGAAAATCCTATCGGCATTCCAAAGCAGCACGTTTCAGACATGCTTAAGCTCTGCCTTACGAACTATTGTCAATTCGATGGCAAATACTATCAACTAGTTAAGGGCACCCCGATGGGCTCTCCAATATCGGGGCTACTTGCAGAATTAGTCTTACAGCGACTACAAGAAGGCGTCTTACAACGTTTCAAACCAAAGATGTGGCTCCGTTTCTTAGATGACACATTCGTTATCATAAAGACTTGTGACGTTGAGCAATTGCACCAGAGTCTGAATGGGGTCTTCCCGACTATACAATTTACACGCGAAGCTGCAACAAGAGATACACTTCCATTCCTAGACGTGAACATACAACGACTCAGTGATGGTGAACTCACAACAAGCGTCCACCGAAAGGACTCTACTGCAGAAATCGTGCTTAACTATGCAAGTAACCACCCTTCGGCCCACAAAAGAAGCTGTGTTCGCACCATTTTCCATTGGGCCTTCCGCTATTGCAGCAACGATGACCTTCTTAAGAAAGAACTTTCGTATTTGTATCAGTTCTTCCGGTCCAATGGATACCCAACGAGCTTCGTGAAAAATTGTCTTCGACGCCAGAGACAAACCCAGAACCTTGTTTCTTATAGAGATATAGTGCCACGGAAATTTTATTCCTTACCTTACATGCAAGGTGTTTCCGAAACAATCTCTCGACAATTAAGTCACTCTGGCATCTCTTTCGCCCACAAGCCTGCGTCCTCCATACGCGCAACCCTATGCAGAGTAAAGGACCCCTTACCAAAAGAACAATTAAGCAATGTCATTTACCGCTTACCGTGCGCCAACTGCCCTTCTGTTTACATTGGCCATACAGGCCGACGTCTTGGGACTCGCGTGTAAATTGTATATTCGGGAAGACCCCATTCAGACTGTGGTGCAATTGCTCAACGTCAGAAGTCTTTATGATAACGAATGTGTCATCTAGGTAGCGGAGCCATATCTTTGGTTTATATATATATATGGCAAAGACGTTATACCGTACTTTCGACATAGATATTAGCTAAAAGCCCAGACACGTGTTTCGCCGCATAGAGAACGCTGGGGGACCCACTGACGAGCCGAACCCCTCGTTGCTGTGTCACACAGCAGCAGAAACATCGGCAAAACACGTGTCTGGGCTTTTAGCTAATATCTATGTCGAAAGTACGGTATAACGTCTTTGCCATATAAGATTCATACTACTTGTAGTACTACTTGTTTGTAGAATGGGCATTACGTGGTTATTCCACAGTGGTTGATTGTCTTCGACCCAAATGTTCATTGAAATTTCGGGTCTGACCCTAAAAAGTCATGTCGAAGCACCTGACTCCATGTCCTGCACTTAATAATTTCAGAAATTATTTACCCCGATTATTCTCTGGAGTCCATATACCAGAAACCGCATAGAGAACGCTGGGGGACCCACTGAGGAGCCGAACCCCTCGTTGCTGTGTCACAAAGCAGCGAAACATCCGGCGAAACACGTGTCTGGGCTTTTAGCTAGTATCTATGTCGAAAGTACGGTATAACGTCTTTTGCCATATAAGATTCATACTACTTGTAGTACTACTTGTTTGTAGAATGGGCATTACGTGGTTATTCCACAGTGGTTGATTGTCTTCGACCCAAATGTTCATTGAAATTTCGGGTCTGACCCTAAAAAGTCATGTCCGAAGCACCTGACTCCATGTCCTGCACTTAATAATTTCAGAAATTATTTACCCCGATTATTCTCTGGAGTCCATATACCAGAAACCGCATAGAGAACGCTGGGGGACCCACTGACGAGCCGAACCCCTCGTTGCTGTGTCACACAGCAGCAGAAACATCGGCGAAACACGTGTCTGGGCTTTTAGCTAGTATCTATGTCGAAAGTACGGTATAACGTCTTTGCCATATAAGATTCATACTACTTGTAGTACTACTTGTTTGTAGAATGGGCATTACGTGGTTATTCCACAGTGGTTGATTGTCTTCGACCCAAGTGTTCATTGAAATTTCGGGTCTGACCCTAAAAAGTCATGTCCGAAGCACCTGACTCCATGTCCTGCACTTAATAATTTCAGAAATTATTTACCCCGATTATTCTCTGGAGTCCATATACCAGAAACCGCATAGAGAACGCTGGGGGACCCACTGAGGAGCCGAACCCCTCGTTGCTGTGTCACACAGCAGCAGAAACATCGGCGAAACACGTGTCTGGGCTTTTAGCTAGTATCTATGTCGAAAGTACGGTATAACGTCTTTGCCATATAAGATTCATACTACTTGTAGTACTACTTGTTTTGTAGAATGGGCATTACGTGGTTATTCCACAGTGGTTGATTGTCTTCGACCCAAATGTTCATTGAAATTTCGGGTCTGACCCTAAAAGTCATGTCCGAAGCACCTGACTCCATGTCCTGCACTTAATAATTTCAGAAATTATTTACCCGATTATTCTCTGGAGTCCATATACCAGAAACCGCATAGAGAACGCTGGGGGACCCACTGAGGAGCCGAACCCCTCGTTGCTGTGTCACACAGCAGCAGAAACATCGGCGAAACACGTGTCTGGGCTTTTTAGCTAGTATCTATGTCGAAAGTACGGTATAACGTCTTTGCCATATAAGATTCATACTACTTGTAGTACTACTTGTTTGTAGAATGGGCATTACGTGGTTATTCCACAGTGGTTGATTGTCTTAGACCCAAATGTTCATTGAAATTTCGGGTCTGACCCTAAAAAGTCATGTCCGAAGCACCTGACTCCATGTCCTGCACTTAATAATTTCAGAAATTATTTACCCGATTATTCTCTGGAGTCCATATACCAGAAACCGCATAGAGAACGCTGGGGGACCCACTGAGGAGCCGAACCCCTCGTTGCTGTGTCACACAGCAGCAGAAACATCGGCGAAACACGTGTCTGGGCTTTTAGCTAATATCTATGTCGAAAGTACGGTATAACGTCTTTGCCATATAAGATTCATACTACTTGTAGTACTACTTGTTTTGTAGAATGGGCATTACGTGGTTATTCCACAGTGGTTGATTGTCTTCGACCCAAATGTTCATTGAAATTTCGGGTCTGACCCTAAAAAGTCATGTCCGAAGCACCTGACTCCATGTCCTGCACTTAATAATTTCAGAAATTATTTACCCGATTATTCTCTGGAGTCCATATACCAGAAACCGCATAGAGAACGCTGGGGGACCCACTGAGGAGCCGAACCCCTCGTTGCTGTGTCACACAGCAGCAGAAACATCGGCGAAACACGTGTCTGGGCTTTTAGCTAATATCTATGTCGAAAGTACGGTATAACGTCTTTGCCATATAAGATTCATACTACTTGTAGTACTACTTGTTTGTAGAATGGGCATTACGTGGTTTTCCACAGTGGTTGATTGTCTTCGACCCAAATGTTCATTGAAATTTCGGGTCTGACCCTAAAAGTCATGTCCGAAGCACCTGACTCCATGTCCTGCACTTAATAGTTTCAGAAATTATTTACCCGATTATTCTCTGGAGTCCATATACCAGAAACCGCATAGAGAACGCTGGGGGACCCACTGAGGAGCCGAACCCCTCGTTGCTGTGTAACACAGCAGCAGAAACATCGGCGAAACACGTGTCTGGGCTTTTAGCTAATATCTATGTCGAAAGTACGGTATAACGTCTTTGCCATATAAGATTCATACTACTTGTAGTACTACTTGTTTGTAGAATGGGCATTACGTGGTTATTCCACAGTGGTTGATTGTCTTCGACCCAAATGTTCATTGAAATTTCGGGTCTGACCCTAAAAAGTCATGTCCGAAGCACCTGACTCCATGTCCTGCACTTAATAATTTCAGAAATTATTTACCCGATTATTCTCTGGAGTCCATATACCAGAAACCGCATAGAGAACGCTGGGGGACCCACTGAGGAGCCGAACCCCTCGTTGCTGTGTCACACAGCAGCAGAAACATCGGCGAAACACGTGTCTGGGCTTTTAGCTAATATCTATGTCGAAAGTACGGTATAACGTCTATGCCATATAAGATGCATACTACTTGTAGTACTACTTGTTTGTAGAATGGGCATTACGTGGTTATTCCACAGTGGTTGATTGTCTTCGACCCAAGTGTTCATTGAAATTTCGGGTCTGACCCTAAAAAGTCATGTCCGAAGCACCTGACTCCATGTCCTGCACTTAATAATTTCAGAAATTATTTACCCGATTATTCTCTGGAGTCCATATACCAGAAACCGCATAGAGAACGCTGGGGGGACCCACTGAGGAGCCGAACCCCTCGTTGCTGTGTAACACAGCAGCAGAAACATCGGCGAAACACGTGTCTGGGCTTTTAGCTAATATCTATGTCGAAAGTACGGTATAACGTCTTTGCCATATAAGATTCATACTACTTGTAGTACTACTTGTTTGTAGAATGGGCATTACGTGGTTATTCCACAGTGGTTGATTGTCTTCGACCCAAATGTTCATTGAAATTTCGGGTCTGACCCTAAAAAGTCATGTCCGAAGCACCTGACTCCATGTCCTGCACTTAATAATTTCAGAAATTATTTACCCGATTATTCTCTGGAGTCCATATACCAGAAACCGCATAGAGAACGCTGGGGGACTCACTGAGGAGCCGAACCCCTCGTTGCTGTGTCACACAGCAGCAGAAACATCGGCGAAACACGTGTCTGGGCTTTTAGCTAATATCTATGTCGAAAGTACGGTATAACGTCTTTGCCATATAAGATTCATACTACTTGTAGTACTACTTGTTTGTAGAATGGGCATTACGTGGTTATTCCACAGTGGTTGATTGTCTTCGACCCAAATGTTCATTGAAATTTCGGGTCTGACCCTAAAAAGTCATGTCCGAAGCACCTGACTCCATGTCCTGCACTTAATAATTTCAGAAATTATTCACCCGATATATATATATATGCCGATATGCCGATATGCAGACAAACAAAGTAATAAGTAAGTCGGTAAGACTGGCGATAAAACCATCAGATGCGGCCGCAGCAAGGTTCTACGGATTACCAAATGTACACAAGGCCGATATTCCCCTCCGTCCAATTTTTGTCATTGCGTGGTGCACCAAAATTCAATCTGGCTAAATGGTTGTTCCGACACCTGAAGTCTCTCACCTCAGGCGCAAACACAACGGTCACTTCGGCTACTCAGTTCCTGGAACGGCTCAGGAAGATGCGACTCACCGCAGATGAGGTCATGGTGTCATTTGATGTCACCTCTCTCTTCACCTCAATCCCGCAGGACTTAGCAGTCAAAACGGTAAGCGAATTGCTTGAAAAAGCAGTACGATGATGCAGGCGAGTCGGTGAAGTGGGGACATCTTGTTCAACTCTTAAAATTCTGTCTGAAGACGTACTTCACCTTCGAGGGGACCATGTACGAGCAGATCAGAGGGACACCAATGGGATCGCCGCTCTCGGGCTTCATCGCTGAGGCAGTTCTCCAAAAGCTTGAGACTCTGGTTTTCGCAAACTACAGGCCAACGTTTTGGACTCGATGCGTCGACGATACCTTTGTCATCATCAAACGAGAAATGATCGAAGAATTCCATAATGTTCTGAATTCCATCTTCCCGGACATTCAATTCACAATGGAGGCCGAAATTAACAACCATCTGCCATTTCTGGATGTTCTTGTCCATCGAAAATCCAACGGGCACATAAAAACTACGGTTTATAGGAAGGCAACCAACACACGCCAAATCCTAAGTTACCACAGTAAGCACCCGTTGTGCCACAAACGCAGCTGTGTGCGAACTCTCTTTAGAAGGGCAGAAACACATTGCAGCGAGTCGGATGACAAAAGGGCAGAACTCCGCTACCTCCAGCGCCTTTTCATGGCCAACGGGTACCCTCGTTACTTCATCGAGCGCAGCAGGCTGACCAAACCAAGACAAAATCTGGTAACAGAACAGCCAAAAGTCTGGTTCGCACTGCCATACATTGATGGCGTCTCTGAGGCAGTTTCCCGCCTCCTGAGACCGCTGGGGATCGGAATCGCCCATCGACCAAATTCAACCATTCGGAATCTAGTTATGAGACCGAAAGCCCCCCTTCCACGAGGTGAGACGTCAAACATCATCTACCGGATCCAATGTGACTCCTGTGAAGTTAACTACGTCGGAGAGACAGGGAAGCGGTTGCAGACCCGTGTAACCGAACACGTGCGGGCAGTGAGGAGAATGGTCCCATTGTCCCTGGTGGCGGAACACTGTGCGAACTCTGGGCACACGTTCGCCTTCCAAAATGCCGAAATCCTGGGTCGAGGAAATGACCGCGTAACCAGGGAAACAATCGACGCCGATCCACCGTTGTGTCGTC
Source organism: Schistocephalus solidus (assembly GCA_017591395.1). NCBI lineage: Eukaryota > Metazoa > Platyhelminthes > Cestoda > Diphyllobothriidea > Diphyllobothriidae > Schistocephalus > Schistocephalus solidus. Next base: position 100,536 of record WEDG01000815.1, on the reverse strand, counting down.
CTTCCGGCAGCCTACCAGGCCCTCCGAGCGCAGCTCATCGAACGTAAGAGCAAACACGGCATTAGGCCAAACGTGATATCCACCGCGGGAGAACCTAGGACGGATATGCACCTAACCACGCCACAATTCGGGGCCGACGAAGGTGCAGTCATGATTACCGCCGCATCAATTACTACCCCGACAGACGAGGAGGCATGCCCTCAGAACACAAACACGACTATCGACCCAGGGCGCCAATTGAGGTCAATGCGGACCCAGACAATGGCCGCCCCCCTCAACCAGAGGCATGTCAACTGACAGCAATTTCCTGTGTGTATGCCGGCAAAGAATGCCAAAGCCAATTAAGGACTCCCCCACCCCGTCCTCCTATCGTGTACACTATTAAGGTAAACCTGTCCAATCAGCGCTGTGTTACAAAAATGGCTATCACCCCCTATAAATACTGTGAGACACGGTACGATACTTACCTCCGACGATGGAAGCTTGTATGCTTTTGAAACGTCAGGATAATACACCTATAGTCCCTGAGATCGCCTTTTCTTCTCATTTATGTCCGGGGACACGCATCTTCGCTTCTATCAGTAATATATATATATATATATATATATATATCGGGTAAATAATTTCTGAAATTATTAAGTGCAGGACATGGAGTCAGGTGATTTGTGACATGAAGTTTTAGGGTCAGACCCGAAATTTCAATGAACATATATATATATATATATATATATATATATATATATATATATATATATATGGAATGGCTCTAGTCTGAGCTCCAGGGCACAACGGAACATGCATGTTCCTTAAGCAGATCGGTGAGCCCCACACTATCATATATATATATATATATATATATATATATATGTGTGTGTGTGTGTGTATGTTTGCATCCATAACCTCTCATTTCAGAGGGACGAATGATCCTAAGCTTCTTAACCACATGGTTTATCTGCTACATGTGTGATGCAAGCCTGAGACTATCACGGCGCACTAAATGCCATTTCTAGGAAGGTTGCCAAATGACGATTGCACTCGGACTTCGCAGAAAGCCGATGTATGTTCATGAGGTGGTATGAGAGTCAGGCTACAATGCCTCCCTCTTAACGTAACGTCTGACACTCTCACAGGTGTGAACTGTGAACCGCTCAACCCTCTGTTGTGTGAAATCCTAGTGCTTTTGTTTGAGGTCAGGCCTTTTACGTAGTACGCGCAGACGAGTTTATTAGATATATCAGCACTTGCACCCATTCTGCACATCAGTCAATTTAGCGGCTAGTACGGTAGCTGGATCCTGGGAATAGGAATAGAGGGGGGTCTATAGCCCAGCCCATTTTCATCACTATAAAAAATTCGATGGGTTTAAAGCTATAATGGTGGACTAAAAGCCGTGGCTTGGAACGCTGCCAAATGAAAGGATAACTTGGAGCGTGCGGTCAGCCCAGTGTGTGTTTCGTGTGGAATGGCTGACTGGCGGACTGAGAGACAGGTTGCAATGGCCCCTTCTGAATGTGTCACTTATGGCAGTCCCACTCAGTTGGGAACCGATCCACCCCTCTCTTCTGTTGTTGTGTTCTTGTTTTGAGTAGAACCACTGTGCGTGGGCCTGCGGCCTGTCCCATCTCCGGTCTTCTTGACTCTGTCTTGACACCGGGTACAGGTGGGCCAGTGGGACAGAGATTGAGGTAGATGCAGCGCATGTCTAATATCACTATAATCCCGCGTGCGTCGCCGTTCCTGCACAGCATATGGGGGACATCGTTGAAAGCTACGGTCGAACTAGTGTGTGTGTGTGTGTGTGTGTTTGGAGGGCATTTCGTTTGAAGGTGTCCATATAGATCGATGTGCGCACGTCCTCTTCTTTTATATGAATTCCATCCAGGCAGTATTGCTGTTTATGAAAACGTCTTCTTCCAGGTTTCCAAGCGTAAGACTACTCATTAGGGTAAATTGAACTACAGAAGCCACTTGCTGAATCAGACAGATAATTTATCAAGGGTTTTCTTGTAATTTCTGCGCGTCGTTAACAGAGCTAATGATATTCCATATTTTGATATTATCGGCAAGCATTATGACATCACAGTCAAGATTATCATTGCAGTTGTGTGTAAAGATGAGGAACTGAAGAGGACCTTAAAATGAGCCCTGCAGAACATCACTTTCTGCTGGCACCCATTCAGATTCTGTTTTGCCAACAATTAATATTTCCAGTCAGGCTGCAGTGACTCCTTAGCGGGGCTTCTATGGCATTCTGTGGAATTCAAGCCAAGTGTTGTGGCAAGCCTAGTGACAACTATGACAGTGACAGCCACCTGCACCCTCTCCCGCCTCCGGTGTTCTTGACTCTGTCATCACACAGTACCCTGTGGGGGGAGGAGGATGAGCGAGTGCGGTAGATGCAACGCAAGTCTTCTGTCACAATACTCCAATTTACACGCGAGTCACCATCCCTGTGCAGCCTTGAAATGGTCACACGGTGGACCTCGTTGGAGTTGATGGTACAACTATCATGATGCAGATAATAAAATATTTCTTAAGCTGCTCAAGCTGTGCAGAATATAAAAACGCACTAAACATTAAAAGTCAAAATTACCACTTATACCTAGAAAACAGACTTATTTTAGGATAAAAGTTTTCCATCGGTTTTAATGCTGATTTTGGGACAAAGATTCCGCGTTTGGTTGAATAAAACCCTGTAGGTTTTCTATTAGTAACGTGATTACACCTGTTCTGGTTCAATTGACTTTTAGAGATTGAAAATCAACTGTCAAATGTGCAAGGGTTATTGTTTTATATTTCTCCTGCTTAGAATAATGCTCTCCAGTAAAAGAATGCATATGCATGCAAAAAGCCGGTCTAGGGTATTTCTAACATAAGAAATTGCCTGGATATAAGGTAAATTTGATTTCTTTCTCAATTTGCGAATTTCGCGCTTTATAAAAATAAGCAAAATGCACAATGGTTTATGTGCTCCTGCATGATCATCTTAATTTCTGTCCTCCCAGTTCATGACTTACTTCATTTGCTGTAGTCATGATTTACGAAGGCTGCCGCGGAGGGTTGCTCCTTGAGTATAACTTGAAATTCCAAGTGAACTACACGGCACATGAGCTGATGACTATGCCCCAAGTATACCTCAACGTTTTAAATTATGGCAAAGTTTCGAAGCCTAGGGTAACGGAACCTTTTTACCGACACAGTTGAAACCTTCTCCTTAATTACTTCACCGATTCAAACGTACCTGAAATAGCGCATTGTTGACCCACTTACGTAATTTCTTAATTTCAACCGATGAATTGTGGGATAAAACGAGCATATAACAGTTTTGTAGTCTATGAAAAATAGCTTATTTACTTTTAATATATCAAACCTTTTGACAAGTCTTGGCCTGTGTTCAGTTGGCCGCGGAAGACTGCGCTTAATATATGCGCGACATTATATCCCCACCGAGTGCATCAAGTTGTCTACTAGGGCTTTAAGCTTTAATTGATGTTTAACGTCATTGAAGCATAGGGCGGCGCGATATTCGTCCATCTGTCGGAAACCGTTTCGTAGAAGCCCTCGGTTAAAAATGTACCATGCTCTTTAGAAGAAGTTTGTACTGGCATGTGGGGTCATACGAGGGGGTACTCAGAAAGGATAATTATTTTCTGCCGGCAATTGGTTTGACAATGCTGCCCTCTATGACTCAGTTGGTCAGGTAGCGTTCACGAGAAACAATCGCTGGGGATAGCATGATTACTGTAATAAACTTCTTTCCTACGCTCTCTGCGATGAAAAACCTTAAGGAGCAACGTGCTAACATTAGCCTCAGTTGCATGTTAAAGGACACAGCAGTAGAGACCATTACAGTGCTTGTAGAAGCCTGCACGAAGGAAGCTCTAAGCCAGGCAAGAATTTAGGAGTGGTTTGTCCCACTTCAGAAATAACCAAATGACACTTTATGATAAAAACCTTTTCGAGTCGACCCTCAACAACCAGAAATCAAATTTAAAGTCTATGATTGTTTGTGCTTTTCCGACTTAAAAGGCATTTTTCACATTGAATTTGTTTGGCTTGCCAAGAAAATACACCAAAATGACTAGCTGCAAATGCTGAAATGATTGCGTGAGGCAGTGCGATAACCCAAAGACCTGCGTTTTGGCAAGTGGGAGACAAGATGCTTTATCATGACAACGCGACTGGCCACAAAGCCTTCACAACCCACCAATGTTCAGCGAAAAACGGTACGGCAGTTGTTTCTCACCACCCTCTCCCCTTACTTGCCGGAGCTAGCCACATGCGACTTCTTCTTAGTCCCGAAAAATGAAGAAAAACGTAAAGAGGAAGCGTTTTTAGTAGCTAGAATGTGTTAAGAAGAAAAGGCTGGAGGAAGTTAACAGCACTATTTCATAGGACTATGAAAGTTTCGGACTTTATAAAACCCTTTCAGACAAGGGTATATCATCAACATGACAGTACTTGTTGCTAGGATGTTACCATAAATATATAAAATTAAATAAAAACATTCTAGTCTTTGGGCATTTCCCAAATATCTATGCGAACAACTAATTTCTTCAAGGAATTCAGCAAGTTCACGGTCGAATCAAATTCCTCCTTTTGTTTTTCAGGCAACAATTGGTGGTTTCAAATCGGTTTTTTCTCTGAGTTTGACAGAAAAGTTCGCATCTTGATAATTTGGTGTCATAGTACATTTTATAAGCTGACTATATAATTACGTTCAAGGTCTTCATATTACCACCCGTTCAAGTTTTCTGATATCCAGTCTAGGACGAGCTTTGGAATAGCAAGTGACTTGGAAAATTCCGAAACCTAGTTATAAAGTAGCACCTTATAGAAATTCGGAATCATCCCTCTGCCTTTGCAAAGTTTGTAAAGAATGCTGATAAAGATTAAGTAATACCCTTGGAATTTAGCAGAAAATCTAGCTCTTACCTGTCCGTAATTCGGATTGATATGCCACTTAGCTTTAAGTGAGATGGCATAGGAAGCGACTTAGGATTCTGAACCATACAGTTCTATGAAGAGTTTCAACTTTGCCAAGAAGATCTCCTTCGAAAAGGTCAGAAGAATGGCATTGAGCACGTGATATATTACCTCAGAAGAAAGTAATTTCAAACGCTTTCTGCCTAAATATTAGCCTTTCCCCATACTCGGTGTTATAGCAATATGTTTCACTGAAGTTGCTAAAAATGAGGTAAGTACTTACCGGTGGATTTCAATGTTTCCCAAGAAGCCATTGCAGTTGTTAGGTGATGATTGCGTGCTAATGCACTGACGACACATCGCTGAAAAAAATGAGTTGATTTTACGGCAGTGCAACCGTCATTTGGGACAATGTTCACCGTTTGTTTCACAGTGAAGTGAGCGAAGGGACGGTGACTTACGTCAGAATTAGTGAACCTGTGCCGCACTTCCCTCTCCCAACAGGACACCATCAAATGACTGGATACGTCAAGGGACGCGGGTAAACCTGCGTCTAGGCATGCCACCGCACCTCTTCCCATGTGTTCCCCTTTTTATGAATGCGCATGCTTTGTAGCGTCTGCCGTATCCCAATCTAGACCCCGTTTCGGTCCAAAAAATGTACCCTGTGGCCCGTTTAGAGGACATGACAATATTTTACGATAGCTCTAACACACACTTGGCCGCGGGCATAAACCGTTGCAGAAGCAACTCTGTTTGCGCATTTCATACCTAGAAAAAGAGGTTTTGATGGAGGAAGAGAGAGAAAAAAGTGGCAGCGTCTCAAGCTTGGTCCGTAACTCTGTTCTTGACCATTTTTCTTCGTTTCCAGAAAGCGTATGACACCACGTCGAATGCCGTCGCCAGGCCTACTGGCGCCGCTGATGCTGATGCTATCGACAATAGCCTTGCTGATGTCGGCGGTGACCTCGGGACGCATTCTCCCCACAGCTGTTCCCTAGAGGCCCTCAACTACGAGGAAGATGAGAAGACCCAAACGGATGATGCACACAGTCGGTACTCTGTGGAGTACGAGGATGACGACGACGACGATTCCCTTCTGCAACACCCGCTCTCCGTGTGCGCCTCGCGTGCAGCCTCCGTCGGCGATCTCTATGAAGCCGAACCGATCGCCCTGGAGTACCCCATGTGTCACCTCGGCAGTTCTCCTGAGTCCTACTCGTCAACCGGTGAACGTAGGGAAACGTGAGTTCTCCTTCTTGGTGAATAACTTCTTTATACACCTTTTGGCCATGGTAGACATATTCGTCTACTTAATAAGCATAAGTAGTGTTTGGACAATCAGCAAGGCATACTGAGCACTCGCCGTAAGCAGTCCTAAATGACGCACGATCGGCCCATTCCCTGTCAGTTAGAGACATAAAGTTCCTGTAGTTATCATCAGAAGCCCTCTAGGCGAGCACATGGTTTTCAGGTAACGAGCCTGAAACAACGAATTCAGTTTACTTGCTTCCCAATACGTGAAGATGTGATCACACACAAAGCCTGCGAACAGAGTATGAGAAGGGGAGGTCGGTGCGCTTGCACATGGACTGCGGGTCTGAGATCCATGACTCGAGCAGCTCGCGGATCACACGGTTATCAACTCATGCGATGATTTTGACCTCATGAAACTTGAAACTAGTGTCATGTCCTGTCGACTGAGCTGTAACCTGTGCGCTTGCGTCTTGTTTCTGAAAAAATAGTCTCCTTGAAGACTTTAAAAACTATTTTCTGCTGCACAGCCATCAACAGGGATTTATTGCCATCGATGATTTACCTGCCTTGTTACTTAAACGTCAAGTACCTTCAGATGCCTCTTCCAGTGCCATCGAATACTGGCCTTCAATGTTTATGGACATATTCATATGTAAACTGCTAATGAGACCAGACAATTTGCGAAATTGTTATGCCCCTAATTACCTGCTTCTGTCAAGCGAATTTTATTTTTCTTAGTAGCTGTCTGTTCAAAAAGCCTTGCCTGGTTGCCTGCCAGAGATGTAGGCACAGAACTATCTGTCGGGCTGTGGCAACATGCCCTCTGACCTACACGTCTGTTCCATCAATCCACTGGCTTTTGCGTAATATTTCAGTTCTGATCTATTGGTCTCTGACTGTTAACAACCGCTCCACCCTAGAATTGCTTGTTGCCGTGGTCACATGTCCAATCGGGATGTCGGACAGCCACTGAGTATGGCCTTCTTTTCTCCCACATTTGTTCGCGTCCTCTTTTAGTGCGTCAATTTGTTATTTTATGCTTCGTTGCAGTTTTGTCGAGGCACTTTTGAGGTATATTTTCCGAGGTGTGTACGTACAGTGTGTGAGGACATTCATGAATCACGAATACAGATGCTTGAATAAGATTTGACAAAAAGGCTGATCAAATGGGGCTTTATAATTCCAATTTATTTGAGACAGGTAAAATTCCCATCCTCCGTGTTAGCCTGGATTGGCCAAGGCGAGGGTGGTTAATTAACATACTTTTCCAACCAGATTTTCTCAGTTAATACAATAAAGTCTTGGGAATAGTCGTGTATAGGAAACACAATTTTCAAAATCGGTTATCAAATAATTGAACGATTGAAGCTAGAAAATTGTAAGTGAAGTTAGCTCTGAAGAAATTTATTTTAGTGCACAGTAGAGACCTCCATCGAAGCCATAATAAAAGTCCCTCATAACGACCTGCTATTTATGCCAAATAACTTCAATAACTTTTTCACATGAGCAGTGTCCCATTGTGACATCGACAAGCAGTTATATATGAGCTTAAAAACTCGTAAGGATAGAAGATATTTCAGAGTTAGGCAGATTAACGTTTCCGGTAAAAACAAAGGAGACTGGAATGGCCATTTCTGACTTATTAGTCATCATCAACTAGCCATACCAAACCCCAGGTAATGCACCACCCGAAGCTCGAACCCGCGATCGGTTGATCAGAAGTCCACCGCTCTAACGGACTCCTTGTTTTGTCGGTTTAGATCAGGAATATTTAAATTCGTTGATGAACGCTTATCGATTGCTAGCGTAGCTCACTCGTCCCATTCTGTCTTGTAGCTCAATCTCGAGCCCCGTCAGCACTCTTCCTTATCATTGCCGGCAATTTTCATCTGCCTATGATGATAGGCATTGTGTGGATGCTGGCGGGGCTCAAGTGCGAGCCCCAAGGTACAACGGGACGACGGAATTCTGTTAACCATCGGTGAGCAATTATCAGTGTATTGTAAAATTAGTCTGCGAGTTTGTTTCGCATCTATGATTAACGACTGCTTCATTTACCTGCGGTGGCATGTCTTCAACTCCGTCATTCTTTCCACAACCTGTGACCGATTTGCAAAATACTGGACCATGTAATGTGGTTGTAGCAGAGGAATCGAACGGCAAAACATGTTCCGGTGTGCGAAGATGTGCGTAATCACCGGAAGCACCCAGAACGGGCTGCGTTGCAAATGTACTTGCAGACGTAACGAAGGCAGACACAGGGCAGAATATTAGGTTGATTTGAATTTCTCGCTGAAACGAGCATTCTTCTACTACTGTCTTTGACCTTCGATTTGTTGCTGGGTAGATATTTATAATAGTTAGGCTACTGATGACTAGTCTGTTAATGGAAACAGCGAGTGGGAGTAAAATGCAATCAGTCATGCTTCTTAGCCGCCGCTTTATCAAACCCATCCTCGGGGAAGCGACATGAACAGATTGGTTAATGTGGTCCTGTTAAGGTTGGACTGGTATTTTGCGATGGAGCATAGTAGGCGTGCTATCCCATGAAATGTTTGCCATAATTCTAAAAGTTGTTTCTGACTTAAAAAGATGGTGGTAAAAAATCCGTACCCACTGAGGACATTGCAAGCAAGGCCCGATCTCCTATGGGAAACGCGGAAACAAGGTTTCAGGCGTAGGACAGACCGAGGAAGCGGAAAAGCTGAGAAAGACAAACGAAGAAGGTAGGGGTAATAACAACCTAGTTATCGACTATAATTGGGCTAAGTGGAAGCTTCGGAATTGAAAGGAAACGGAAAAGATATCGCATGAGCGAAGGACAAAACAATCGGCCTCCCAGATAGTTGTTAGGAGAACCAAACCTGAACCGGCGTCAGAGATAAATGGGAACGCAGGTGACTGAAGGACGAAAGTTAAACGCGTGAAAATGAAAGAAGGGACAAGGAATCAGGAGCCACTTTTCTCAGTGTGTCCGCCTGCTGTGCGTTTGCAATGTTAACAATCATGTAGCATAATCCCCAGTTATTTCAGTCACGGCAGCTTGCCAGCCTTCGAGTGAGCTTTGTCGCGGTCGCCCAAAAAACGTCACTCCGCGAACAATGACTACTTACCCAATATGGACTTATTCTCATTTATTTTGGATACCGCTTTTTATTTAAACATGTTTAGAGGTAGATATGCACGGAAAATATGCTTCCTTGACCCCAGTTTGAAGCAGATAAACCTTTCTTAAAATTTTATAAATAAAGAAAATTTCGGTTTTGATTTTCCAAAAGTTTTCAATTATCACATGTTTTTAGACCGTGAAATTTCCATTCAGGGGGCTTTGTATCTGTAGATTGATTCATTCAATAGGTCCAAATCCTTTCCAAACTTTGACGAGCCCCATATGACATCCATTTTATAGCGTATAAGAAGGTATGGTTTTCCTTACTTAGAAAGTACATAACTGGTAGATTTAAAGCCTTCATTGCAGGTGCAATATCAAGTCCAGTGTAAAATATTCGAACACAAATGATGCCACTGTCTGCTGATGAAGTATTCATTTATTTATTTTAGTTATTTATTTATTTTACAACAGGAAAGAAACTCACTCTGAAGCCTGTATCTTCTTATGGGAAATATACTGCACGATTATTAGTCTTGCAGCGCTAAATAATTAATACTTTTCAAACGAAAACACGTTCTAACAACAGTTAAAATTCAGCGAGATGGAAAACTTGTAGTTCATGCGAATTAAGACAAACGAACAAGAACTCAGAACCCGGGCGCAGTTCGCAGGGCCGACCAGTCGACCAGACACTGACGCCGCAACTGACAATGCATTTGTGCCATGAGGAGGAAACAGATGCTGCTGCAGCCAGTTCTCATTCACTGAGCCAGAGTAAACATTAGGACGACTGAACTGCTGTTGTTATGGCGCCGTTGACCTGACGCCAGCCTTGTTGTTTTGCTTGAAGCATTTAACCTTTTCTTCTACCTCATTGCCATTTTGTCTTTTTTGCCTCTGAACGTGTCCCAACCATGGTGGACACTCTGTCTTACCTTTCATCCTACCTCTCTTTCTGCTTACAGCAAAGGGCCGGGCAGGGAGAAAAGCGATCGGGATGTAGATTTCGTCATCACGTCTCCCCAGGCGGCAGCAGACAGTTCTTCACCCGACAAGGACGGTGGTGTCGGCTTTCCTCTCGAGGTACGTCAGCAGGCCGTCAGATTGTTCTGACTGGCAAAAATCAGCCCCATGCGCCATGTCCATAAGCGTGAATTTACGTCTGGTCGGATTGTGCATGCTAGCTGAAATTAGGGTAGCCAGCTGGCAAACAAGCGTGATATGAAGGGTTTTTTCTACTGCAAATGCGATTAAACTTCGCTTTGGCACCCGGGAAAAAACACAGCTCGTCCGGTGGCAAAACGGGTGGGGGGGCGGTTAAAAAGTGACTGACAAGTTGTTAATTCTGAGTCCTGCTCATTCCGCATCCTAGCCGTTTTCGGTTCTGTTAGTTAGCCAGCCGAAAATACCAGCCACCACGGAGTTCTGTCATTAGTCAGATGGAATTAGAATTTTGGACGTTCGAGACGATTCTAAAGGTAGGCTATGGCAAGGGGTGAAATTGCACCTTCACAACAAAGTGGGACCATGTTTGAATCGAATTGCTCAACTCCCAATTGCCTTTAAGCCCCTTAAAACTGCATTACTAGAGTGTGTGTATGTGCCCAAATCTGGATCTAGAGGCAGGTCGGGTGTAGACAGAGTCACTTTTATCTGGACTGGAAGATGGACGATTTTGATACCCAACACGTACATTAGCGTGTGGTTTCCAGTAAGGTTAAAGGGAAGACAGAGAATTCGCAAGCGGTGACCTTCAGCCATAAATCCAATTGATCCGCAATTCATCTTGCCCAGTGACATGCGATTTAGAGCTCATTCAGGATCCCTGTTTTCAATAGCTTGTTAGTGTAAATGCTTTAATTACCAGGCGCCATGCACTTTGCGTCTCACAGGTCTGAAGTTGAAAAGCCCTAAAACACTGGTTCAGCATTATGGAACTTGCCGATTTGGGCATATAGCCTTCATTTAAATAAGGGCTGCAGAACTGTAACTCAGGATTTACCGAGATCATTCTGCTAATCAGAAGAGACTTTCAGTTAGGTTCCACAGCAGGCAGACACGACCTTATCAACTTCACACACACAGTCACCCCATGTGTGTTAGTTCTGTTTCAATCCTAGCAAGCAGAACGTGAATTATTAACTCACTCTATAGCCATTCGTACTCTCTTTGCATCATAAATACTGCCGACCGACCTGTAAAATATATGTCCTCTGCAACGCGAGATTTTCAGTGGCATTTCGATGTCATTTAGATTTTTCTTTGTTGAATATGGGCCAAAATGGGGTTTCTTAAAGTCTGCGATTTATTTAAAGGAATATGTGCCATAATTCTCTAATATTTTTTCGATTAGCAAGGGTTCGATTCAGTGTTATTGTGATATTAATCAGCGCACGCCATAATCCCATAATATTTCACATGTTTGAGGATGCCGGTTTTTGAATACAGTTGATTTTCAACGGTCTGCAAAACCACACTATAAAAATAACTACATCAGTAGTAAGACGTTTTCCTATTTGCTTTATGATGTCCTATAAAATCAATATATTTGGTAGAAAAGGCAAGCAAATTATTCTTTGTTGCAATACTGGAGTAGCAAATCAAGTCTTCTTCAAATTTTGTACTCAAAGGATGGGTATATGTGAGATTTAAGAACGTTTTGCAAATCTCGATTAATTTTGAACCCGATCTGTCGATGCATTTGGGTTTAGGGTCTTCATTCTGAAATATGTATGCTTTTCGTGTAAGGAATAGAATAACCTACTTTATGCTTCAAAGAAAATGCACTGTAGAGCTCATAAAATTTTCAAAACGATTTGTACTTTGCTGAGGAGCCTGGGTAAACGTTAAGCTGTCATGCCATTTTTAATGGACATTGGGCGGTCCTAAATGATCTCCTAAACGGAAACTTTCTAAAACCAAAACAAGGCCTCCTTCGGTTATAAACTTTAAAGAAGACGTAATCGGCTCGAAAATGAGCACAAAAAATGATATCTATGCTTGCCTTTACCATAAAATATATTTGAATTTATGAGACGTGTATTACCCTCGTGTCAGCCATACGTTCTTATTCCATCGTGCTTCTACGTAAGATTATTTCTGATGCATTATTATGAAGCCTACGTCAGGGTGAAATCAGATATTTCCGAGATAGTTGAGGTAAATAAATGGTCACAAGTGTTCATCGTGGCGATGTGGACAAATAAACAGGAACTAAGTAAACTGGAATACATGAATGTGCTGCATGGTTGCAAGGACAGACAAGGAGCCACTAACAGTTACTGTGTTATGTCAAGAATGTTTACCAAAACTCTTACATGCCTTTTGATTGGAAAAGATGAATTAAGTGGATGGTAATATCGGTCAGTTTGTTGCATCATCCCAGGTTATTTGGGAAATGCCAATATGTCAGTTATGAATGCACGTATTTTTGGCCGCCCGTAAAACCAGTACACGATAAAAAATCTGACAACGTAAGTAGTATGCACTCTTCTTCTGAGGATATTTAAAAAGATGTGAGCAGGACGGATTACATGGAAAGGAAAGGGTGAGCAAAAAAAGAAGAAGACGACGATATGCTTGCTGAAATGTTCTTTTCAACGCACAGATCCGGCGCCTTAGGCCGAAAAAGATTATTGAAATGTCACTCTTTCTTAACTATATGCAGTTTTTACGCACAAAGCTGAAAGCCTCAGAGGGGGCGTTGCTGGTTTATTTGATATCATGCCAGCGATACCTCAAGCCTGGACTGCGGACTCGCAATTACAAATCATAATCAGTTGATCATCGAACAATCTTCAATTATCACTGCATTATTGGGTTCCTGTGAGGATGGAAATTTACATTTCCACCCTGCATTGGAGTTTTGGCTCTAATGTTTTCATGGGCAGTCGCATGGCAATTACCAATAGCAAAACGATACGTTGCTTTGGATGCCGCAGATGAACTTTCTGGGCAGTAAGAAACCAGCAAAATGTCTGCTTCTTCCAGGCTTTAAGCAGTATAAACCCAAATTCAGCTCCCACCAACAACGGCAACTAAAAGCATAGGCAGATGGATATTGCATACAAGGATAACGGTGACTGGAATGGCCATTTCTGGCTCATTTGCCGTCATCAGCCAGTCATACCCAACCCAACGTGATGCACCACCCCACGCTTGAGCCCGCGACCTGTTGAGCAGAAGTCCAAAGCTCTGACCATTGGGCCATGGGGTCGTTGTCTTGCCGGTTTAAATCGGGAACATTAGCCTTCATTGATGAACGCTGACCGATTGCTAACGAATTACACTCGTTCTGCTCTGCCATGCGGCTTAGTCTTGAGCCCCGCTAGCATCCGCACAGCGGCTAGTAGTAGAAAAAGTGGATGAGCAATGGTGACAAAGGCAATGGAGACTAAAATGGCAGTTTCTGGCTCATTAGCCGTCATCAGCCAGTCATACCAGCCTCAACTTACATAAATATGACCTTATTGGTGAGATTGGCAGTATTAAGCCACATATGAGTGGTGCGCACCGATCCGTCTTGATTCAAGGATAAAAACTAATATTAACTTCGTCTTTGAGTTCAGGCTTTAGCGTCAACGAGAAGAGGTTTTCAATACCACAGGCGTACATCCAGAGTAGTAATTGAGCAGTAAAACAAGAGTTTGCTCCCAAGAAAAATGGTGCGTTAAGGGAGCAGGCCTAAGATGGAGTGCGTAGCTCACCTCGGGCTCGGTTAAAGTCAGCTACTTGCTTGTCACAGCAAACTGTTCTGGGTAAGTTGTGAAGCTTGCCCGTTGTTTCTGAAAACAAATTTGATTTCACGTGCCTGGCTCCATTTGGCTTTCATTAGCATATAATCAGCTTTTCCTGTTTCAGAAGGGAATTTTTGATCATTTTAATTGATATCATTTTTTAAACAAAAAGAGATTTGATACGTAATATTAACTTGCGTACTTAATTATTCGGATATCCAGAAACCTCAGGTTTCGCTGAAATTTAGCTTGTTTTCCTTCAAAAAACATATTTAAAGCATATTCTTCTTTATAAAAAAAGGCTTTTGCAGTCTCAAATAAATGTCAAATAAATAAAACTAACTACACTTAATGCCCGGCTAGCTGACAATTAATCAAAGTTTGTTTATTCTGGTCGGGTAATTCTTCTATCGTCATGTTTTTATCTTAGGTGTGGTATCTCATTTACTTTTAACCGAAAATATTAAATAAAATTTTGATTATAAAGGCTTTTACTTGCATTATCGTGCAGCATATTTCTAAGAGACTTGAAATCGTCAAGATTTTATTGTAACAATAGGTTGGACCCAAAAAAATACGAAAAATTAAAAATAAGTTAAGGGGCCAACAAATACATTTTAAGTATAGACTTTAAGGAAGATACAATTTGCTACCAATTCAGTAGAAGAAAGAATATTTTATACATTTTTTCTATTAAATATATTTTGATTTATAGTAACACCGAAACTCAAGGGTAAAATTTCATACTACCGAAGTAGTCATTTTTGTAGTGTAGTTAATTGCAGGCGGTCGAAAATAAATTCTCGCACAAGCTGACTTCTTCATGGCGTGACTGGAATTTTATGGGATTATGCTGCATGATAATAAATTTTGACATCCTAGTGATGCAATCTTTTCTAATCGAAAACGTATTTAAGAATTTCGGTAAACATTCAAGTAGGAGAGGTGAGTGTGGAGACGAGTTACTTCTGTAATCAATTTTTACCATGGCATCTTATTAAAACAGTAATTTCCACTCTCAACGCCCTTTCTACTCGCAAATGTATCTCACATCAACCGATAGTGTGCGTTACAACTAAAATCTGCAATTTTCCCACAGCAGTGGCCTTGCAGAAATGATGTGTAAAAGATATCGCGTACAAACCACCTCAGAAGTTATGCTGACTGTGGGAAATTCCCTAAAGAACTTTCTGCGTGCATTTAGGCAGTGCTTTTTCGGTAAGGCATGAATCCAGTGTTTAAAACTGCATATTCTGCACACCGAGGCAGGCTCCTGCGCTGGGTTCATGAACACGGTTACCAACAACTGAAATATTGGCTAAAATTGTGAAATGAATTTTCGACTAGCAAGGATAAATTAAAGGAGACTGTAACATTTAGTATTTTTGAGCATATTCAAAATCCATTTCAGACACACCACCAGGATGCCAACCTTTGAATTCTCCTCGTATAGCCACCTACAATAACTACACTCTGTAAAAAATTACAATAAAAGCATTAGTCATTTTTTCCTATTGGTTTTCGATGCCCATGTATATTTAACGTTAGAAAACATGTATTAGCGTATTCTTTCTTTTACCATTTGGCAGAAAACCACATCATTTTCAAATGTTATATTTAAAGGAAACCTAGTTTTCGGATTTTAGGTTTTGAAAGATTTCCGATTATGAGATCGTTTGGTAACGTGATTTGTCCATTCAAAAAGTAATGCGTCTGTCTATTTATAATGGTTTTCATTAAGTATGCAATGAAACACACAACTGATGTAAACTTTTATGAACAAAATGTGGTGTCTTGTAAATAGCATTGAAGAATGCGTGCTTTTCTTTGCACAGAACACATACGACTTGTACGTCGAAAACTCCTGAGGCAAACTCACAAGAAAATCGGAAAGTTAAAAAAGGCTTTACAACCCAATTATATCCCTCTTTTAAGTAAAATTTACAGAAAAATACTGATTTGATACCAAATGCTTGCCAGAACGAATATTTTTATTAACGTTTTCTATAAAATATATTTGAATTTATGGAAGCACTGAAAACCAATAAAACAAGTAGTTTTTATCTGATGTAGTGTTTCAGATGGCCAAAAATGCACTTATTTAAAAGCCAAGATCCGAATCTATCCGAGATATGATGTGATTGTGCCACGTGATTATCAATATTAGGACCCTACGTAACTACTCTTTCTAAAATCAAAATTCCAGTAGAACGTTTAGTGTACCATATTTTGCCGTCAGTTCCAGTGCAAATCCTAAATTAAACTGCTTTAAAACACAGACTTTTGCGTACGTTATGCTACAGCCCTGAGAAACTCGGAGCACAATCATGGAGTTTGCGATTTTAAAGGAGGTAAAATTTTAGTTTGAAAGCCTCGACTTTATTGGTCCATATTATTTGCCGTTTAAGCCTAATTATTGGGTAAGGGTGATCTATATGGCCCTCTAAACACATTGGGTAAGGTTTATAGTTCGGATGAACCGGCGCTGTCCATCTTCCTGTACGCAAGCACTGTACTAGATAAGGTAAATATTTGAGGCAGATGTTCCCAGGAGCTCATCGTCTTAGATAAAAACGGCAAACAAAAACAGCAATTATGGAGGGTAGGAGCCAATCAAATTGTAACTGCACGGTGCTCTCTATGCCAGTGCCAGATCGATATATCGATTAACTGGAGGCCCGGGCATCCATCACTTCACGGCTTGTCTTACTTTTGGTGTGTTCTAAGGTTCAGATGAATAAAGAACTTGTTCCAGTGATCGTAACGTAACTAGCGTCGTGCTTGTTTTTGTCTTCAACTTTTGAAGAACTTTTAGTAGTCAACTTCGTCTTTTTATAGCCAACCGAGCCCGAACTGAAGGCGGAACGGATGGAAAATGACCTTCTCGGTCTCTCCTCAAGTCCTGAATCCTCCCCAGGAAGCGAAGTTTGCTGTAGCACAGGAGATCGATGGAGATACAAACAGATCCTCTGATGCACCCAACAGTATTCTCCCTGCTCTCTCAACGGGAGCCATTTCGGCAATCACTGGCGTCTCCTGCTACGATGATGACGATGACATTGACAACGACGTCAATAATTACTATGCTAGCGTCAACGTGCAAGCACTTGTGACGGCAAACAATTGGCCTACAGCCGGTAGCACCGGTACAGACAACTGTTCATCGCAGCCAATCGAATTCCCCTCCGGATGTCTGTCTCTGCAACTGCCTGTCGGGCGCCCGGCGCCACCCAGTTTACCCAGCCTATCCCCAACTCGATCAGGGCCAGAAGAGGCGCAGGCGGAGAGGAGGGGGCGAGTGAGAGCTCTGTCTGAATCCTGCCAACCGCCCGAAGAACAGGGGGCTGTGGACACTAGTTGCCTGGTCTCTCCGATGCCATCCATGCTGGTAGCCCTGTCGGGGCCCTCAAACAGACGAATTCAGTCGGCTGCCCGCGTGCGTAGACGAAGGCGAAAGCAGTCAAAGCGTGCCGCGCCCAAAACTGCAAAACCGTCAGCCGCATGTGCCCCCACTCTCGAGGATCCTACTGTCAACGCCTACCTTCCCACCCCACCAATGCGCCGGTCGGAAGCGGTCGCTTTGAGCCGACCCGGGCGCCCAGTCTGCCGAATCCTCAGAAAGGTAGAGCGAAAAGGCCTTCTTTGTTTATTTTGGTACATGATCGAGTTGCTGGTTGCGAGCAGCTGAGGGAGATTTGTTGTAGGCGTGCTCTCCCCCCACCGGCCCCCACAGTTCTGGCAGAAAATGAATAATTTCGCTCAGGGATAACGGCATGGATGGCGTCAGGTAACTTCAAGAGAAAACGCGGCACTCCCTGCGTCGAGAGTTGGGAATCTTTAAAGGCGAGATTTGATTGTGGCTCCCAGGCACGACGGGCCAATAGGGACGGTGAGGTTGCGCTAACTTCTGAGGAAACTAGAGTTAGCTTTAAGGTTAAGGTTGGTGTTTAGTGTAGGGTCAGGGTTATGGTAACGTAACGGATGAAGATAGGATTTGGAGTAGGATAGGTTTTGTGGTTAAGATTTCGGTTAGGGTTAGGGTAAGGACACGAGAACCATTAAATTTCTTGAAATTTAGCGCAATGCCGTCTTTATCACGGAAGGACGTTTTACTTTCCCTGTTTTGCTGAGGACGGTACCAC
Source organism: Schistocephalus solidus (assembly GCA_017591395.1). Lineage (NCBI taxonomy): Eukaryota > Metazoa > Platyhelminthes > Cestoda > Diphyllobothriidea > Diphyllobothriidae > Schistocephalus > Schistocephalus solidus. The sequence continues at coordinate 82,363 of WEDG01000815.1, read as the reverse complement.
CGATAGTTCTCATTGTATGCAAGTGGTGATGCTCGGTGTGAAACCAAGACCTTAATCCTTCGTTGAAATGGTAGCGTCAGCTTTTGGTTGCAAGGATTTCTGGTCGTCATTGTTACAGTGGAAATATTCTGGGTTACTTCAGGACATGCGTCCTTAGAATGCATTCGTGGCATGTGCATCCAATTATTAAATGGATTCTGTCGATTTTTGCGTAAACGACTAAGAAACTTTGCGTTATTTCAGCTTTTGGTAAGGAGGACTTGTATGGCTGCCTAATCAAGACACAAGACTATGCGCCACTCGCAATGCATATGGCTTTGAGTTCAATTGTGTGCAACTTAAGTTTAGGGTTATGATTAAGGGTCATATATAGGTGTGGGTCATATATAAGGTCAGGAATATGCTAATAGTTGGGGTAAAGGTTCGTTTTAATTGTAGGATTTACGATTAGTGTAGGGCTTGTGTGATCATTAAAGTTCCAGTTTTGTTATATATTAGGGTTTGGATTGGGGTGAGGCCACGGGAAGGTTAACTGCGAAATGGCCATTTTTTGAATACACACTATCTCTTCTACCTATAATCATATATTTTGTAGACAAAGGCATGTAATAAGCTCCCGCTTAAAACCAGATGACAACCGTATCCACCCTCAGTAAAGTTGGCTCTGTGTCGAATTCTATGAAAATTATGGTAATTTCTAAGGTAAGGTTCATATTTAGGGTTAATTGAAGGGAAGACGTTTTGGGAGGGTTTTCGTTAAGATTGGAGATATGGTTGAGGATTATTTTATTGATCCTGTTAGGATTCGGACACCGGAATATAAATAAATAAATTTTTATTTTAAGCGCCCTGGGCACTATCAAGATTCATTTAAAGCTGAGTTCAAATAAGGACAATTCGAACTTTGGTGCTCAGTGTGAGCAGCCAGGTATATGGGAGAATTTACTATCTGTAATTATGGATAATAAACCGGCAATCTATCGTTCTTATGCAAAATTTTACAAATTTTCGAAAAAAGGTGAGCTCAGAACGAAGCAGTGAAAAAAAACGCCTACAAGGATAATGGGAACGGAGTTCAATGGGCCCCTACTTATAAAAAACAGTGCATGATAGAGAAAACCTGCAGAGTAGGTTGCTTTTGAGCATTAGTTGAGACTTTAAAGAAGTCCCACCAAGTGAGTACGAAGTCGTCAGAATAGGGCGCACAGGGTGCAAGTTCGCATGTGAACCCCGGCTGGGAAGATCGACAATGCACGTGAGCCTCGGCATCTCGGTAAACAGGATGGAATGTTGGTGATGTTTAGAGGCAAACGAAACGAAGGGGAGGAACATGGGCACATGAAGCATCGATACGTAGTTTGCAAACAGTCTCCTAAATTCCCAATGGTCCTTGCTGGGGATCATGGAGTTAGCGCGATCAATAACAGTCCGCTTGGACTCCAAAAGCGAGGAGCTGTGACATAGACATGTGGCAACCGAATAAACTTCCAGTAACCGGTGAAAGCTGACAAATACGTCATCATCGTCCACAGATTGCTTAGGGTCGTAAAAGCCGCGAAGATCATCGCTGCATGGGGACGGGGACAACAGTGGTGAATTTTTCAACAAATTAAAAACAGTGAATTGTAAAAATTTAAGTTTGGGATTTCAACAAATCAGCCTGCATTATTTGACCTTAAATCCCAGGAGGACCCTCTTCGAAGTCCAGAATTTGAGTTTCCAGCAATGACACAGCCAATAATGACTGTATACTTCCTGATTTTAGATGCGTTTATAATTTCAATTTGAATATTGATACCTTAGGCAATTATCTGAGGTCTGCAGTAAGATTATTCCACAGGAATGCATAGTTTGATGCAAAAAAGAGGGGGCGATTAGACATAGAGTCAGTGAAATAACCATCGAGGACTTATGTGTGGCAAAGGACCGATCAATTGGGGTGAGGGCATCAAAATATGCCAGAGTACGGCTGGAGTTAATGCGAAACATAAAGTATAGACCAGCTTCGAGTCTTCAAACCCATAAAAATTTATGGTTCACCAAATTACATCTCTCAGTATACGAACTGCTGGACCCAACACGGTGAAATATTCTCCGAGTAAAGATGCTCTGAACATTTTCGAATTTGCTGCGGTCACGGGCATTTAGTAGACCAATGAGGGGGCAGCAATATTCCAGGACAAGACAAACAAACAGGTGATCAAGTCTACGTTTTTTTCCAGGAAAGAAAATGTTATGTGATAGGAACCCACGTAGCTGAGCAGCCTTTGCAGCGATACAATCTGCATGAGATGATAGAGTGAGTTCATTTGTATAAGTTAGGCCAAGGTCCTTTCGAGTGGAGCATTCGAAGAGTGGGCTATTTTGAAAGATAATTTGGCCAGGAAGCTTGACAGGGCCAAAACACATGAAACTGCACTTGGACGAATAAAACTTTATCTGCCACTTCGAACTCTATTGCAACAGCGTAACTAGACCAGAGTTAATCTCATAAACGTAAATATTTGCGGGTTCCTTCAAATAATAATAAACACACTTAAGTTCCTTTCAATCTGATGTATACACCTGCAGAAACTTTTTAAACTTCTCGAACCTATGTGAAACAAGTAACTTGCCTTTCAGCAAGGATACATCGACCTGCCGATGGCTGTTTGACTTGAAATGTTTTGAGCAAATTTACCTTTTCTGTTCATTTTTATCAGGTGCCCTGCGGAGCAGAATAAGGTAAATGAAACAGCCAATAGTCGTCAAACTTAGGCAGGTGTGAGTAGTAATTACTTACCGTGGAAATTGATAGCAATAAGGGAACCAAAGCTTGAAGATCATTACCGACAACGGCAAGGGAGACCGAACTGGCCACTTCTGGCTTATTAGCTGTCACCAGCCAACTATAACAAACCGCCGGGGCTCACAGCCGTGATCTGTTGCATAGAAATGCAAAGCTCTAACCCACTACGCAAAGGGTTCGTTGTTCTGTCGGTTTCGATCGAAATATGAACATTGCTGGATGGACGCTCACCGATCGCTTACGAGACTCCCTCGTCAAGTTCTGCCTTGGGGCTCACTCTCGAGCCCCACCAGCAGTCGCATCGTGGTTACTATTATTAAAGGCAAAATAAAATTACTGATAAAGGCAAGTTGGACCGCGATGGCCACTTCTGCCACTTCTTGCCATCATCAGTCAGCCAGACCCAACCCCAAGACGAGTGAGTCCCTTAACAGGTTGATGAGCGGCCAGGCAGCGGTGTTACTATTCTCAATCGAAACCGGCAAAACAATGGGCCCCTGGCACAGTGGGCTAGAGCTTTACACTCTTAATCCACAGGTCGTGGGTTCAAACCTCCGTTTGGGCACAACCTGGGGTTGAGTAGGGCTGATTGATGATAGATAATGAACCAGAAACGGCCATCGCAGTCTTCCTTGTCCTTGTCAGTAATGTTCTTCTGCTTATAATAATGCTAACCGCTTTTCGACTGCTGTCGGGGCTCGAAAGAGAGCCCCAAGGCAGAGGAGAATGAGTACGCTCCGTAATCGATCGGTGAGCATCCATTCACCAATAAACAAGAGGTTCGTAGGACCACCATGAAAAGGCAGGTCATTTCAGTTGGGTTTGAGTGGAAGCGAATGATGTGTGTGGCCCATCAGCCGTCGTAGCACCCATTTTTTTGGCGACGTGTGCTAGCAATGCTCTCTTGGTTGATTTTGGTCCAAACAAAGGCATATGTCCTTAGTTTGACATTGAACAAGTGAAACTTAATGACTTTCTTCATTATAAGGTGGGACGTTAGCATTCCCAAGCAACGACATCAATCTAATGTTCTACGCAGTGGACGCGTGGTGAGGCTGACTTGCGTGGCATATACCACACTCTCTCCCTTTTTCTCTCCTCCAGCTGGCTGGGAAGACAATGATCAGATGACCAGGGCTAGACGCGGATGCGGTTGCTGAAAATGCTCAGTAGCCAATGTACGCGTGCTACACATGCTCTGGTTCACACTAAAGATAAAAGGCCTTAAGAGAGCGATTTGCATCTTACGTGTCGGAGGGTGTCGTGCACACTTCAGCATAAAGGATCCATTGCAGCCTGACTTTCAGTCCAAAGAAGGACCAGGTTATTCTGTCAGGAAGCTTTCAATATGCCAGTCCTCTGTGAAGCCTGATAAACATTTGTTGTGGACCATTCGGAGCTCGTATAGTTATTCTCCGCATCTCCAGAACAGCCCAACACTGAATATTCCTTCTCGTACTCCGGCGTTATTCTGACCGCGGAAAAGCCCAACACAACTAGATGTGCCTTGCAGACTCACCACCTGTCACACGATTGTTTTTGTAATCCCGGATTCCAATGCTTAGGCATGATCGCCGAAAGGAGGAGCACCGCACCCCAGAAATCGATGGAGTTGACTGTTGCTAGTTGATATCTTACTGTGAGGTGCGACTCATGGAGTTGAATTTGGCATTAAACCTCTTCACCAGAACTACTGTTAATGAACCAGCCGAGGTGGGCACACAAACACGAACCCCACAAGATCAGAATGTGTGCAGCGCTCTTCAGTCTGGACCGTACTTTTTGTCCGAAAATTCAAACATAATGTAAGGGTAACGAATGAGCCTACAACCGCACTTAGTAGTCACTTTGTTGTAGTCATGAGTACGCTGGATGCATCCCATTGGGTGGGTATAGAGAGGGTTATGTGGTTGGTTGGGCAGTTCACAAATAAGTAATGTTGCGGATATCGGTATGGAATGAAGTTGAGTTTAGTATTGGGAGCCGGGTTTACCATGTAATTATCTTATATTATGCTTACTGAAACGATTCAAGTAGCCATAATTATGCTGGCTTGAATTCTTCTGGGAGTTATCTAAATTCAAACTTCCCAAACAAACCCCCTAACCTTTCGCCATAGCTGCCAAGAGAATAACAGCCTACTCTTTGTTCGATAATTTTGTTTCGGTGTTCTGCTTCGTAAAACACGGCCCAATTAAATTACCATTTCCCAAACGATCGTGCCACGAAGCAAGATATGGGCAATGGTCTACCTTAGTTGCCTAGGCCTTATAATGAGATGCCACCCACTCATCTACCGTTCAACATCTTTTCAGTATGGTTTGTGTGATCCCACTTTTTATTCAGATGACATTTCTTTGGTTTCTTTTCTCAATGCCACCTAATGAATTAATTGAAATTCGTCCAAAACCCACAGATCGTCTGTTCAAAGGTAAGTTCAGACGCTCCCGGTGATGCAAAATTTCATAATCACAACAGGAAAGTATAGCAGGCTTAGGCAATTTGTTGAATTAAATGGAATCTCTTAAGGAACGGGTGAGGACAGCTGGTATAATAAGTGTTTCTTATTCTGCAGAAACTGGTGCCGCCCTATCATGATCGCACTTTCCACCTGGCAAAAGAACTCTCAATGACCGAACGCACCTACGTGAAGTCTTTGCGTCTCCTACTCATGGTAGGTCTAAAAAGCAAAATGTATCTTTTTTTTGCTATTTCTGACTTGACCCAAAGTGACGAAAACTACTGGAAAAAGCAACTCCTTTGAGGGATCAGAAGTTTCCTCCTCTGCCCCTATGAAGACGGAATTTCTTGGATTGAAGGGAGTCGTGCAGGTCTCGCACCGGGTGGGAATTTAACGTGCAAGTTGAAAACTTTGGCGTATTAAAGTGTGTGTGCGTGTGTACCTACACCACCTATCTGTGGAGCGTACGGTGGACCTCGTCAAAATCGACATTTGAACTATCGGTTGTGTGGCATCACGTGGTAGATGCGTTGGACCAACTTGGGGCCACATCAGCGCTTGGCAGGCGTTATTCGGGTTGCGCTCCCATAACAAATGCCGAACATGGAGGAGATGTGGTGGCACGGCTAGGAGCGTCTAGGGCCTAGGAGCCCCGGCCACGCCAGCCACCTGCGCCCTCTCCCATCTCCGGTCTTCTTGACTCTGTCTTGACACCGGGCTCAGTTGGGGGCGGAGGAGAGAGTGCGATAGCTGCAGCGCAGGGCTACTTTCACTTTAAACTAAATCAAGCGCATGTCACCGTACCTACAACACCCTGTTGTGGAGTGTACGGTTGACCTCGTCGAAATCGACTTTCGAACTATCGTGTGTGTGTGTGTGTGTGTGTGTGCCTAATTTAGATCACATAGAGGCCAAAGTGCCATCACCGGTTGACAAACAGGCTCAAATAGCCGACTGGTGCCTTGAAGAGAAAAGATGAAAAGAGCCCTAGGTTGGCACTAGACCCTTCTTAACCGAACGACATTACCGACCAACACAAAGGAGACTGGAATAGCAATTGCTGACTTATCAGCCGTCATAAAGCAACCATATCCAACTCCAGGTACAGCAACCCCTGGGGTTTGAACCCATGCCCTGCTGGTTAGATTTCCAACGTCCTAACCACTGAGAGCCCAAAGGTTACCATATATTTCCTTTTTTAGTAATCTCTGAAGGACCAGTCGTGAAGCATACGTGAAGGTTCGCCGTGGAAAAAGCACTAGGGATCGTTGTCTTCAGATATCGTCTCCCTAGTTCACTTGTTGCATCCACTACGAAGGGCAGTCTTATGAACACGTCCTTCTTTTCTGCAGTTAGAGTGATAGACTTTGAGGTGCGCTCCCCAATATTTCCGAGGATATATCGGTGGGGTTTTCGCCTAAACAGGACACGGGAACGAGAACCACCCACCCATTGTGATAAATTTCATTCTAACACGAATCCTAACATAAAACTAAGCTGTCAGCATAATCTAAACCTAAACCCCACAGTTAACATGAACCCAAACCTTAACCCGACTCTTAACTCTGACCTTCATCTAAATAATTAGCCTAATGTTTTTGGAATTTGGCGCAAAGCCGCATTCATTGTGGGTGGTTTCCGTTCCTAACCAATGAATCTCCTGGGTTTCCGTTTTCACAAAGCGTGTGTTGCAGTTACTGGAGCTCTGCTTCAACCGTTTCAAGAGAGTAGATGCATCGCACTCTAGGTGCCAGTCCCTGGACTAAATTTTATGTTATTTTCGGGGGAACATATCTATGAAAAGAAATGTACTGTCCCGTCCAGTTTTTCTTTCGGAATACTTTACACTGGATTGACCTGTCATGAAAACGGATACCCAGAGAGATTCATCCTCCGAAAAATTAGGGATCGCCCCAAAACGCCTGCGAACTAAAATGCATAAAAGAAAGACGTGTTCATAAGACTGCCCTTCGTGGGGGACGCAAAAAGCGAATTAGTAAGCCGACGTCTGAAGACAGCGATGATGAGCACTTTCCCGCGGCGAACCTACGGGTATGCTTCACGAATTCTCCCCTCCTACATGTGGGGGGTAAATATCGACTCCCCTTGAAGGTCATATCGATATGCATTTATTCGTGCACTTGCTCTTCTGGAGCGGGATAAAGTGGCTGTAGAACGAGGCACCTGGAAAATAGGATACATGGACACAGACCAGCCTGGCTAGGCAAAGGTCAAATAAGATCGCTTAGTAACCCTGTCAACCCCTCATGTTTCCATCACCCTTATAATTGTACAAGCTTAATGAAGAATTACCAAAAACTTTGTGTTTGTCAACTGGAAGTTTCAAGTTTAACATGGGAATTTTCGCAGGACGTCTTTTTATTTACCTTACGTATCGATGTTTTCTTAGGCACTTTGTAACCAATTGGGAGCTCAAAGGCATTCGCCTATCTTTCCCTTAATAAAACTTAACTGAATTCATATATATATTGTATTGTATTGTAGCCATCTCTGGAGGATCAGTCGACCGAGGCCTCGAAGTCCCTCCTGCTCCGTCTAATTTCACCCATTTACGAGACTCACGTGGCCATTGCCAGCGCCGCGTTTGCCCGTCTAGTGGCCTGGGAGAAGGCCGCCGTCGCGGCGGCGGCAGCACGCACCCGTTATCAGTTTGCCGTGGCCAATGCTCACCAGGAGCAGAGGCGAAGACGTGAGCATGCACTGCGTCATATGCAGGCCCGCCTTCTTGAGGTATCCGGTCGTTCTGAGGAAGCAGCCTCAACGCAACAGAGGATGCCCACCCTTTCTGTATCCTCTTCCTCTTCCAGTAAGGACAAAAGCTGTCGTTTTCTGTCCCTGGTTTTAGGTGTGAGAGAGCACTCGGGCTAACATTATCTCTTTTTACTCCACACGTTGCAGACTCTGTCAGTGGTATCCCAAGATCCGCCTCCTTTAGACACGAACTACCAGCCAGCGAGGTGCCTGTACCCGCAGCCTCATCGGGTCAGGTGTCCGCGTCATCACGCTACCTCGTGGTCCTGTCTTCACCATCCTCAAGCTCTGAGGAGGAGGATGCGATGGCAGCAGGCGACTGTCAGTCCGGCTGTCTAGGTCATGACTTCTCCTCCAATTCCTGTCCTCCCTATTTAACTCCCTGTTCACCCACGATCAGCTGCGCTTCCGCTCACGTTTGCTCCGAACGAATACCCTCGGTAACCGAAGCGCATAGCCAAGAAAGGCATCGAATACGACACGATGAGCTGCCCTCCGCAGAGGTGGAGCTACGAGACACAACGCGGTGTCTAGCGGGGTTGGCTCGCATCGCCGATGTCTACCAGGAGTCTCTGACGAGTGTGCTGCCACTCTACGACGTCTACATGACGAATTTCTTTCGCCTTTTGATGGAGAGTGGCAACGCGGGATCAGTATCAGCGCAGGCTGGGGGAATCGGAAGCCTAACTATGCCGTCGCCATCGGCAGACCATGACGACACGAGGGTAAACTATCCGACGAAATCCGTGGAGGGCGATTGCATGTCAGATGATGTCAATTTGCCCATGAAACTGCCACTGCCATCCACACAACTGTTATTGTGCCAGCCGGCCCGGCGACTGCGATGTCTCCTAAGTGCTTTCATCCGGCTTTCAAATCTCTATCCAGAGGATCATCTTGATCGAGCGGACTGCATCCGTATGACCTTGCTTTCCCGTATTTTTTGCATAAACTACAGTCAGTGGGGTATCGCATTAAAAGTTAACTGCAATTATGCAGTATTTTAACGTGTAAAGAGGATTACTTATGGTGGCTTCCAATATTTAAGGCCGTCAAATGCGTAACTTACCGGCCGCCCTCGAAGGATTCCTCATGTCATGAAATGTCAACCAAAATTCTGAAATTATCTTTTAATTTTAAAAAATTACTTAATTAGGATTGCTAGATTGATTATTGATTGATTGATTATTGAGTTCAGTCACGGTAGGATTTCGGCTTTTGAACAAGTTTCTTTCTGGTCGCCTGCAAAAATTATACTTGTAAAAAATGTCTAATTAAGTAGTATCCAATTTTATCATTCATTTTCTATGCTCTTATTAATTCAAATATAGTTTGCAGCAAACATCCACAAAATATCCTTTCTTGTACGCGTTTGGTAGCTAAGTACATCTTCAAATTTTACGTTTGAATAAAAGATATCTTTTGGCTTTACAATAATTTTCTAAATTGCTGAATAATGTTGAACCTTACCGGCCGTTGGACTTCAATTCAAGGTTTCCAGATAACATTCTGTTTACATTCCATTTACGAAAACTCACACATTTTTTTACGCTACAAGGAAGAAGTCACATAGTTATCATAAAATTGTGTCATGGATATAGATCGTGTTATAAACTTTATAGGCAACGTTAATAAATTGAATGATACGATGTATTATAAATGAACGTTTCACGGTCTTAAAAAAATTAACAATTGAAACTTTTTTAACAATTAAACGATACGCTTTCTTCAAGCATGAAATTTGAAGAAGGCGTAATTGACTACCAAACGAGTACAAGAAACAGTATTGGTGTACATGCTTTCTATATAATATATTTGAATGAATAAGGCATTGAAAATCCACGAGAAAAATGCATACTACTTAAGGTGCCATTTTTACAGGGTTTGGTTTTTTCCGAAGGTAAAAAGGAAGCTCGTTAAAAAAAGGGCTTCAAACATCAATGGAAATTTATGCATATCACATACAGTAGATTCCCTATGTCATGAAATGTCAACCACAATTCTGAAATATGCTTTCGATTTGAACAAATTACTTAAGTAGTTTTGTTAGATTGATTATCCTGCAGTACAATCCCACGATATTTCCGTCTTTAGAACAGGCTTCTTTCTGACCGCCTGCAAAAGGTATAATGTGTAAAAAATGTCTACTTAGGTAGTATGTACTTTTCGCATTGATTTTCGCTGTCCTTAAAAATTCCAACATATTTTATAGATAACATAAAATTCGCTTTCGTATACTACGCTGGAAGCACATTGTACCTTTTTTACATTTCTTACTTAAAGAATGGGTATTTTACGGGTTGAAGAATTATAAGATTTTCGAAACCGTTAAATTTTCATTCATAATACCCGTCATTTTATAAAGGTGGCTTATTATGTATACAACATTTTCCACATCTATTGCAAAATATTATGAGAAATGAGTGACTTCTTCCTCAAAGCGTAGAGAAATATGTTATCTTCGTTATGCAGAATATATGCAGCATATAGTTTGCAAACCTTGATGGTTCAAAATACGAAACCTTTTTAAACCGTAGGATACCCTTTCTTTTAGTTTAAAATTTAAATATGACACAATTTTCAACAAAATTAGTATAGGAAAGCAAATTTAATGTATGTTTTCTGAAAAAAATATAATGAAATTTATAAGAACAGTGAAAATCAATGAGAAAAAATACATATTAATTAAGTTGTCATTTTTAGAGAGTATACTTTTTCCAGGTGGTCAGAAAGAATCTCGTTCAAAAGATGGCATCCTACTGTGACTGAAATATCTGTGGATTAGGCGGTAGGACAATCAATCTAACAGCACAGCGGCTAGTCATAGAATAAGCAGATAAATATTGCCAGCAAAGACAAGGGAAACTGGAATGGTCATTTCTGGCTTAATAGCCGTTATCAGTCAGTCAACGAATGCCAGTATTCCAGATCTAATCCCCCAATACAACGGGCCCGTGGCTCAAGGGTTAGTGCATTGGACTTTTGAGCAATGGGTCGCGGGTTTGAGTCTCGGATGGTGCATCAACTGAATTGGGTATGACTGGCTGATGACGGCTAATAAACCAGAAATGGCCATTCCAGTCTTCCTTCTCTTTGCCGCAAATATTCATCTGCCTAATCCTTATCATGTATACCCAATTGTCGATCTGGGTTTGTGAGGTCAGTGTACTTTCTGGTAGACTGGGAATTCGTAGGCCATGATTCAAGCTCCTCGCTGCCCCCGCAGGTTTCAATTCTAGCGAGAATTTTTGCCTCATCGAACTTGAATGTGTGGTAGGGTCTCGGTGCTGAGACTCAGTTTAGCCAAAGCAATCAGCCATCCGGGGACCATGCTGTGAATACCTTTTCCAATGCCAATGTTGGCCTACCTCCAACAAGGGAGATGAAATTTTAACGAACGGCCACCCTCGAGGAAGGGGAAAATCATAACGATTGCATCTTTTAAACACTGCAACTTCCTGCGCAAAGATTCCCCTTACCTGATGCCGTCCCTGAAGATGGTTTCGAGTGGGAATCCGAAACGTCAGGTCAATAAATTTCTTTTCGAAACGATCGCGTCTACTTCTTTTCAATTACAACCTGGGACTTGCATTTTCACTTTTATCGGCAAGGTAGGGACTCTCTTAGCAGATGAATATTTCCACAAAGACAAGAGAGACTGGAATGGCCATTTCTGGCTTAGAAGCCATCATCAGCCAGTCATACCCAACCCCGGGTGGTGCACAACCCGGGATCGAAACCATGACCCGTTGATCAGAGGTTCAACGCTTTAAAAATTGAGCCACGGAGGGAGAGAGAGAGAGAGGAAGATAATGAACGAGGGAGAGAGAGAGAAAGCAATACGTTTTATTTAGAAAGTAGAATTGCAAACGTTTTAGCAAACATGCCTCCATTCACTGTTGATAAGATTGGTATGCAAAAGAGATCAACGACGAAAAACAGAAGGTATATAGTAACCGAAAGCTGCATCTGTCCGGATCATGAGCAATTGTCCATGAATGTGTCACATAATTGTGCCAGATTTTATTCTTAACCATGCAGGCGTTATTTGCAAATGACCTTCTTATCGTATTAAATATTAACAAAGAACGGTAAATAGCACTATCTAATGAGAAAAATGAGCCAGCCCGTGTACATAAAAGAAAATTCCCATGTGAATGGAGGAGAAAGAAGTGGTGGCTCACATTCAAAAGCTGTCATTATTTCTGATTTGGTAACACTCAGAAAGCAACTAATTTATAAACTTTCTGTCTGCACTCAAGGAAAAAACTTCTGGACTTCTTTTTTGGAGGGGATTATCGCTATTGAAATCGCTGAACTAATATGTCGTGTATTCTGATTTCTGCTCCGCTAGTTCTTATAACACAACTACAGAAGACGATATCAAAGTCAGAATGCATATACAGGGCTGCTGAAGCATACCTCCTGGCCTCAGAATTCTGTCCTGATCTACGCTACTTACATTTCCCTGCGCCATCTGTCCACATCATGAACGGAGAGAGGACCTTCAGCCCGGATGATCCACTAGTTAATCAGAGAAATCTGCGTGACTTCTTGTCCTTCATCGCGCGCTCGAATGAAACCTCCAGCCTGATAAGGGTTGGTTTCCTGCAGAAACTCTCTAAACGCGGTTTCCAGGCTCGCATGGCACTCCTGTTTTCAGACCGCCTGGTTTGCTGTGGCCGGGCCTCTGGATCGCGTTCCATCCGGCTAAAGGTGACTTATTTTTGCTCATTTTTTGCGGAGTTACGCTGTCCAAAACGACCCCGATGTGTGTTTATACTTTCCTCTTCTTATCTGTAATCAAAAGATACGTGGCAGCATATCCCTTCGCAATGCGCGCCTTGAGCCGCGAATGGTCCCCTCGGCGTCTTTCTGCAGTGCCACCGGCTCTTATCCCGACTGCCTTGACTCAAATACGCGGCGTGCGTCGGTAGGAGACGGTGGGAAAGGACCAAGAACTCCTAACCCCGCTGGTCACTACAGGCACTGCTTTACTCTCCTTGGTGTGGCCGAGGAACTGGACTGCGTCACCTTCTCCTCCTGTTGCTTGCTGACTGAAATTGCTACCACTGGCATGCCTTCCAGACCTCGCACAGTCCACCGAGTGCGGAGGTTCGTATTTGCGGCACCCTAGTGAAGCTCAGAAAGAGTTTTGGTTGGCTGATATCTCAAAGGCCCTCAGCAGAGTGGAGAGCGGAGAGGGTAATCGAACGCCAGATCAGCAGCAACGGCATCACAGTATCGACGCGCTCATAAACCCGGTTGATGGTGAGACCACATACATACTCTTAGTGTGAAATCGCGTTAAGTACTAATGGCAGAATTTTGAGTGATCTCTTTCGTCCCAAATTTATAAGCTCAATGCACGTTACATCCTACATTCACATTTGGTTGTCAATTCGATCATTCGGAATGAAATCGCAAGTCACTTTTCCAAGGAACGCACACTGGCTTCGGACTGGGATACTTCCAGTCACCTTTGCAAAACATATGTGTTCACGTAGTTTCAGATTTACATGCTGAATATGTTCTCGAAAAAATTCTCAAGATAGGAAGTTCTGCAGTAGTTCTGCATATATATAGATATATATATATATATATATATATATATATATATATATATATATATATATATGATAGTATGGGGCTCACCGATCTGCTTAAGGAACATGCATGTTCCGTTGTGCCCTGGAGCTCAGACTAGAGCCCTCGCAGGCGGTCGCATAGCGACATGTAGCATATGATAGAATGGAACCGACAGAGACAAGGGAGACCGGAATGGCCATTTCTGGCTTATGGTAGAGCGTTCGACTCAAATACCAAAGGTCGCGGGTTCGAATCCCAGGTGTGCCACACTTGGATTGGGTATGACTGGCTGATGACGGCTAATAAGCCAGAAATGGCCATTCCGGTCTCCCTTGTCTTTGTCGGTTCCATTCTATATATATATATATATATATATATATATATATATATATATATATATATATATATATATATGGTAGTTTGGCGCTCACCAATTGTTATGTTCAGTTCATACCTCTCGTCGTGTCTTCTAGTCGACCTTATAATATGTATCCGCCTGGTGCAAGCGAAAGCTGATAAACCTAAACGGCCTATCGAAGCGGGCCACAAATTACATGGTCTCAACCAAATGTGCCAGACTTTTATAAGGGCGGTTTGGATGTCACATCAGTGAGGGTCGTAAAAGCCACGTTAACAAGGATCCATTGCAACCTGACTTTCAGGCATCTAGTTTGTGGAGCATACGGTGTACATCGTCGGACTACGGCGGCCAAACTGATGTGTACCCCCTAAATTGGCCACATCGTAGATGCGCTGAACCAACACAGGGGCCAGGTGTTATTATTCTGGGATGCGGTCCCACAACAAATGCCGAACATGGAGGGTGCGCGTGTCCCGCATGCGCACAGGTAGATGCAGGCACTCCCACTCCGTGGGAGATTATTTATCTGGGGCCGACACCACCTCCAGTCTTCTTGACTAAATCTTGACACCGGGTACAGGCGGGTAAGGGTAAAGAGAGTGCGGTAGATGCAGTGCAAGTCTTCTTCTACTATTTTTTTAAACCTTATCCACGCACAAGTCTTGCGGAGCACATGGTTGACCTCATCGGAATCAACGGTTGAACTGTCGAGGATACATTAAACCCTACTGACCACGACATAGCCTGGTAGTTGGTTGCCATTTCTAATGAACACGGATTCGAGCCACGTCAGACAAACTGGGAGGATATCTGCCGCTAATTCAATGCGTAGAAGCCATATCTTCCGTTCGACCTAAGTTACCTGTATTATTCACAGTACATAACATTTCTCATGAAACGCGATGAAGGAAATTGCGATGAGCAACTGTCAAAAGCTAAAATAATGCTGCGCACTTTATTTATTCTCCTAGCCCATTCCGCAAAATGCCCTTTTCACCTGCAATCTATGTTTAAAAATGTTATTTCGTCAAAATGCTTACAAAATTGGGTGGAACTCTGCATTACCGTTTAATCCGGAGGTTTCCTGAACTATAATCTACCGTAGACTAAGTTCATGCATACGCACATGTTTTTCTATGAAAAGAGAGTAAGCTCAACTCGAAAGTTTTACGGAAGTTACCGCTCTTGAAAGTTGATTTTTTTCTCCAAATAAATCAGCTTAAGCAGGCAGCAAGCAAACAGTATATTTTTCGAAACTTCAACATTCTCTCGATGTTGAAAATCAAGGTTTTCACATCTATGCGCTTTAATGGCCTAAAAGGCAGTAAAAACGGCTACTGGACATCCATTTGTTAACCTTCCTGACATTTTTCTGCCCTTCACGAATACGGTTATATCTTTCTGCCCCTCGGCTCTACACCAAAAGCTAAGTTAAATTTGAAGCATGTGGTGAAATAATTTTTTTACTGATCTAGTTTCAGTTACTGAGTAACTTAGAAAAGAAAAGGGCAGAAGATAAGCAGTTTTCACAATCTATTAGTATTTATTTGGCTACGCCTAAAAATAAACAAACATAGTGAAAAGGGCTTCAATTTAATTTGAAAAGTGAATTCTTTCATTTGCAGCATAAAATTATCATTAATCTTCGGGGAAGTGGACAAACGGTCATCTTTCCCGATTTTTATCTTGAAGTGAGCTTTGGAAGAAGGGGGAAGAAGCCCATTCTCGTGAAAATATTAACTTTTTGCCACCTTTATAATTACACTTATTCTGATTGGATAGTTGTGTGCGAAATTCTCCAAAGGACTGTGGCCAAGGTAGTCTACTTGTGCTTATGTATCTACCCTTTTCTGTATGGGCAAGCTTTTGGTACATTTAAAACTTAAGTTCACCCTTTTAAAGCGATTTTGACCTTTTCGGAATATTCTGTCTTTAAATGTTGGTATTTCTAAACGACGTACTTTTATATCTATTATACCTTTTGTGTTTTTAATTCACTTAAAATATTCCATTATTGTTTGAAGACTTTGGTTCATTTTTTCCTGCCGGTTTGCGAGTGATTAGTAATCTTTCTTTAATATCCGGCAAGTACAGGTAAGTGCCCTAATAAGTGTGCGGCTTTACAAATATATTGATGATCGTGAGAGGGGTCTGGACACTAACCGTCGTCTTGGAATCTGCTATGTTGCTTTTTTTATCATCAAATTCGTTTGCATTTTGGTGCTCTTTCAGTGGATTAGCATGCTTCTGTTTCCAGGATGTTACTCTGAGGGGACTTTGAATGACAACCGGTCTGTAGGTGTCCAAAGGTCCGTGTCGACGACGGAGATTGCTACCCACCAAGATAACGATTTGGATATGTGCGACGCATATTTAGGTCTCCTGGGGCCCCAGATCACACGCTCAGCAAACTCTCCTACGCTGCAACCCGTTGCTCTACGTGTGTTGGCACCGAAGACTCACTGTTTCCCTAGACAGTGTTCTCAATGCAAATGAGGTGAGACACACTATTGAATAAAAATCAGTAGCACTCTATAATAACTCTAATTATTTTTGTTATCAAAATGCTTTTTATTCACAGTGCGAACTCAGTGGCCATCTGCTGCGAAAGTTCAAGAACAGCTGTGGTTGGCAGAAGCTCTGGACCGTCTTTACCGACTTCACACTGTTCTTCTACAAGTCTGCTGATGACCCTACACCCCTCGCGTGTTTACCCCTCCTGGGTTACTGCCTTGAACCAGCGCAGCTTTCGGACCACGACATCCGGGCTCACAAACCAGATGTTTTGCAGCTCTCTTACAAATCCCATGTCTACTTCTTTAGGACTGATGGACCCATATCCTTTCAAAGGTAATTACTACCCTTTTATCCGTCCCCATGAGCAGGCTACTGTCTCTTGATTGTAAGCGAGTCTTTTTACTGCTCACTCTGGATATCGGCCGCAGTTCCTAGTAATCGAAGTGTGAGGTACGCACGTGCAGTCAAGACGGGAATTTCAAGTGGTCATCAGCATCACATCATCGACAGGCCGTAAGGCTGAGTCACGCGCAGCGCTGGTGTTCAACTTATAAGGGGTGCAAAATGTCCCAAAAACGGGAGGGACGAACGGTCACGCTGGCGACTCCCAGAATAGACCGCCCAACCTCCATTTTAAACCATTGCATCATTTTTTTCGTTTATTTTATTTTCTTTAGATGGTACACTGCTCTCTCCTCCGCCCTGCATTTCCTGTCAGTCAACAAACAGTTTACCGAGTCCGACTGATTGCTCATATTGGTTGCCCAACCATCCAACTGATGTTTGGATTTGCTGGGCATTTCTCATGTCTTCCCCTGAAGCGAGGAATTCCGCTTTAGAGCAGGCAATGCACCGTGACCGCGGCTCAAGGTTCTTCAGCTGCCGCCCATCTATTCATCAGTGGATCCGGTTCCTGAAAGTTATGTTTGGCAGTGACCTTGACAACTGAGCAGTGCTCCTATCTAAGTTATCTCCTCACGTTAAGTGCCTTGTGAATTATTACAGTCTGATTGAACTTGAGATGTTTTGTTTGTGCTTTCTGCGGAGCTCTTTGTCTTGACTTCCGACATGGGATGTTCTCCTCTGTCCCTGTTTAAAATGCCAGATTAGAAGCTAACGGCTTTGCAGAACAATAGCCCTGCGTATTTATTTCTGTAATAATACAGAATTTTTCTATACAGTGGCATGAATTTGGAAGTTTAGAGCGCCTATTCCTTGAGTAATAACAACCTCGGGTTATATATTCAGGGGTCACCTAAACAGCAAATAAATGTTAATAGTTTTGATGACCCAATACTACACGTACGCGAGTAATGTTTCTTAGAATCCAATGATTAAAAGGAAACAAGGCATTACTTACAAATAACAAGATATTTGGAGGGATAGTGCATGGTCTCCGATAAATCTATTAAAACCTTACCGTAGTTTTTTGGAGCAGTAAATATTTAATCCTTGACTGAAATATTATCATACTCGTTTGTTATATGGAACAAGCACATTTTGCTGAACTACTTAATTTCTGAGACACTAGGGGCTTTGTTACTGAACTTGCGTTCCCACATGAGTTAAAATTTGGGGTTGCTGCTTGCCTCGTGAAGGCATCGATCTTCTCAGTCACACTGTCACCCCTTCCACGAGTTTACAAAGAAAGTCGTGCTCTGTTAACCGGCTTGCATATATTTGGCAATGTGGAGCTGCCACTTTTTAGGGAGGAGGCCTGGCATTAGCGTGCACCAAGTTTCAATCGAAAGGAACTTTCAGAAATAGGATGGATTTGTTCGGTTCCAACTAAAATACAGTGGTTGTAGCACCTGTCATCGCTGGTACGCCTGAAAGCACGTGATCGCGGTTCTCGGTCCGCCGGACCGGACTTATGCAGCCTCATGGATAGGCCAAACCAATAAAAGGCGCTTACAAACTGTTATCGGCCCTTGAACTGATCAAGCGGCCTGTGGCTCACTCTCACGTGACGTGTCTTCGCCCTAGAGGGCAGTAGCGCGCGCAGGCTTAGAGCTTGCACGCATCGGGGCCTCTGACCATCACTGAGCTTCTGCATAGAGGGCCCAGCTTCCTCTAGTGTTTTACCGATCTGGCTCTGATGATTGTGGTGCTCTGAGTACGTGTACACAGTAAACGGAAAAACCTTGTGATGACTACTCCCGTAACTGTGAGGTTGCAGGGATCGAAGGTAGAGTGAACGTGTTTCATGCAACCCCACCTATATGCCTGAGGGCTGGGTTATTGAGGTAAATTTATTACTTGTAAATCATGACGCCTGAATTCTTCCCATTTTCAAGGGCAGTAGGACACGAAGCGAGTCAGGAATAGTAACAAAAAAGGTTGGATGAATTAACACAAGTTGTCTATCGACCTTCCTATAAGTTATTGAATGAGTTGCTTGGAGAGAATGAGAAAAGTAAATTTGTTATTGGAGTCGGTGTTATAAAAAGGATGCACTTTTCTTTTAAACATTGAGAGGCTAGACGTTGGCTTAATACTGATTGGTAGATTAGTCCAAAGCAAGTCAAACTCCGAAACAAAGGATGGATAACGTTTACAGGTGGAAGTAATGAAGGCAGGGTAACGACTGAAAGTGTCGCAAAGAGGGTTAAAAACTGCAATGAAGGAAACTTTCAACTATTATCAACGCAAAGTAGACTACAGAAGGCCAGTTTTAACCTCTCAACCTGTAAAACATTAAGACTAATTGGTTGAGATGTGTTCGAGAAAGAATTACGCGAACTTATATCATGAAATATTTTTCTAGTGAAGGGGTTTTGACCATGTTCATTTTAGAACGGCTACATTCATTCAGTAACCCGAAAACTGAATAAATGCGTTAAATAAAATTGCAGAAAATCGAAAAAAAGCTTGCTTTTCTTTCAAAGAGTTAAAAGTATCAAGTCTTTCAGGGTTTAGGAGAGTGACATACTCAGGTGGTATAACTTCAATATAGTCTTGGATAGTGTTGCATTCAGTCATAGGTTTATCGCGACCTAACACTGCGTAGGGTAGTCTCCCAACTCAAAAACACATAAAGGGAGAGAAAGATAGTGGCAAAACTTTGATTCATGTTGGCAACTATTCAGAAAGAGAAGAATGATCTGTACTTAGTGGTTCCGGAAAAAAACTGGCCCTTAGTTTAGAGAAGTAAGATACATACTTGATATTATCAGCATATTTACATTTTGAGAGACAACCATATATGTAACGTAAGGAAAAAACACCACCATTTATATTAGGGGTTCATGGTTGAAAGGCAGGGCCTATCCAGGGCCTATATTTTCGATTAGATACCAAAAGAAATCCGGAGGGAACTGCAAAATTTCTAGAGATCTAGATTTTTCAAAGATTTTCCTGCGTTTTATGTTGCCAAAGGCTCTCCCACGGTCCAAATAAATGACCTCATCCCACTAGATCAGTAACTTTGTCTGTCGTTGGTGGTCAGAAAGGAGAGGATGCATCGAAACATGGCACCCATGGCAAGGTTACTGTGTGCAACCAAGTGGGGGTGCGGTAGCCAAGGTTGCGTATAAGAGAGGGACGGTGGTCATGGGGTCTTACGCATGGGGAAGTGCATAAAAAGGAAAAATTGAGGCACTATAAAGAGCTGGAAAATGAGCGCTATATGCGAAATAGAGGAAAATATATGCAAGTAGCTAGGCGGAAACTACGAAAGCGGCAGGGATTTACTGACAAAGAAAGTGGAACTGAATGTAGGCCATGTACACATGGATAACGCGTGAAGGAGTGTCAAGGTTATAGGGCAAACCCTGCAATGTATTAAACACGATGGAGGTCAGTCAACAGCCACCGATACTTTCAGATGCTGGGATAAGTCATGGTTTTCCCCCCAGGCGCGTAAGTGTTTGAAGTTTAAGGATGGAAAGTTAATTTGCGCACAATAATATCCGAAATAAAATAAATTAGGATTAAGTAAGATGTTAGGACGGAAGACGTAATTTTTCCTGTAAAGATCAAATAGGGATTTGGCATGGAAAATATAAATCTTTTTATTCCAAAAAATACGGCATAAATCCAAGACATTAGGCTTAGGTTAGAACTTGGAAAGGAAAGCATTCAACTTACACCCCGAAAAAGGTAGTATTTTAGGAGGGGAGAGTAAAGCGTGGGTAATCGAAAAAGCTAGGATAAGGTAGGAAGTTAGGATGGAAAATATTAATTTCTACATTAGAGAAATTTATTAAAAAGCAAATAAGTTAAGACAAAGTCGGGGTTTGACCTGGAAAAGAAAATTTTAATTTAAAGATAATTTAAGAGGCCACATACTAAAATTGAGAAATTTGTTTGCAATCTTCTCTTTGGTAGCATATCAATTTCGGATAAATCTTTCACCTTCTAATAAAGATTTCCGTATTGGGTGCAATATCTTCAATCCATGCAACGTATTTTATTTTACGTAAGAAAGCCGAGTGGCCGAGTAAGGAACCGCCAAGGGGAAGGAGATAACCCACATTCACGTTAGATAAAGACAGTATTTTTCTAACGTCAATGTGAACGGGAGAGCTGGCAAAGCGACCGGGCCGAGCGCCAACCAACACGACGCAGTGAAATAGCCCAACCTTAGCAAGCTTACCACAAAGACGAAGAAGCCAACCCAACCTTGCGTCCAATAAGGACAAGAATGACTCTGTCTGGTCCAACATCAATGTGAAAGGGAGCTCGGCATGGCTACTTGCACAATACCAGTAGATAGACTTTAAGGAATACAGTTATAAAGGAAGGCTCGAGGGCTGCGCACATGCTGCTCAAACAGTCCTGGAAGGATGCGGAGCGGTAAACTGGTGGCAGCAGCCCTTTTCTATGTGTGCGTGTGTTTGGCGGGGCTGCTACAGTTGCAGTTCACACCAGTGATCGCCCTGATAACTGAACGCTTATGTGGAAATTACTACTGTATGTGTGTGGCATCAATTCCATTACTCCCACCATCATAGAGACTACATACCAATACTCATCGCCTGTTACCCCTACGACCACAACCACCACCGCCTTCACTACCACCACCACCGCCATCAGCGATGGGGAATCTCTCCTGAACTGTCCTTAATGTGACCGCACATTCACCTCACGCATCGGCCTGATCGGTCACTTGCGAATCCACTCGTAATTTCTCCATGATCGTTTCACCACCTCTTAGCTCAACAACTAACAGTTCTCCGTTTTTCGCCTCCAAATATGCTTTCATCTGGAATAATATTCCACCCAAAATTAGGTTGTTGTCTACATTAGCGATTTTCTAAATTAAATTACGCAAATATTTAACTTCGGAAGGTACAATGTCCTTATTGTCTATTTCCTTCCCAAATATTCGCAACTTTTGATTTTAAAAAGGTCCTCCTAGTATTTGATGCAGTTCTATTGATATATCATTGGTTTCTAAATACGTTTTCATTATCCTCTGCAGAGTCAATCTTCGCAGTCACTTTTTGATCCCTCCTTTTTAACTAGCATTGCCAACTCTTACCAACCTTGATACTTTCCGCCAATTTTGTAACCCTGACGATGGTCTCCGAGATTTTTTTTAGATTTTAGAATTTATACGTGGTTATCACCGGCAAGGCACTGTCTAAACAAACATTAGTTACGAAATAAAGTTATGACAATGTGTGCAGATAAAATGTACAAATACTTAATAATGTAGACAGAAAGTGTCCTCCTAGGTCAACAGTTAGCGATGTTTTGAAATTAATGGTGAACTAGAAAAAAATAGACAGTGAAAAAAACTCCTACCTCAAAAATGGAGACAGAGTTCAAAAGGCCTTCATTTTCGAATAGAAGGTAGGAGAAAAAAACTGCTTCGGAAGATAAGGTCAGGTGGTAGAGTAGGGTAATACTGCAGTAGCATTTCAGAATGAGATAATGAAACGTCGAGATGATGCGTTTTTGATAATTTAGGCGTATGAAACAAAATCTCACAAAAATGCGTCAATGAAGTTAAGCCCTTAGCATCTTCGGATCCAGAATTGAATTCTGATGATGGTTAGTATCCTGTCGACAACCGAATGTGTACGTCCAAATGACTTTGTCGTTTAGATGACTGGTGATATAAGGAGACATCATAGTTCATGGGCGACTCGAGGTAGCGAAAATATAGTTTCAAGAGGGTCACTTAAATTCCCGATGGTCCTTTCACCGAGTCATGGGGAAAGCAACTGGGAAAAGATGAGGAAAATTAAAGGTTAATATAATCAGTGTTAAGCTAAATGTGCAGTCTTCGCTTGAATGTAGATAGACTAGTAAATGACCTAATTTCAATTGGTAAGTTATTCCAAAGAAAACTATACCTAGAAGCAAAGAAAGGAGAGCGTTTACACGTGGAGGATGCAGGGGGAGGTATACTTCGTGCAGAATTTTTTAGGTTATAAGGAAGACTAACGGGGGTAATTACAGAAAGCTTGGGGAGAGTGGAAATATTATTTAGTCGGAAAAGGAGACAAAATGCCTGCTTCCAGTCTCCTGACCCAAATAAATTTTAGCTTCGTTAGCTGGCATCTTGTTGAGCAGGAAGTAGTTGAAAGAGTCGGAAACAGAAGTTTTTTTGTCAAATGTCTTTGGACATTTTCAATTTTTGAACGGCTAGATTCGGTCATTAAACCGAAGAAAGGACAGCAAAATTCAAGAATGGGAAGTACAAACATACGATAAAGTCTTAATTTAATTTCAGGAAGGTAGAAATTATAAGAAATAAAGCCGCAAATCTGAGCAGCTTTGGCCGTAATTCTATCGGCATGAGGCGAAAAATCTAATTTATGGAGGAACATTCCATCATAGGGCAACCTTCAAAAATAAGCGGTTGTGGCAGCCTTACCGGCCCAAAACTCATGTAGCGAATCTTAGTAGGTGAGAACTCCATTAGCTACGTGGAGTTCCACGCCGAAAGAGCGTCTAACATCGGTCGTAGAGTTAGAGAAGGAATACAGGCATTTGAGGGTCATCAGCATAAATAAATTATTGATAATGTTTAACTATCGATGAAATATCATTTATATACAGTAAGAACAACAAAGGACCTAATATGGTACCTTGAAGGACACCACTGACAATCGGGGTAGCACTTGAGTATGAGGACCCTACTAAAACCTTTTGTTTTCAATCATTTAAGTATGACTTAATAAAGTCAGTAGAGGACTCCGAAATCCTTTAGCTTCTAGTTTAGCTCGAAGTCGTCTATGAGGCACCTTATCGAATGCCTTACTAAGATAAAAATAGCTAACTACTACAGATAGATGATCATTACGAAGAGAGTTTAGTAGATTAAGAAAAGACATGTGGCAGGTTTCACAAGAGCGGTCCGGTAAAAAGCCGTGTTAGGAAAAGTTGATAATTTGATTGCTTATGCAAAAATCCGTGATTTGTTTTGCAATTAGTTTTTCGAAGAGTTTAGTAAGAGAGGGCGTTTTATGAACACCGCGATAGTTATGAATGTCAGAGCGGTAACCAGCGTTAAAAACTGTATTATAATAGAAGTTTTATAATAATCGGGGAAGAAACCATTTTCGAGAAATACTGAGAATAACCTGCTTAGTAAAGGTGGAAAATCCTTTAACTGTTTAATTAGTGAGTTTGGAATGTTATCAGTTCCAACCGAATATGAATTTTTTAGGCGAGGTATTCCTTTTTAAATACTTGCAGGCGATAAATTAATGGGTTTTTAGAAGTGAATTTGAATTTAAAATCAGAGGAATCTAGGGATTGAGGCTAGTTTCAAGGGTAAAGTGGTTGGCAAAAATGAATTAAACAATTCTGCTTTGCCCAAATCCTCTGTAAATAAATTTTTTACAGTCAAGTAAAGGTAGAGTTACATTGAGACGCTGAGCCGATGACTGAACATGGTAGATTTGAGCAACTGATTTGGATGAATTGGAATCACTTAGTGCCCGAGACCCTATTAGCTTATCTCGCGCGAGCCTTATTTTCGACACTAATTCAAATATTTGTGCAATCCCTAAGTGAACTAACAAAGAGCTTTTAGATGGATCTTTAAGTTGCTTTCGTCATTTTTTAAGTCTGTTTTGAAGGAAATGTGGGACGGTAGAAGAAGCTGTATTTGAATTAAAAATCTTAAACGGGGTAAAAGCCTGGATTTTTTCTGTGAGGCTCTGCAATAGCTCACGGAAGAAGTTTGGACCGTTGATTGAAAAAATGCTATGACAATCTAGAGTGCTTACGAAATTATTTATTAATTCATGGTTTGTGTTAGAAAAGTCGCGAATATTGCATTTAACATCAGGCTTCGTAAGAAAAGAGACTGGATAACAACAGTGAATTATTGCGTGATCACTTGTGAATAGATCACGATGGAAATTCATAAAGAGAGGGTGGACATCATTCGTAAAAAATTAAATCTTAAAATGTTTGTCATTTCTAGTAACTGATCTGACCAGTTGGGACATGTTTGAAAGTTAATAGTATCGACCAATTTCTGATGTTTTGGTGGAGAGGAATTTGCCTGCCAGTCAAAATCTGGCAGATTAAAATCGCCTGCGATTATTTTGACATCAAATTGAGTCTCTGAAACATTTTTCAATAGTTCACAGAGCTCGCTTTCATTGACAGAATAACACGGGGGATTATAGACACAGCCAATTACCGCTTTTTTTATTGTGCGGGAGGATGACTGAAGCAAAGCATACATTTCCAGAAAATGGACGAAATGCTCAGCTGAAAAGTGAAATATAGAAAGGATGATTTAATATAAAGGAGGCAACCACAGCCACGTTTTTCAGCGTGGTCTTGTCGGTACAAATTGAAATTATCTATAGCAAGCGTCGAGTTAGAAATAAGAGAGTGAGCCCAGGACGCAGTGATGCACAGCACATCTGGATCAAGCTGAAAGGCTACTGTTCTGAGCTCAGCCATCTTATTTACAACTGATCTCGCATTGAGTGAAACTAAGCTGAGCGTATTCCTGAGCTGCAGGTTACGCTCATCAGTATTTATAAAAAAGGAACATTAGGTGGCGGAGAAGAAAACTGGAAAGAAGAAACGAAAGGTGGGAAAGAAAATTAATCTGGTTTACATTTTGGCGAAATGTAACTGTTAAACGAACTGAGATTATTGTACAACGGCATATTTGGATGAAAACCATGGAATGGGAAGGCTATATTTTGGCGTGGGAAAGAAAGGGGTCGTGGCGGGTTCTGATGTTTTCGTCTCTTTGTTGGTGGACTATGCAGTCAAATAGGTCGCATCTCGGTTATGATCTCGTGACCTCTACTTTCCCTTCTTCGTTTCAACCGTGTTGTCTACGATGAGTTCCTCCTCTCTCACCTCCATGGTGGTTATAAACAGTAGCTCTGACTGTTATATTATCTCTTACCCGACAAGGAGCCTTCCGAACCCTCGTACGTTGTAAGCAACATCACAGTACTATCCCATCAACTTAAGCTATTGATTTTTTAGAGAAGCAGTTTTTTCTCCTTGTTCCTCTTTTTAAATTGACGGTTTGTCAAACTCCGTCCCCGATTTAACCGTAGGAGTTTTTACACTGTTTCTTTCCTAGTGCATCGTTTATTCCAAAGATTGTTGTCTATTGTTTCAAAAATGGCGAATCGTTCTGAATTGGATATGCTTATCATACTACGCATTTCTGCTGTTCATATGGCGGTTCGCATAGTGCAGCAATTATCCAATTTGTATTAATTTAAACCACGATACCAAGTTTGTAATGATGGGGCCCTCTGTGCCTTAAATATAGAAGTTATTTATTTATTTTTAGTCTTAGATCGAACCTGCGATGTCGTTGCCATTACGGAAACGTGGCTCAAAGCCGAATAGACGGATACCAGCGGTTTTGAAAAGACCATGAAAATAGACATGGAGGTGGAGTGGTGGAATACGTAAGGACATGAATATGGGCAGTCGAACGAACGCATGCCCTCTTCCTTAAATATGAATTACTCTGGAACAAGATTTAAAATAACTGTTAACAAAATCTATAATTCTTGCTGATATACAAACCACCAAACAATCCAAGTGCGCTGATGAGTCACTCCTTTACTTTGTCAACGAAGTAGTAAATCACCGTGAGGTGCTTATTGCTGGAGATTTCAATGCACCTACAGTAGACTAAGTAAATCTGATATTTGACGGTGCACTTACTTCCTTCGGTCGCAAGCTAATGGATCTCACTTTTAATCACCTTTGGCACAGAGGTTTAACCTACCCACGAGATTGAGAGTGAACCAGAGATTCAATTGCCTGGACCTAGTATTTACGAAGGACGTCTATAACATTAATTAAGTGTATTATTTGGCAATTCCCGGTAAGAGTGGCCATACTACGGTGCTGTTGGATTACTCACTTTATTCGCAGCGCCAGAAGAGAACGGAAGGCAAGTGAAATATATGGAAGGCTGATTTTAACGAGATGACGAAAAAATGGATGTACGTGAAATGAGATTTTTTGCTCAAAGGGAATCCAAAGGATGAATGACGATCATTTAAGACGATTTTACTTGATCTGATTGAGCGTCTTTGTCCAGTAAATGTCCAAAAAAGACTAGTCGCTCTGTCTGGTTAACAAGAGAAATTAACAGGCAGTTAAAGAAGAAAAATAAAAAATGGAAGGTATGCAGGGAAACAGGGTCAGCAGAACATCTCGATGAATTTCGTCGCCAATGAAATTCTGTCAAAAATTTGATCCAGCAGGCAATTAAAAACTATGAATCAAGAATTGGCAAGCAAGCTGAAAATAAGCCCAAAGTTTTATTCCAGTACGTCAATAGTCGATTAAAAACAAGGACCCAATCACAGTACTTATGGATGGGAATGGTGTATAAGTTATTTAAAATATTGAGAAAGCTGAGTGCTTTGGTCGGTTCTTTGCCTATGTATTCACTAGAGCAACTGAGATTCAGCTTGACAATGTCAACAGGGCTGTTTTGAACGCCAGTCCAGTACTTAAATATATACTCTTCTCGGAACCTCTCGTAGAGCGAGAACTGGAAAATCTCGAAGAAGCAAAGTCATCTGGTCCGGACGATTTACCAGTAAAGTTCTTGAAATAATTGGCAGGCGACTTGTACAAACCACTAGCGCAAATATTCAATTCGTCATTTGAATCAAGAAGAATGCCATTTGAATAAGGCACCAACTATATACCCCATATATAAGAGTGGGGCTCGATCTAATGACAACAATTATCGGCCTATCAGCCTAACCTCTACTTGCTGTAAAATAATGGAAACGATAATTAAGAAGGCGACCATGAAGATCCTGGAAGAAAACCGATTACTCTCAGAACTCCAGCAGGGCTTCAGAGAGAAGTGATCTTGCCTCTCCAGTTTATTGCTCTCTACAAAGCAGTGAAGTCGCGCATTGGACGAAGATGGTAGGGTTGACGTCATCTATACTGATTTAAATAAGGCGTTTGACAGTGTCCCACACAAATGTCTAATCCATAAATTATCTGAAATTGGAATACCAGGAATGCTGCTGACAGTGATCGCACATTTTCTTACAGGAAGATTGCAAACTGTTGGCATCGATATCTCGAAATCAACACCTACTCCGTTTCTAATTGGTGTCCCCAAAGTTTCTGTCTTGGGGCCGTTACTCTTCTTAGTCTACATTAATGACATTTGTTTGCAGACAACGTTAAATTGTGGAGGGCTATCATATTTGATGCCGATAGGCACGCACTTCAAGAGAGTCTCAACCATCGCAGCAGATGTTCTGCTCGTTGGTTCTTAAGTTTCAACGTTCGGAAGTGTGTGGTCTTAAGACTCCGTACCAGAAGGATCAGTAATGAGGATGATTTCTACAAAAACCTTCTCGGTAGGCAGCCCTTTCAATTGTTGAAAAACAAAAGGAGCTCGTTGCTTTAATAAACTCCTCACTCAAACTATTTTCACAGTGTTTAAAGGCAGCTAAGCGTGATATAAAGGTCTTATTTGCGCTCCCGATTTGGATCTGTGCAGATTGATAAGGACATATTCCGAAAAACCTACGGGGCATTTTCTCGATCTCACGTTGAATATGCCGTCCAGGCCTGGTATCCATGGTTTAAGAAGCTCTTACGAGTACACGCGAGGGCTACGAAGATGGTCAAGAATCTTTAGTCATCTGCCTTACGAAGCCAGGCTGGCTGAACTTGATTTGTTTCCTCTCAATTACAGGCAACTGTATCGTGAACTCATCCAAACCTACCGTATTGTCAGAGGCCGCGAGTGTGCCCTAGAATTTGCTGACCTATTCAAATTAGCTGGAACAGAACATCTGCGGGGTTATCCCTTTAAACTGCAGAGGAATTTGATCCACACGGACGTCCATCGGAATGTCTTTTCTTAGATGGTCGTTGGAGCATGGAACGGACTCTCTGATGGGGTGGACCTTTCATAAACTGTTGACACATTTAAATGCAAACTAGATACTCATTTGCTGATGAATTACTGTACCTAACATGAAGATTGTGTCAGTAGTGGCAGCTTACGTCTGGCCCACACATATCGATGACCTTATATTTAAATTTGTCAGATTTATTGTTCTTAACGTTTATTCTATTGCCATTTTTGAATGTGAAAAGGGAACTCCAGGGTAAAAGCGTAATTCCCTCAATACAATGAGGTAAAGTGACTTAAACTTGAATAAGAAGCCTACGTAGACTTGTTAGGGCTATTGATAAGCTTATTATGTTAAACAGCTGAGACCGGAGTAGATGGCGCGGAAAGGGAAAAGAGGCGGACTTGACCCAGTTTTTTGGACTAAGTCAACAGTAGGAACACAAGGAAAACTAGTTTGAAACGGAGAAGCAGTTGCTCTTGGCACTTAAAACGAAGTCACCGACATGGTCGATAGCTACTGAGTTTGAAATTCCTATCGTGAGGAAGAAGGCGTTAATGGGTTCATTGGAAGAAAAGTGGGAGGTGAAGTTTGGGGTTTTTGAACCGGGCACCAGAGGAGATTGCTGAACCGTCCCGTAGGGGTTTTTATAGCCATGATCAGACTTATGGATAATAGAATGAGAGGCTGAAGACCTTTGCGAAAGGGGAGCCACATTCTTTCGCTCAATCGGTGTAAGATCCAGACAAAGGAATTATTTTACAATTTCAAGATAACGAGAAATGTGACCCCATTGCACTAAGATGGAGTCCACCTCGATTGGTGTATAAAAGGTTACTAATATAGGTGGATTTTTGCTACGTTAGGAGAGGCGTTTGGTTTCCGTTAATTTTTAGTTGAAGCCACACGAGTAAAGAAAGTCTACAGCAACGAAAAGAGGTCCTTTGTCTCTGGGAACATGTTTTGAAAGAAAATTGTAACTTATTTTCTGTTGGTCTAATGATTCACTGGCAACAAATAGACAAGAAAGTCCAGACGATTATATTCTTGAGAGAGAATTGCAGACATTTCACCGTCGAATAAGTCACTATAAGTCACTTTATTAAGGGAAGTAGGCTTTCGCTCTTGAGCTCCCAATTCACAGGCAAAAAAAATGTTTACAGTTATACATCTGACAGATGAAAATGTTGCGTCATCGATATGTGTAGGCATGGCACAAGCTGCCGCTGCTGACACAATCTTCATTATAGGTACAGTAGTTTTTCAGCAAATGGTATCTAGTTTGCTTTTGAATGTGTCAAAATTTTATAAAAGAACCACCTCGTCAGGGAGTCCGTTCCATGCTCCAACGACCCTCCAAGAAAAGGCATTCCGATGGTCATCCATGTGGACTAACTTCCTCTGCAGTTTAAAGGGATAGCCCTGTTGATGTTCCGTCCAGCTAATTCGAAGAATTCACCAAATTCTAAGGCACACTCGTGACCTCTGGCAATCCGGAATGTTTGGATGAGATCACCGCGTAGTTTCCTGTAATTGAGAGGAAACAAATCACGTTCAGCTAGTCTGGCTTCGTAAGGCAGATGACTTAGATTTTCGACTATCTTCGTAGCCCTTGCCTGCACTCGGTCCAGCTGTAGATAATCCTTCTTAAGCCACGGACGCCAGGCCTGCACGGCACATTCCAATTGAGATCGAAGAAACGCCCCGTAGGTTTTTCGGAAGAGTTCCTTATTAATCTGCACAAATCCACGTCTTAGCGCAAATAAAACTTGAGTCGCGCGTTTAGCTGCCTTAAAACACTGTGAAGAAGTTCCCAGTATATAAAAATCTGATCCAAACTTTAACATTAATTCATTAAAATTTTTGATAAGCAAACAGATCAAGCTGCTTAGCTTTGACAACGGGTTGCATGCACATAGCACTTCTATGACTACTAGATGCAACCAAGCATGACTTCGGTTCATCTGCTGAAATCTTGAGATGAGCTGCGATTTTTGTTTTCGTTTTTCATTGGTGGAGGCTTTTATTTGTTTAAGCTTTGGAAAAATCAGGCAAATGATTTTCTGCGACAATCTAGCAGATCTTGCGATCGAATTTTAGCCATTATTTTATGGTTGTTAAAATATACACCGTTTGAGGACGTTAGGATGCAAAAAATGCGAACTTCGGAATTTAATTGTGCAATCAGCAGGCAAAAATTATCAAAACTCAAAAGTAGAATTGACAAATGATGATTCCAAGCAGACAAGGTCGGTGCTCGCGGAAAACGTTTTTCAAAAAAAATGCCAAAGGAATGTTTTGTAGTCCTTAACAATTCGTTTTATGTAATATCTTACACTTATTTTTGAAAATTGGGATATATCTTTAACAAAAAAAGAAAATGGAAAATGTTTTGGTTAAAAAAATTACACTGCAACAAATGACACTAACAATCAATATTCACAGGGTGAACTCTGTAATATAGAGTTCCTGAAAATTGGTACGTCAAAAATAACAGCTGTTACCGCAGACAATTTATTGTTCGAAATCAAATGTCCTTGCACAATTTCAACTAAGGATTTATATACATGCTTGAAAAAACTTCATAGTATAATAGATCCACCTGACTAATAATGAGGCTATGTCGTGTGAAAAACGTTGACACTAAGCATTAATGCCTGTTGGAGAGGACTAGTACCACAGGTATAAGCAGGTGATATAGTGTTCAAAATGCAAAGTTTGATCCAAAAAGCGTTAAATAATTTAAGCTGGGGATGAGGAAATTCAGATCAAATAAGAATTTTTTCTTAGCTTTTAAAAACGAGCTGTGGGCCTTGACCTTAACCTTCACAACTTTGTCTATAAGAGTAAGGAAAACTTTCAAGTCTTTCTAGTTGGCCCTCATAGAGTAGGTATTCCAATCCAATGACTAGATTCTTCATTCTCCGCCTGTCTTTCGCCGACAGAGTGTAAGCTTTCGTCATCCTGGGGCACCACACCTTTTTTTCAGTTCAGTGAATTTGAGGAAAATAGGCTTACGCCTTTGAAATCCCTATTTGCTACATAAAAGTAGCAAGAATGAGAAGCAAATTAAAGAAGTAGCAGCAAGTGAATGCAGGCAGGTTTACGTGGTACACTGATATTGTTAAGGTTAAGTTGTCACATAGTCTTCGTGGTACTGTAACATATGTATGTCAAGCCGATGTTTGAATGTATACACAGACTGGGACATAAAAATCGCCTCAGGTAGGTTATTCCACGGTTCCACGACACGGTTGGTGAAAAAATACTTACTCACATCCAATCTTACTTGGGGCACACTTAGTTTGAATGGATGACCTCGGAGATTTTTCGTAGTGGCAAGTTGGAAAAAGTCATCACATAGGAGGGCGCAATCCATGCCACGCACGATACGGAAGGTTTGTATCAAGTCTCCGCGCAACTGCCTATAACTCAGAGGATAGAGCTTTAGGTTATTTAGACGAATCTCATATGGCAGTTCAGCTTGACCTCTTACTAATTTTGTGGCTCGCCGCTGCACCCTTTCGAGCATGTTGTAGTCCTGTTGGGTCCACGGTCGCCAGGCTTGGATCGCATATTCAAGATGTGGCCTTACAAACGTACCAAAGACTTTAGAAAAGCAGTCTTCATCGAAAACTTTAAATGCCCGCTTGATAGCGTACAGTATTGAATTGGCGGATTTAGCTGCCTTGGAACATTGCGTAGAAGGCTTAGGTTGTCTTTCATCCAAACTCCAAGATCCTTCTGTGTGTGCTTCTCGGAGTGGCAAACCGTTCAAATAGTAGGGTCGCATATCAGTGACCTTATTTCGATTTCCCAGACGTAGCAGGGTGCATTTGTTTGAGTTGAAGGACAAGAGCCATTTGCGGGACCACTCGTCCAATCGACGAAGATTTTCTTGGAAATTTTCTGCATCAGCAGCATTGTGGATAACTTTCCAGATTTTTATATCGTCCGCAAACATAGCAAAGTTACAGTCCAATTCCTGTACACAATCCTTAATGAACAAGAGAAATAGGATCGGTCCGAGGACTGAACCTTGTGGGACTCCACTCTCGATGACCGTGCGCTTTGATCGCGATCCGCCTACGCAGACCACTTGGGAACGACCGACGAGAAAATTCTTGATCCACGTAAGAAGTTTGCCGCCAATACCGAACATTCTCAACTTGTGAAGGAGACGCTGGTGTGGAACACTATCGAAGGCCTTCTGGAAATCAATGTAGGCCACATGCACAGTGTCTTTTGCATTGAGTGCTTTGTCCAGCTTTGCATCGTATAAAGTTAGTTCGTAACACACGATCTTCCCCTACGAAAGCCGTATTGTGCAGTCGATAAGAGGTTACGGGTTTCTAAATAAATCATCAATTCCTTTTTGCCAACCTTCTCCATAACCTTGCAACAGATTGAGGTCAGGCTGACAGGCCTGTAATTTGTAGCAAATACACGACTACCACTTTTGTGAAGCGGTGCGATGTGGGCTGTTTTCCAGTCGGTAGGAAGAATTCCCGTATCGAACGATTTCTGGCACAGCAACGATAGCGGTTTCGCCAGCTCTCGAGCAAGTTCGAGGAGTAGCTTTGCTGGAAGCTCGTCGGGGCCAGGGGATTTGCATGCCTTCAGACTTTTTAGTTCTTCAAAGACCGCCGCTTCTTGAAAGAGCATATCCTGAATAAGTGGCACTCCTGTAGTCTCGTAACTTGATGGAATAAAAACAGCTTCTCTAGTGAAAACCGACTGAAAGAACTGGGAAAAGTGTTCAGCTTTGTTTTTATTTTCTGATATCTCGAAACCGTCATCGTTTCTCATAACAGGAAATCGGGTTCCTGTTACGTGTGGTTTTTCTTACATAGCTGTAGAGTAATTTGGGATTGTGAAATGCTCTCTGGAGCAAATCCCTCTCGTAATCCCGTCGGCTTTGGAAGATCAAGCTTTTAACCTTGTTCCTTTGAGTTTTGTATGCTTGCAAGGCTAAATTTTCATTGGATCGGCAAAATTTCTTCCAAAGCCTTCCTTTCCTGTTAATCTCTCTTTTTAGATCCCTTGTTAACCACTGTGGTCTGTTAGATATCCTAAATTTTGATGGCGGACAATGGCATTTTATTAGATTCAACAAATACTCCTTAAATAAATTCCAGTCCTCAGTGACATTCCCGGAGAAGAGAAGATCCCAGTCTATTCGTGATGCCTCAGCTCTCATCTTGCAAAAGTCTCCTCGCCATAGATTCGGCCTGGTTTCATTGATTGCAGATGGCACAGAATATAAACCATACTCCCATGAAAGTACTGCATGATCACTTCGACCAAGTGGAGGTAGGCAGTGTACCTCGTCTATACTGTCAGGATCTTTAGTAAAGACGAGATCTAAACAACTAGCCTGATGTCCTCCACGCGCTCTCGTTGGAACAAATACACGTTGGGTGAAAAGAGCTTCAAGTGTTGTCTTTAGCAGACGATGATCGAAGGAAAACTTTGAGCTCTGTGCCTGTAGATTGTTCCATCGAATGCTGGGTGCATTGAAGTCACCCATGAGAACAACATCAGGTCGACTGCTAATCTCCTTTATGTTCTCCAACAAACAAGTATCAGCGTCAGTGTCTGTCCCCGGTGGTCGGTAGAGAGTCATGACTTCAAGGGACTGCGATCCCAAACGTCTTTATTTTCAGCCAAATAGCCTCAATACCATTGCTTATCTTCTCCGTCATTTCACACACTGGGAAATTGCTTTTAACATACATCGCAACTCCTCCATTCTGGCGTTGGGTGCGGTCTCTCCTGAACAGCTGGTACCCGGATAAGGCTACTTCGCAATCACTGATGTTCTGTGACAGCCATGTTTCTGTGATTGCTATAATATCGGAAGACAGAACGGCTACCTGAATTCTCAGTTCGTCGAGTTTCGAAAAATGACTTTGGGCGTTGGTATACAGAAATTTCAGTGTGCAGCAGTCAGCAGAGCCAAATTCCGTTTGTCTCGAGTTTGCCAATGCTAATTTGCCGATGCCATCATGAGCATGGGCTGGTTCCAAAGCAATGTTGCGTTTCTCTGCATCACGCGTTCCCTGTAAATCAACAGATTGCTCTCTCCAGCTGCAAGTCTCCTCTTCATTTCTATCACTAATTCGCGGCGTTTCAGACGTTCTGCTGGAGAGTAGTCCGGCTGAAAAAAAAATATGTTTATGAGAGTTCCGCAATATTCCAAAACCAGCTAGACAAATGTTCCAAACACGTGACCATAAAAGCTCTTCGTTAAAATTAACAAAGGATCACCTGATCACGGCCAGGATACATATAGCTTTCTCTGATATCTAGAAACAATGAGATGTTGTTCAAAAATATCCACGGATTTTTACAACAACGTTGTGAACTAAAAATGAAGTAGTAAAATAATGTATGCAAGTAAATTAAGGGAAGAGTACAGGTGACCCCAAAGAAAGGTCAGGAGTAAAAACTACCTTGCGGACGGATAGAAGGAGCAGAGTAGGTTGTTTCTGAGCGTAGGGTTAAACTATGAACCGAGTTTAGCAACGAAATATCATTATTGTGTGCTCGGGAGACCAGTTCACCTGAGAACTTGGGAAAAACTGAAATGGACGATGGATCTCGACATCACAGTAGCCACATTGGAAATTTGATTATAGTAAGCGGCAAACGAAATTGATGGGGTTTTAACCGTTCGCTTTAGTACGACTCGTATTATTTATATGGTAGACGGCTTATGGAGACCATGTGGTTCATTGGGGACTCGATGTATGCAAGAGTAATTTGAAGATAATCTCCTTAATTTCCGATTGTCCTTTCACAGAGTCATGCAAAAAGCTGCTCGGAAAAAATTATGAAAATAAAAGAGTACCGAGTTAGTGTTATGATAAATTCGCAGTCTTCGCTGGGAAGCAGATAGACTATTTGACAACTTTATCTCGATTGTTAGGTTATTCCAAGGGAAGCTACACCTGGAAGCAAAATAGAGAGAGCATTTAAACTTGAAATATGTGGGAAGAAATATAATCAAGAAATAAGAACTTAGTTTTAATGAACCAAAAAAGGGGATGAGTGCTGAAATCCACAGAAAATCTGAACTACGTCCAGGACATTATCCCTACGAGAAATACAAGCTTCAGCGTTCACTTGCTTCCAAATTCACGCCAGCGGTGTGCTGCTCTAATCTGCTTTCATCAGGGAGGGAGAAGTCGCAACAAAGGCTGAGTCGTTGCATGCTTATTAGAAGTCTGACTGCTGAATACTATTGCATCCGAGCCCAGTTATTTAAGAGGATTTATAAATTAAATGCATTCGAATACAGTCATAAGAGGTATGGAAAACGCAGACGCTCAGGACTCATCTGTGCTGAGGAAAAAAATTCGCATCGCGGGCAGGATTTCGACCCTGGTCGCAGATTCATGTTGCGACGAGCATAGCCAATGCGCTACGTCTTCACGACAATTTGGAAAACAAAATTGTATCCAAACAAAAAAAGATGACAAAGACAGATATTCTGTTACCACTTCTCCTCCTGCCAAGCGGGCAAAAGCCTGGGAACACTAATGAATGTCATCTACGAGGACGAAAAGTGCATGGTATGTTTAAATCTCTTGCAGAAATTTTTATTGATGTAGAAAGAGATAAGTAACTTGAAACAATAAATGGCCGATCTCAAAGAGAAGGTTCAAAGTTCACCCGGAAAAAAAACACCCGCAGCAACGAGAATTCCAACCAAAGAAATAGCGTATGCAAATATTGCTTCCTCAAGAATACCTCATGTAGAGCTTAAAGACATTGCGTCTACAGAGCTTCAAAAGGGAGATCAAACCAGCTCATGCACCTTCTACTGTCATCGAGCTTAGACAGAAGCAGAAATGTACTGGATACACAAACATATGCGGCATCGTCACTGAATGATACAAAAAAGGGTGAAGTTGAAAAGCACGTCGAATTTGAAGCACCTAAGACGAAGAATTTGAAGGCGAAAAGGGCCAAGAAGCTTTCACAAAAAAAGTGGTTTGAACTCCGAAAAAGCTCGTTCTTACCAATAAAGATGCTCAAGTGCAATCCTCTGTCGGTAATACAGGAGCAAGTGGAGGACCAATTGGCAAAGTTTCCAAAAGGGGTTTGGCATTAACTTTAGGAATAGTTGCTCATACTGACGAAAATAACATCGTCAACCAGAGTAGCATTCTTCCTAATACTGATGCTCTATCAACAAATCTGAACTCAAAGTCACCAAACATACATTTCGACCGAAAACGAAATCTCGTTATTAAAGGGGTTCCCGAGTCCACTTCTCTGATTGCAAAGGAAAGGGTAGAACATGACCTCAGTCTTTTCCGAGAATACTCATATTCGATTCTTCGAGATGGCGAATGCGTAACAGTGCACAAAGCATTCCGTTTAGGAAAAGCGGATGTTTCACATGAAATATCATCACCAAGGCCTCTTACAATCATTCTTGAAAATGATGTTCAGGCTTCACGCCTCCTAGAACGGAGAACGGCTCTCCGTAGCTCACACAGGGATGTGTTTTTTTAGCCGGATTACGAACCCAAGGAAAGGTACTAAATGAGGATGCTGAGAGCAGAACTGAAGAGGAGGACCAAGCAGGGGGAAAATGGCTCAAAATAAAGGACGGGGAAATAAAAGTGATAAAGAGGTCTTTCTTATGGCAGACCCCGTACATAATCAAGGTGGATTCTCGCCGAGACGGAGGACACTAAATACGATGAACCCAACTGTACAGAGCTTGAATAATACAAAGAAGGTGCTCCAGAACTCGGATGACGTCCACTCATCAGAACACAGCGTCGGCGGGATGGACACCAGTTCATCTCGGAAAACAATGACAGACTAGTATTCAATCGCGCGAAATACGCAGAAGTCTGTATGGAGGAGTTACCCAGTCTAAATTGAGATGTTTATATACCAATGCTCAGAGTCTCCTATCGAAAGTAAATGAACTCAAAGCATTAGTATCAGACCAAACCTCCGATATCGTTGCAATTACGGAAACGTGGCTCAAAGCCGAAATCGCGAATAGCGAGGTTTCGATTAATGGATACCAAATTTTTCGAAAAGACCGAGAAAATAGAAAGGGAGGAGGAGTGGCCGTATATGTTAGGGACAGGAATCTCGGCAGTCGAACGAGCACACTCCATCTTCCCTGAATATGAATTTTCTCTGGATAAAGAATAAAAAGGAGTGTTCACAGAACCTAAAATTCTGACGATCTACAGACCACCCAACATTTCCAAGTGCAGCTGATGAGTCCCTTCTCCATTTGCTCAAGGAAGTAGCAAGTCACCAGGAGGTGCTTATTGCTGGAGATTTCAATGCACCTATAGTAGACTGGGTTAATCTGACAGTTGATGGTGCACCAACTTCCTTCGGCCACAAGCTAATGGATCTCACTCTCGACCAACCTCTGGTAAAGAAGGTTAACATTCCAGCGAGATTTAGAGAGAACCAGAGAGCAAATTGCCTGGACCTTGTATTTACTTTATTCTCAGCGCCAGAATGGAACGGAATGCAAGCGAAATATATGGAAGGCTGATTTTAACGCGATGAGGAAAGAACTGATGTCTATGAGATGGGATTGTTTGCTTAAAGGGAATCCAGAGGATGACTGGCGATCATTTAAGACAGTCTCACTCGATCTGATTGAACGCTTTTGTCAAGTGAAGGTGCAAAAAAAGAATAGTCGCCCACCTTGTTAACAAGAGAACTTAAAAGGCAGATAAAGAAGAAGAATAAAAAATGGAAGATATTCAGGCAAACAGGGTCAGCAGAGCATCTCAAAGAATTTCGTCATCAAAGAAACGCTGTAAAAAGAATGATCCGTCAGGCAAGGAAGAACTATGAATCAAAAATTATTCAACAGGCTGAATATAAACCAAAAACTTTTATTCCATTATATCAATAGCCGACTAAAAAACAAGGACCCAGTAGCAGTACTCATGGATGGGAATGGTGCTGAAGTCGTTGAAAATTGCGACAAAGCCGAGTACTTAGGTCGGTTTTTTGCCTCGGTTTTCACTAGAGAACCAAAACTTCAGCTTGACCACGTCAACAGTGCTGTTATATACGCCGGTCCAGTGCTTGAATATATAATCTTCCAGGAACCTCTCGTGGAACTAGAACTGCGAAATCTGAAAGAAGCGAAGTCATCTGGTCCGGACGATATACCGGCCAAGTTCTTGAAAGAACTGGCCAGCGAACTGTCCAAACCACTAGCGCATATATTTAATTCGTCATTTGAATCGGGGAAACTGCCATCCGAATGGAGGCAGCAAATATATACCTCATATACAAGAGTGGTGCTTGATCTAATGTCTGTGAGCTATTGCAGAGCCTCACAGAAAAAATCCAGTCTTTTATCCCGTTTAAGATTTTTAATTCACATTCAGCTTCTTCTACTGTTCCGCATTTTCTCCAGAACAGACTTAAAAAATTACGAAAGCAACTTAAAAAGATTCATCTAAAAAGCTCTTTGTCAGTTCATTTAAGGATTGCACAAATATTTGAATTAGCATCGAGAATAAGGCTCGCGCGAGATAAGCGTAGGGAGTCTCGGGCACTAAGTGATGCCAATTCATCCAAATCTGTTGCTCAAATCTTTCATATTCGGTCATCGGCTAAGCGTCTGAATGTAACTCCGCCCTTACTCGACTGTAACAGAAAATTTGTTACAGATGATTTGGGCAAAGCAGAATTGTTAAACTCGTTTTTGCCAACCACTTTACCACTGAAACTAGCCCCACTCCCACAATTCCTCTGCTTTCAAATTCACTTCTAACAACTATTAATTTCTCGCCTTCATGTATTCAAAAAGAAATAGCTCACCTAAAAATTCACATTCAGTTGGAACTGATAACATTCCAAACTCACTTATTAAACAGTTAAGGGATTTTCCACCTTTACTAAGCAAATTATACTCAGTATTTCTCGTAAATGGTTTCTTCCCCGATTATTGGAAAACTTCTATTATAATACCAGTTTTTAAATCTGGTTCCCGCTCGGACATTCATAACTATCGTGGTGTTCATAAAACGCCCTCTCTTGCTAAACTCTTCGAAAAAACTAATTGCAAAACAAATCACGGATTTTTGCATAAGCAATAAAATTATCAACTTATCCCAACACGGCTTCTTACCGGACCGTTCTTGTGAAACCTGCCACATGTCTTTTCTAAATCTACTAACCTCTCTTCGTAATGATCATCTATCTGTAGTAGTTATTTATTTTGATCTTAGTAAGGCATTCGATAAGGTGCCTCATAAACGACTTCTAGCTAAACTAGAAGCTATAGGATTCCGTAGTCCCCTTACTGACTTTTATTAGATCATACCTAAATGATCGAAAACAAAAAGTTTTAGTAGGGTCCTCGTACTCAAGTCCTACCCCGATTGTCAGTGGTGTCCTTCAAGGTACCGTATTAGGGTCCTTTGTTGTTCTTACTGTATATAAAATGATATTTCATCGATAGTTAAACATTCTCAATCTTTTATTTATGCTGATGATCTCAAATGCGTTTATTCTTTCTCTAACTCTACAACCGAACGGTGCCTAGAACAAATTCATTCAGACTTAGACGCTCTTTCGGCCTGGAGATCCACATGGCTAATGGAGTTCTCACCTACTAAGTGTCGCTACATGAGTTTTGGGCCTGTAAGGCTGCCGCAACCTCTTATCTTTGAAGGTTGCCATATGATTGAATGTTCTCCATCAAGGACTTGGGCTTAAGCTACACCAATAAATTAGATCTTTCGCCTCATGCCGATAGAATTACGGCCAAAAGCTGCTCAGATTTTGCGGCTTTATTTCTTATAATTTCTACCTTCCTGAAATTAAATTAAGACTTTTATCGTACATGTTTGTACTTCCCATTCTTGAATTTTTGCTGTCCTTTCTTCGGTTTGATGAACGAATCTAGCCGTTCAAAAATTGAAAATGTTCAAAGAAATTTCACCAAAAACTCCTATATCCGACTCTTTTTAACTACTTCCTACTCAACAAGATGCCAGCTAACGAAGCTAAAATTTCTTTTGGGTCAGGAGACTTGAAGCAGGCTTTTGTCTCCTTTTTCGTCTTAATAATAGTTCAACTCTCCCAAAAGCTTTCTGTCATTACCCCCGTTAGTCTTCCTTATAACCTAAGAAATTCTGAACTAATTATACCTCCCCTGCATCCTCCACTTGTAAACGCTC
This sequence comes from Schistocephalus solidus, assembly GCA_017591395.1. Classification (NCBI taxonomy): domain Eukaryota; kingdom Metazoa; phylum Platyhelminthes; class Cestoda; order Diphyllobothriidea; family Diphyllobothriidae; genus Schistocephalus; species Schistocephalus solidus. The sequence continues at coordinate 41,376 of WEDG01000815.1, read as the reverse complement.
TCTCTTCTTTGCTTCTAGGTATAGTTTTTCTTTGGAATAACTTGCCAATTGAAATAAGGTCGTTAACTAGTCTATCTGCATTCAAGCGAAGACTGCACATTTATCTTAACACTGATTCTATTAACCTTTTTATTTTCCTCATCTTTTCCCAGTAGCTTTCCCCATGACTCGGAGAAAAGGACCATCGGGAATTTGAGTAACCCTCTTGAAACTATATTTACGCTACCTGGAGACGCCCATGAACTATAATGTCTCCTTATATCACCCGTCCTCCAAACGATGACGTCATTCGGACGTACAAATTCGGTGGTCCACAGTCTTAAATGCTGCGGTTTCTTTGGATACTAACCATCATCAGAATTCAATTCTGGATCCTATGATGCTGAGGACTTAAGCTCATTGACGCATTTTCGTGAGATTCTGTTTCATACGCCTAAGTGATCAAGAACGAATCACCTCGACGTTTCATTATCTCATTCTGAAATGCTACTGCCGTATTACCCTATTCTACCACCTGACTATTTTTTTCCTAAGCAGTTTGTTTACCTTCTATTCGAAAAATGAAGGCCTATCGAACTCTGCCTCCATTTTCATGGTAGGAGTTTTTTTTCACTGCCTATTTTTGTCTAGTTCACCATTAATTTTTAAAAACATTGCTAACTGTTGACATAGCAGGACAATTTATGAATTTGTACATTTTATCTGCACACATTGTCATAACTTTATTTCGTTACTAATGTTTGCTTAGACAGTACCTTCCCGGTGCTAACCAAATATAAATTCTAAATAAAAAATAAATAAAAACAATTATCGGCCTGTCAGCCTAACCTCCATTTGCTGTAAAATAATGGAATCAATAATCAAGAAGGCAACCATGATATTCCTTGAGGAAAACCAATTACTCTCAGACCTCCAGCATGGCTTCAGACAAAATCGCTCCTGTCTTTCTAGTTTATTACTCTCCACAGAGCAGTGGACTCGTGCACTGGACGAAAATGGTAGGGTTGACGTCATATACACTGATTTCAAGAAGGCGTTTGACAGTGTCCCACACAAACGTCTCATCTACAAACTATCTGAAATCGGCATAAGAGGAATGCTGCTGACATGGATCGCAGACTTTCTTACAGATTGATTGCAAACTGTGTGCGTCGATACCTCTAAGTCAACACCTACTCCGGTTCTTAGTGGGGTCCCCCAAGGCTCGGTATTAGGGCCGTTACTGTTCTTAGTGTACATCACTGACTGTGTCGACGACCTGGATTGCAGCGCCATCATGTTTGCAGATGATGTTAAATTGTGGAGGGTCATCAGATCTGATTTCAATAGGCACGCACTTCAAGAGGATCTCAACCGTCTTAGCAGCTGGTCTGCTCGTTGGCTCTTAAATTTTAACGTTGGGAAGTGTGTGGTGCTAAGACTGCGTACAAGAAGGACCAGTGAGAAGGATGATTCCTACCAATACATTCTCAATAGGCAGCCCCTTTCAATTTTTGAGGAACGGAAGGACCTCGGTGTTCTAATAAACTCCTCACTAAAACCATCTTCACAGTGTTTAAAGGCAGCTAAACGCGCTACACAGGTCTTATTTGCGCTCAGACGTGGATTTGTGCAGATTGATAAGGAACTGTTCCGGAAAACCTACGGAGTATTTGTTCGATCTCACTTGGAATATGCCATCCAGGCCTGGCGTCCGTGGTTTCAGAAGGGTCATCTATAGCTGGAACGAGTGCAGGCGAGGGCTATGAAGATGGTCAAGAATCTAAGTCATCTGCATTACGAAGCCAGACTGGTTGAACTTGATTTGTTTCCTCTAAATTACAGGCAACTATGCGGTGCTCTCATCCAAACCTACCGGATTGTCAGAGGCCGCGATTGTGCCCTAGAATTTTCTGACTTCTTCGAATTGGCTGGGACGAAACATCTGCCGGGTCATCCCTTTAAACTGCAGAGGAAGTTTGTCCACACGGAAGTCCGTTGGAACGCCTTTTCGCAGAGGGTCGTTGGAGCATGGAACGGACTCCCATGACGAGGTGGTCCTTTCAGAAACTGTTGACACATTAAAATTCAAACTAGATACTCATTTTCTGAGAAACTTTTATCAATAAAATGAAGATTGTGTAAACAGTGGCAGGTTGCGCCTGGCCCACACATATCGAGGACCTTACGTTTTCATTTGTCAGATATATCACTGTAAACGTTCGTACTATTGATATTTTTGCATGTGAATAGGAAGCTCAAGGGCGAAAGCCTACATCCCTCAATAAAGTGACTTAAAGTGACTTAAAGTGACTTATTATTAATGCGGAAAAGGAGACAGAAAATAGCTTTCAGTTTCCAAAAGCACAAAAATTTTGGCAGTCTTTAAATTTCGTGAATAACCCGTGCTTAGATTGTAATTGGTACTATTTTATTAGATTGCTTGTCATGAAGATCCGAATAAAATTATGAAATACTAAACGAAAATCAGCAACTTTATATCATACTGAATTGACCTACAATTACTAACGGTGTCATGACTACAGTGTTTTATTTGATTGCGCTTTTTTAAACTCATGGAAAAGCGCATGGATGCCTTGAAAACAAATGATGTGTTTCAAACATCTCATGGCGTGGGGCATCATTGGAGATCACGATTTTATTTTCCTTCTCATGATGAGCAGGTTCGGAAACAAACTTTTAACACTTTTCCAGAGTCATTTAGGTGAAAATTTACCTCCGACCTTAGATAAACCATGTGAATTGACAAGTCAAGCGCATTTTAAAACTACATACCAACATTTTCATAACCAAAAGGACAATTCTGAGCCCCTTAAACAAGAACCCCTGCATAATATGGCTCCTTCATTGGAAAAAGTCAATTATCTCAAAGATTATCGCTTCGTGTCTAATAAAAGGCCTTGGAGGCGATCCCTGAGCCCTCGAAATCAATTATCGGAAACCCATGAGGCATTTAAGGCTCCAGAACCACTATCTGAACCCAAGGATCTTCTTGGGATAAAGAATTTTCTTCTTAATGAATATGATCCTCACGAATTTGACAAGGTAGAAAAATCATCGCGTTCCCATTTTCATTAGGAAAAACTGGCCAAAAATATTGAGGACAAATGGAGTGGTGGCAACGTTCCGCCTATAAGTTCAGAAGTTATGCGTCAGTTAGATCCCTACTTGACAACAAACTTGAAGACTCACCGTTCGTGGCACCCTGATGAGTTAAAGGGTTACCCAAAGAAGGATATTCTAACACACTGGGAAACTAACAAAGCTCCGAAGGCCTGGGGTTACGGGTTGAAAAATAAGTGAGCCTATATTTTTTTAATCAAATCCCGCTTCATATAAGACTTTACTGAATGGAATAGTATAAATAATCTTCGTGTTAAAAATATGGACCGATAACCATGTGCCTTTTACTATTTCAGTCTTAAAAAGCATTGTACTTTAAAGGACCGAATTGGATAGCACGCTTCATGGCTCTATATAAAGTTTTTCCTTAGATATCCGTGCATGCCTTCTGCAAATTCCACTAGCCTTAGGAAGCTGACTGTACAAAACTCATCGCCGCAGGATTCGTCAAAATGTCAAGGGAGTGATATTTAACAAGCCGTAAAAAATGCCGTAAAATGTTTACTTGTAATAATGTGTGACTTTAACTCTGTACAATTGAAGTTCTTTGTGATCATTCATTTGTACGAGATTTAACCGCAACCCAAGCTTGGAAATGCAATCGTTCTGTAAGGTACTCACGTGAGAAACACCGTGTTTATGCATATATTTGCTAAAAATGCACCCAATGTGAAAATATTCTAGCAATCAATTCTTATTTTTCGTCCTTTTTTCTATTTTTTTTATTCGAAACAAAATAATTCGTATTTTTCGCCACTCACCTTTGTGAACTTTGGAGATCTGAACATCGGGTCTGAGCCCAGACACTTACTGCTCCACTTGCAATGTATTTCCGACGATTTTTATTACAAAGTATGGTCTGTTTTAGTCTATATGGTGATTTTATCGTTTTTATGACTGCGTAATGACTTTTTTTATTCATAAATTTAAGGAAACCGAACAGAGTTTAAAGGGAGGCTTTGCCGACTTTCTTTTGAATCTATACAAAGGCAAACAATCAATATTTTTTTCTGCTTTCCAGCCCAGTTACCGAGGAAAACGTTCCCCGTCAACAATTCCCCATGCGCGACGAACTGAAATTCAAATTTGAAACCAAAATACGTCGCAATCCACCAGCTCCCGTCACTGTTCCGCACAGGTCAGATAATCATTGCATCTGTTTCACTTTGCAATAAGAAACTTGTACCAAATGACTGATTTCTCTATATAATGATGTCATGGATTTCTAACTAAACATAATTTCATTAAAACCTTCCACCAAATTAATTATAATATCCTTTTGTCCGCTGCTACTCGTCCAGGTGGATTTCGCATTAAGGTTGTGGGTTGTAATTTTTGGCATTTAGTCACAGGGGTATGGAAGTTCGTTTTTCTTTTTACTATAATGTAATTAAGTCAAGTCCAGTCAATATAAAAATAAAATTAAATATTTTAAGAGTTTTCGCAAAGGTAATAAATGTTAAAATTTGTTTTTTAGTGGTTTCAAAACTCTGTACATGGAAAGCTATGATGGTTCGTCAACTGCTCTCGCTAAGGCAGCACGGATCTGTCCCATAGATACTCCATATGTTCTGCCAGGTATGCTTTTTTAAAAAGAATAGTCATAATAGCTTAAACTTTTTCGGATTCACTTTATTTTATCAATGTAATGCGACAAATGTTTGGTTCGACGTACAATTCGAGCTATTATCAGATGTTCACCTGAGCAAGATTATGTGCTTTCTTTAAATTATGGGTGATTTGTTTTCAGTACTGATTCACCTTTAGTACCGAAAACCTTGCCTTTTGGCCACAGCTGAGAAAGTGCAGAATGAAGCAAAATATTTAAGGTGTTTTCAAGTGGAAAAAGTTGTTTCTTACATGTCCTTATCAATAACTATGAGATTCACGTTACGGAGGGTTCTATGTGTATATTATTTTATCATGAAGCATGCGCAGCAATCGTTCTCGAAATCCTTTTTACCTTTTTTTGATTTCTGCGAGTTGAATAAGGCTAACTTGTGAGTCTATGGTGAGGATGTTCCTGTTTTTAAAGCAAATCAGTTTAAAGCTATAATTTACTAGTTAAAACTAACGCTTTCTTGAAAAATGTTTTTTCTGGCAGGAACCTTTACTGGTTGATAAGAAGATGAAAATTACGTTAATTATCGGCTTTTTAACGTGTTTTTAACATTCTACCTTCTTTGTACTCTGTTTTAGACCCCGGAACGGTAGCGCCACTGACAGCACCGCTTATGTACAAGACAGATTATGACAACTATGGAGATTGCCATCGGACCTTACTCTAGGCGGCAGCAGTTTTTGAATGCCTTCATACAAAAATTGAACCCTAGTCTTTGCCTACCTTACCTTACGAACCTAATTACTCAAGATGTTCCTTTTACTGCATACTAAACAATCAGCAAACAGTTTTCATATGCTTTAAACCTAAAAATTCCCTAAGACTGAGTTGTCCTGAGTAAATTTGGGTAACCAGGCATGGGAACTAATGAAATTTCAAACCACCGTGTGCCCATGACAGGGTGGGCGCAGGGACAGTGATTTTTGCTTATGCGGTATCTACCACAATCTCCTCGCTCATCCGCCTGGGTCCGTTATCAAGACAATTTCAAGAAGACTGGAGCAAGGGGTCGGGCGTCGGTTAAGGCGCGGCGTGACCTGCATCAGTGCGTGCCGCCACATGCCTTCCCCCCCCATATGTGGCATTCATTATGCGCGCGCATTCCCGATAGTCTGCCGTGTCCTGAGCAGACTCCCTAGTCGGTCCAACGTGGCCTGTTTTAGGGGAACAGGGAAAGTAATAGCACGAACGACAGTGTATGCAGCTCATACGTCACGTGGATTACAATGAAAAAAAATGACCGTTGCTCCTTGGAAATAACCTTTGTCAGCGCGTGCATTCTTTCTTTATAAGGATTTTATGTTCTTTACAACGCACCACAGACCTTAACGACATCATTGATCCCACGGCACGATTGTTGTGGTTTAAATTGTCATATTCTGACCTAGTGGATTTTGGGACAACGTTTAAGGTAACTAGCAAAAACTAGGACACATTTTCCTAGTTAACGGTTGTGCAGGATTTTACCAAGTATCCTGTTGTACACACACCTGGCTACTTAAAAATCCGATGAACACTGGTAAGGATAGTTAACGTACACTTCTTAAATTAAAAATGTCCACAAGGACAAGTGGCTCGAGCTTTCCATAGACAGGATAACGTATACATCGGAAATTATGCCTTGTGCTAAACTTTTCTACCTGAACTCGAGGTCTTTAAAAGTATTTAAGTCATAAGCGACTTTTTAGTTTTTATAGATCTGCTTTAAAAGTATCCGTAACACACATAGGAGGGGATCAGTTGGGTGTCCAATTAAAAAAGTTTTCGATATTTTGACACTGAGAGGTTCAGCAACTGGTTAGATCACCTTTTTGAAAAATAATAATAAAATGCTGCTTATAGGCCTATCAAAGGACTCCCAACATTTAAAAAATTCAAGTCAGTAAGGTATAAAGTCTACCAGGTTGGTGAGAATCTGGAAAGGTTACAGCGCTGTTTTCGGCGGATCTAGAGAAATATTGGTGAGCTTATCAAAAAACAAATTGGAGAATTCGGATTTCCTCCTGATTCCTTATATACCTGAAACTCGATATAGTCAAGGGATTTCCGTGTGCTTTATGATGACCACGAAGGCAGTCAGTCTGCTGCTCATTGATGACAAATTTTTACAAAATTTTGGGTAAAACTGAGATTTTGGAACGGTACTTTCGTCTCTAAGCTCCTACGGTAGCATGCATGCCAGCCATCTTGCCAAAAATGATCGTGAGTGTTTGAAGATCGCGTATGCTTCTATTTTCTAAGCAGCTTCTCGATTCGCGTATAATTCCATAAAAACAGACCACCAGATGTTGAATTAATCGACTTTAAAACTTTAAAAGCTAGTTAACATACCAGCGAACTACTGTGAAACTTGGTAGAAATGTTGACATGTTCAGTGTTACAGTGCATACCATCTGGTATTTACGCTTTTTGCACGTTCTCCGTGAATAAGCTTGAGTGAAACGTTGTTAATAACACGATTCTTATGCAGGGAGTATGGCTACCCATAAACGCTACGTTTTAGTGTATGGTGCTGGGAAGGTCGTGACTTCACCCAACGTACTCCAGATTCCCTTTGTACATAGTGACGTTAGAGGCGCGGGTTGAACTGCAGCTCCAGTGAAGCTTTAAAAGCGAAAGTTATCGGTTTTGGCAAGTTCAGGGAAGGAATTATCGATAAGGATTTAAACCCATGGGCAAAATTAATATATTATTTCATAGATGAAGAAAACAAGTGAAAATGTTGTCTGTTCTGCAAAAACAAACAACTTTCACGTGGGTTTATAGGTTTTTTGGGCTCAATAATAAAGAAAAGGTTTGTTATTTCAGGTTTTAATTTTCTTAGAACTGCTTTTCTTTGGCCGCTTCTTGTTCCCATCTGTGTCCTTTTTGCGAAAAGCAGGCGGAGCCCGTTCAACTCTAGGACCTGCACATTTCTTCTATAATTTAAAAATATACAAACCAGAATTTAGACGGCTACATGTTGGTTGAAAATAAAGGAGACTAGTAATAACATCGGACTTTGGTCTTAAGGGTGTACGAACCTGCTAACAGAGGGAAATGTGTTTCCTTTACGCGTATTTCGGTCGATTCAAAAGGTTCACATGCAGCTTAACTGAAATCTGCGATAAATAAACCGAGAGGCACCAGGCAAGCATACCAGTAAAACGGAGCTCCTAATTGGTTCGAGAGTTATTCTCTCGGTAATTGTTATGGTTGTGATCATACGTAATCTAACCGTGCTCGATTATGTGACCGGTTATATCTCTCCACGCATAAGAATCTGCGGCAACGAATCTGGACAGCTCAACCCATTTTCTTTTCCAGCGACGGAGACCGAAGGTTCAAGAAGCACTTTCGTATCTCAACGAACTGTGACGAGTCAGGTTTCGAGTTGCACCGCCCCTCCCTCTTCGAGGCCGAATCGAGGGCCCCACCTTCTGAGCTGGTGAGACAGATGACGAAACACGAGACTATCCTTGCAATGTTAACTTATGGAGTGCGGACTGCCTTATTTGACACAAATTCGGTATAGTTCACTCGAAGCAGTGGGAGTCAAATATCTCCGGTTGTCTCTCCTATTCTAGGCATATAGCCCAGCATTTACAACTGTACAGAAGGACACCCCGAACGGATGTACGATACATGCGGATCGTCGTGATGGTGGAACTGTCACGTCGGGTCCACAGGCACTTGTCAAAGCTTGAGAAAACCCAATGATCAGCATCGATTTGGGAAGCAATGTGTTTTCTAACCGTGCCAATTTGTCAGCAGCCTCACCCAGGTTATTTGAAACTGTCTATTTCTTTAAGCTGACAGGACACAATCTCGCGGGGTGCCGTTGTCTGGTCAGGAATGCAGCTTGAAAAAACTTTGATGTTCCCAGCGTTTATGGATAACCTGACCGATTTAGCAACTTCATGCACCCGTGACACCATAGACTGCCGATCACCAAAGCTTGAAGCTAGAAAAGTGAGGTTCCTTGCGTAGTCACAATCAGTCAGCCGGCCTCAGGTTTCAAAAGAAACACTCTTCTTCGTATAGGACCTCCGTAAGAATTCAGTCAATAGCGACGTTGAATAGAATGGGCAACAGGACAAAACCTTGTCAGACATTAGCCCGAATACTGAACAGCTGGGAAAGAGTTTAATGGACCAGAATGCGCCAAGTTGTGAAGCGATAATAGGCCTTAATCGTGGGGACGATTTTGACCGACACACCATCTCGTTCCAGTATTTGCTGCAGGGCATCATGATAGGCGGAATCGAACGTGACGGAAAAGTTAACAAATCAGACGGCTGTCCATTTTTTGTAACAGTGACGGATTTCAAGAATGCGCTAAGCTGCTCCATAGGCTAAGTTCTTCACTCATGATCAATGGCTGCTGCCTTCTCCGTCGGTTTGGTTCGTAAAAATGTGACCTGAGTTTTGCGCTCGGGGCCTTACCAATGTTGGGTTGACAAAGTTTGGTGACAAAAATACGTTGGGTGTGGACGAGAGATGAACTTTCAAAAGTGTGCGAATGAGTACATGGTCTGATAAGAAGGTGGTCAATCTCACCGGTCGTATAACCGCCGTTTGAATACCATATCACCAGATGTTTGTGGTGATGCTAGAAGTACATGTTAACCACAAGCAGTCGGTTGTGATAAGCAAGTCCAGCAATCTCTCAACATTGTCGCATCGAGAGTCAAACCCATAGCGGTCAATAAAGAGAATGAAAGGTTGCCAGTTCTACATCAGTCAGTATAGTTATTAGCAGCCATCAGCAGACCACGGCGAGGTTAACTTTTCAGCTTACTCTTGCAGCTGCGAGAATAAGGTCGTCTTATCTTGCTCTTCAGCCAGTGGTATCGGCGCTTGCATGCAGACGACAGGGATGTTTGTAAATTAACCCTTCCGTCGCTATATATCATTCGGTCAATGGCGGTTCCCCATGCAAATGGTACATTGTTCACTTTTTTACAACAAAGTGACCGTCACACCGTGTCTAACAGAAAAGTTGCCTCGAGGGCTGTGGTAAAGGGCGAAGTGTGAATCGGCTTCCGGAATCTTTATTCCTTGTGCGTCTGAGTCGGGGATTCGGACTTCAGACAAGTAGCAGACACACATGTTGTGCTCATGAAGACCGCGCCGCCAGACTTTGAGCACCAAAGTTCAGTAACATTCATGTGTTCCCTCATGGAATATTAGAAGTCCATTCCCCATTGATTAATCCAGCTCACCTACTATTTGCCTGCATCACTGGTTGCAGAGCGCGTTGGCTTTTGTACTCGGCCATATTTTTGTAAGGTTTTTCGGAGCATTTGAGCACAGGCAGGTTAAAACGACTGCTCAATTTTTTCGTTTAGGGTTGCCTCCTCTGCTGCTTTGGCTCACCATGATCAAAAATCGTTGTTAATGACATTTCACAGTGCCGTCATTTTAAAGAGTGAGTCGGTAGGCCAGAATTCTGTCCTTTTGGGTCCTGGTAGAATTTTGGCTTCTGCTCCGTAGCTGTTTGACTTCTGCACTCTAAAGCCTGCTTATTTTGCAGTTCACCTTCACAAAAGGTCGTTCCACTATCCACCAGCTGTGGATGTGCAAGATTTTCAGCATATAGGCTAATGGATAAAATATTTAACTCATCTCCGTCCAGTTAGACCTTCAACTACGCTATTGAGCTGTTTGTGCAGTGCCTAATAAGTGGCGGCAGGCCGATATACCTGATGACTGAGTCATAGATCTTATGTCATGCTTCCTGTGGCAAGCGTTAAATTCAGTTCACTGAAGGGTTCTGGGTCATCATGAAGTGACTACAGGATGTTCATACTATTGAATTCTCGTGGTAATCAGTTCACTGCTTCCTGAAACATTTTTGTCTGTGCCAGATTTGCATTCTATCCTACAAAAGACATATGATTTTTGACCAGGCGCTAGTTAATAATCTCATGCGTATAAACGCCAAAAATGACAAAATCACTTACCTGATTGCATACGGGGCAATGTCCAGCCTCCTCCATTGTGTCTTTAAATTCTCCACGGAGACATGAGCTACAAAATCGTGTTCCACAGTATTTGCACATGTAGACCTAGAGGTTGAATAAGAAATGGAAACACCCACAGTATCTATATCCTGGCAGCCCCAACGGCACATGGTTTTTATTAACCTAAAATATACGTTAAAGTTATAAAAATTCGTAAGAAAATGTTACTCGGAATTCTGACTTGATCAGAACTTGCATTTCCTACTCCTGTGTGAAATAGAAGCTTTATATTGTGAAAGATATTACGAGGAAAATAAGTTTAGTTGAACGCACTTTCTGTATTATTCACCATCCGGTATCAAAAATTGATACACACTAATGCGAGGCGGGACTCGTGTCAAAAAATCATAAACAACGGTTATTTTTTTATTTTCCAGCATAAACCACCATTAATCCAACTCAAGGGTTATAACGTGATCGACGCTTGAACACAGGTCGGAAAGGAAGGGGACAGTTAATTCATACGTTGCTACTTCCTGGGGTAACGAGTAAACGTCGTATCAGCATGTACTCCCATCAAAACTGTCTTAAGCGATCCAGCTGAATTTTCTTTTCAACGTGTAGCAATGCAGCAATAAATGACCACGAGGAAACACTTTTATGTGTGACACCTAGTTGCATCGTTTTGAGAAGTTAACGCGATGATTCTTTGTTTTCCCGCGAATAATTGGCATAGTATTTTTCTGAAAAAACATCTTTAAAATTCCTGTTGCTGAGGTTGAAATGGATTTGTGATTTAAAGTTTAATTAAGACAAGCCAAATTGAGCTAATTCCCTTGTCATAACTTTTTGTCAGTAGTACTCGTATTTATACAGATTTTTGACTGTCATAAATCTTCCTAGAGAATTTAGCTCTTAAGTAAAGTTTGAATCTTAGTACGTCAATGGCGTGAACTATAGAAGCATGTATTGATTTGAATAAAGCAAAAATAATGGCGTTTCAGTGGTCTTTTCACAATGGAATGTCGTTAGAAGATATCGCTTCAACTAATTCAGGACAGAAAACTAGAACTTGTGCAAGAAAACATAATTTGCAGATGTATAATCGTAAGATCTTGGGCGAATATTTTGTAAGTTTCATAATAAATATGTTTGAATGTAGTCTTAGCTGAACACCTGACTTTGAAGTTCCTAAATACTCAATACTCTTGTTAGAATATACATTTCCAAGCCCATCAATTAACCAAAGGGACATTCTATGTCAGTAAGGAAAACAAGCCCCAATCATTCCTCTTAGTATTAGAGTTAAGTTAAAATTGACGTGTTTATTGAAAACTCTGACATACGTGCCATGCACGCTCTTGTTAACAAGAATGAGTACTAGCTAAAGGAGTGTTTAGCTAAACACGGGGAGACTGACGAAAGGATGGTGTTCTATCACTGTGAGATACGCTTGTATAGGCGAACATGTGTTTAGTATTTTATGTACCTTCTAGATACATTTTTTTAGTTTTCAGCTGAATCCAAGACCCTCCACACCACTTTTGCGTAAAAAAGGGAGCCGGTGCTATCATCAAAAATCAACGCCTTTGCACAAAAATATGTTTTTTTAAATATTATGAACCACAATGTGTCTATAATTTCTAAGATTACTTGCGACTCTTTTAATAACCATACGACCATGGCTGAGTGCTTTTTAAGGGACATTAATGGAAGGGTAGTTTAAACTTATCTGTGCTACTGAGAAGCGCTTAGTCTATATGACCGAGGGAAACACAACAGGGCGCCGCTTTTAATTCAGACAAGTATAACATGATTCCGCAAAAATATTAAATGATTTATTCTTTCCTAAGAGATATAAACGTAAATCATATCGATGGTAACTTTGGCAAGCCAACACTGGGCAAAGTTAAATTACATGCTTTGAAGGTCATTTCGAATGACAGCGTTCTGACAGAAAGGTATAGCCCACTAGTGCCAGAAACTTGGCAGTATATGCTTTGTTGCTAAATGTAGGATCTAAACTGCAGTGTATTCATGCGCGTTTACGTTTTAGCAGTTTGTTTGATCTAATTATAGATTTGTCTAGCCAACATTGCAAGCCAAGCGCAGCGTTGTGATCACTGATTCTAACGAATTTCGGCATTAGAATTCGAATATGAAAGCCCAGTGATGGTCAGGTAGTTTGAGAGTTATTTTTTTGTTTTCAGTATTGAGATAACCATAACGTAGCACCCTACATATGACTGCTGATAAATTTTGTCCACATTCCAATTTATGATTACCTGACTGTGAGTTCAAGCAATTATTTTGTGATTTATAAGAGGACCTCGGATATCTTGGACAATATTATTTTGTAACCAGTTGAGTTTATGCCTCAAGAAATAACGGATATTGTTAAAAGGCATGTTAGTTTATTGAATTCGCAATCTGAATCATTGCCCTCCGGCTATAGAAACGCTAATAAGAAAGAGCGCAAGATTATATCCAATGGATGCACTGTACGAGGCGTTTCCCGTCTGATCTGTGAATCCCAAAAATGTCGACAGAAAAACGGGGCCTGAGATTCATTATGTTTATTATCATCACATATTTCAAAGTTTTAATGGGTTTGACTTCTAAAGAGCAGTATTTAGTTTTTAAGAAACTCTTTTTCGTTAAGGTATTACAAATGCTACAAAGTGCTTTTTGCCGATCCCCTTATTATTTTCTAACATTCTCAGCGTAAGTCAGGTTGTCTATAATGTTCATAAGCTCGTCGTGCATTTATATATATATATATATATATATATATATATATATATATATATATATATATATATATATATATATATATAGATGCCGTCCCGTTGCAGAACATTTAATAAACAGTCAACGGCAACCTAGAAGAGATTTCGCTTTTCACCCAATCTATTATGATTGATGAATCATGATTTTTCCAACGCCACGCTTTACAGGGTGGTGAACTAGTTAACGGTATATAGGTACAGTTTACACGTGTAAACATGCAACCACCGACGTCACAGAACGTCCATGCAACAATAGGCTAAGTAAAATCAACCGAAACATGGACATGACTGCAGTGGGCTTTTATACTTTACGTCTTATCATAGCAAACGCTCTCGTAAAATTGATTCGCACGTAAAGAATAAGAAAGAAAACGCGCAGAACACTATGGCGGGATTTGATTTTTTAAATCAACTGCGGAGATTAAAACGCCAATTTCCACCATGAAAATTTGCAAAACTTATAATATAAGACTACCTAAGAACACATTTTCATGTTTCGCCCATATTTTAAACATGTTAAACGAAAACTGGTGATGCACAAACATAAGTCTGTCCATATGAACTATGCTTAAAGAACAGTTATATGGGATAATATTTCTCATTTCACGTTAATAAGAATATCAAAGCTCGAAAATAAACGCATGGATGGGGATATTGTCTTCCATAGTGATGTGCAGCATTCAGGCAATTTAGGGGTACTTGAGTACACCGTGCTTCAAAGTACGCTGAGCTGCAACCCCACCTATGAAAGCGCCATTTGCTAGCGAGGTTTGAAACCTCATTTTAAAAAATCACTTGTGTCAAGAATGTAGCCGGTCTATATTTATAAAATAAATGATACGTCCTACGCGTTTGACCATAAGTAATTACTTATAATGGATAGAATAGCTAATTAATTATATTTAGACGTGCGGGACATAACTTGTATTTCCTTAATATTGTCAATTTATGTTCAAAATTTTTTCGCTGAATGGCAGTTTCAGTAATAACCTTGACTGTCATAGCATTGCATCTGTTGCGAAAAATTGCATTTACCGTTGATAATTGCGTCAATTTCGTAAATGTGGGAGCGTCAACAAAAAGTAAAACAAACGAACTGAACTTGATGTTGATCAGATTGAAGAAACAGACATTATTCGATTTTGAAAGTTGTAAGAATAACTATGTAAATAAGACATCCGTGATATCTGTTAAAATATCTCCATACGAATGTTAAATGAGGGGATAAATAGCCAAAAATATGTTACTAAATGTGTGACGATTCAAAGGAACAGTGGTATGTGAGCACCTAAAATTGAAATAAGGATAATGAAAGTAGACTGAGCAAAGTTTAATAACGATAACGTTAGAAGCGGCAGAAAATCAGTTCCGCAATTACATGTTCCGATTGATTCCTGGGCGGCCAGACATGGTGCGCTTTTTGGTATTTGGAAGAGCCCGGCCAGGCAGATAAATTTTGTTGTTCATGAGAAGAAAATGAAGGTGCAGTTACTGGATCAAGAAACACATGTGCCTCAATTTTTGGATTCTCACGCGAATCCGTCCTTGGAGATATTCGCAGATAATCTTAATGTAAGCAATCGAATGTAGCATTTATAGGAGACAGTTACCATGCGATCGCATACCCTTAATACTCAGGAGTGCTGCGCTCACCCCATGCGTTGTGTTTGATGCCACAATTGCTTGGATTGATTTCATCACTGAGGTTGATTCTTGGCGTAATAATTTTTTGGCAATTTGACTTGTTGTCATTGGAAATGTTTGGCGCCCGCCTACTCCCCGCGTGACTAATTTGCATGCGTGTCCAAAATCTCGATGCAGAACGTGAAAGCTTGAGGTCACTGCGTTTCTTGCTCGATCGCTGGCCAGAAAACATATCTTAGGCAGACCATAGCTCAGGCGTTTTTCACCTTTTGCGAGAATTTCGATCTAATTAATTTTAAATAGTGACCGAGAGCTAAAGAAATTTTCCCTTATTGTTGCTGCATGTTTGAATATTCACGTTTGGAGTATTCTCCTAAATGACTTCCTACCAGTTTCTTCGTCTGCATCTGTTACAGATTCAGTGAAATACTATACGCGTTTCCTTCCCTGACCGCTTATCATTCGGCCTCTTTGGATACTAACCATCATCAGAATTCAATTCTGGACGCTAAGATGCTGAGGATTTAAGTTCATTGATACATTTTCGTAAGATTTTGTTTCATACGCCTAAGTGATCAAACACGAATCATCTCGACGTTTCATTATCTCATTTTGAAATACAACTGCAGTATTACCCTACTCTACCACCTGACCATTTTTTCCTAAGCAGTTTTTTCTCTTACCTTCTATTTGAAAATGAAGGTCTATTGAACTCTGCCTCCATTTTTAAGGTAGGAGTTTTTTTCACTGCCTATTTTTTCTAGTTCACCATTAATTTCAAAACATCGCTAACTGTTGACATAGCAGGACAAGTTATGTCTACATTATTAAGTATTTGTACATTTTATCTGCACACCTTGTCATTACTTTATTTCGTTACAAATGTTTGCTTAGATAGTGCCTTGCCGGTGCTAACCAAATATAGATTCTAAATTCTAATCTGGCGCCTGATGGTGGCCTTCTGTTTGTTTGCAAGTGCGACTTCGAGTGGTTTGAGAAGTCAGTTGATGGTTTAAGTTACCTTATTCACATGTTGGAATACTCACTTAGACTTGGCGTTGTGGTAATTTTTCCATCGTCCCGTCAGCGCATGCATTGGCTGACGAAGTTGAGCGGGTAGCTATTTGCTCTAGGCACCCGTTGAAGATATTACGATTCGGCAAAATTGTTTTCCGGTTCACTGCATTGCGTCTTAACATGCCATTATGGCACACTTATGCATCTGCGTTTGCGGAGGATTGGATGTTTGCTGTAAAGTCTCCAATAAATGTGTCAAAATATTCACATTTCTGATTATTTCCTTTTTTAGGCAATTACAATCTTTGTGGTAGACAAGGATATTAAGGAATGCAAGCTGATTGTTTGTATTCCTCCTACATCGTTAATTGCATGTCCGAGAAAACGTCTTTCTAGCTTTTTAGGATTCCAGCACCCGAGCCCGTTCGATGACGATGAAGGTATCATTCACCCATCAAGCCCAGAATTTCGGTCTTTGGTGTCGGAAGACTAACGTCTCTTACCATGTTTTTTGATGTTGTATAAAAGTACCATAATCATAAATGTTTAATCTTTTCCTTTCTTAACATAGCTATCAGTTGACTTATCAGACATTACAAATGATTTCAGCAATAAATATGGACATAATTGCATAAAAACTTCCCATATATTCCCGTTTTACTTTTCCCATCGTAGCCATGAACAACCCTTTCTGATACGAAAAAAAACTCGTTAATAAATACTAACATAACTTCAATAAACCTTTAGAGATCTCATGACACAAAAACATCAAATAAAAAACGTACAACCCCTGTAAATATGATTTGAACACAAATATTACATAAAAGGTATCATAAATTCATATATTCTCTATTTTATATTCGTTTCATATCCAATACTCGAATCAAGTCAGACACCAGCAGATATTTCAGCAATTATTCTGACAGCAGCGATTACTTCAGCAAAATTACTGATATGCTGATGGTATTACACCTATATAAACTTGCCGAGATTAGTCGTTCATAAAGCTATGGCTTTATTGTTCGATCCTAGGTAGATAGATATATATATATTTTATTTGAGTACCCGGAAGGGCATTGTCGGCAAACAATAAACCGTATCATATTATCAAATTCAATATAATGACTGTTCGATAATTTTTTTGCAAAATAAGGGTTCGTGTCCCTAACCCATTTCCACCTTTTTAGAAATTTAGAATTTAGAATTTATATTTGATAAGCACCGGTAAGGCACTGTCTAAACAAGCATTAGTAACGAAATAAAGTTATGACAATGTGTGCAGATAAAATGTACATATACTTAATAATGTAGGCAGAAATTGTCCTGCTAGGTGAACTAGAAAAATAGGCAGTGAAAAAAAACTCCTACCTTAAAAATGGAGGCAGAGTTCAATTGACCTTCATTTTCGAATAGAAGGTAGGAGGAAAAACTGCTTAGGAAAATAAGGTCAATTAGTAGATAAGGGTAATACTGCAGTAGCATTTCAGAATGAGATAATGCAACGTCGAGATGATGCGTTCTTGG
Organism: Schistocephalus solidus; assembly: GCA_017591395.1. Classification (NCBI taxonomy): domain Eukaryota; kingdom Metazoa; phylum Platyhelminthes; class Cestoda; order Diphyllobothriidea; family Diphyllobothriidae; genus Schistocephalus; species Schistocephalus solidus. The sequence continues at coordinate 23,713 of WEDG01000815.1, read as the reverse complement.
TCACTTAGGCGTATGAAACAAAATCTCAAGAAAATGCGTCAATGAACTTTAGTCCTCAGCATCTTAGGGTCCAGAACTGAATTCTGATGATGGGTAGTATCCAAACGAAATGGCTGTATTTTAGACTATGGATCACTGAATGTGTACGTCCAAATGACTTCATCGTTTGGACGACTGGTGATATAAGGAAACATCATGATTCATGGGGACTCGAGGTAGCGAAAATAGTTTCAAGAGGGTCACTTAAATTCCTGATGGTCCTTTTTCCGAGTCATGGGGAAAGCTACTGGGAAAAGATTTGGAAAATAAAAGGTTACTAGAATCAGTGTTAAGATAAATGTGCAGTCTTTGCTTGAATGCAAGTTAACTAGTTTACCACCTAATTTCAGTCCAATTACGTCTAATTAATCGGCTGAACCACACACCCGAGTGATGCGCTGTAACGGTCAGTTGGCCAAGTTTTGACGGGCAACTTGAAGCTAGTAACTCGGTTTCTGATTCGTTTTCCTAGCTACGGTGTCTTTGATTTCGTCATGACCGGCCGGTCTTCTGGACACCTCTGCAGACTCAACTCCTTTTCAATTGTCTACCTTCCAACCAACCTCTTTTCATGATCTATTACTGTTTATCGTTTACGAATTTCTCTATCATTTACGATTTTATTTCTACCACTACATTCAATAAACTTTAGCAATCATATTCTCTATGCTTAGGTTGGATGCAATTGAACTTGTATACCGGATAATGATGACCGAACAAACTACTAGTCCGTCCCCTTTAAGAAACTCTCACAACCGAGGACCTGCTTGTAGATCCCGAAACACCGGCCACATCGAAGGACACCAAGTTCACTCCAGAAGCAGAAGTAAAGCAGGATGTAAAATGCTTGTATCTTAATATTTCAGCGCTCGTATCTGAGTGAATGCGATAGACCTTTGAAATAGACCGTGGCCGACTCTCCCTCTGTCAAATGAGCACTTGAGTGTTCTCGACCTAAACATTCTTAACATAATACGTCAGTTCCGATGCTTTATAGCCATTTTATTTCATATTTTGCTAGTACTATACCCTTGAAGGCAGTTTTTTACTTTAAAAATTTCCCCCATTTCGCAAACTTCAAAAAAAGAATTGTAATTCATGCCAGTTCACAAGAAATATGAAGTGGAAATAGGGCAAGCAGTAAGAAAACTCCTGGAGGAATATATTTTTTGTGTTTTTCGTAAGTTAAATCTATTTAGGAGAAAAAACTGCTAACGGCGAAATAAAAACAATTCAGAACAGGGATGTGTTAGCATGATTACAGTGTGTTTACAGTTTCTCTGCCTTTGTAAAGAACGGGTATTCTGCACCAGGCAAGGGTGCATCCACGGACGGTTGCTCGCTGTCTGCTGAAGGATTCACCGGTTGTGGGCCACAGGGATGATGCTATCGCCTACAAAGTAAGACCTGGGATCGGGCTCAGATGACGAGCAGTCCAGTCAAGCTGGAAGACAGATACGGCCAGGTCGGCACCCATAATTCCTTGAAACTGTTCTGTAAGCAGAAATCTCTTAAAAAATAAATTTACAGGATATTTATATTCTGGGGTAGTTGAACAATAAAAATTCGGCCAAACCAGAAGTGATCGATGTTTATAAGCCCACAGCGTTCTTGATGGTTCAGATATGGTAGGCCCTGTATGTATGCCGACGATTTAAAAGTTGCCTATCGATACAAGCCGGCAGATCGCGACACCGTGCTTGATCTATTAAAAATGATCTCGAGGCCTTTGCCCAGTGGTGCTGCACATGACGCCTTTCCCTTTCTCGGCATAAATGTTCCGTTATGGTTGTCGGTGACAACCTTCAGCCTCATCTAAGCATAGATGGACACGATAAAAATGTACCTGGCGTTGTTAAGGACCTGGGCATATCATATTCCAACGGTCTAAATCTTTCAGAGCATTGTGCCCTGATTGTCTCCAAAGCACGCAGAACTGCCGGGTTTATCCTCCGAAATTTTAAAACTATTGATATTAGACTCCGCCTTTATAAAATGTACGTTAGACCTGGCCTGGTATACTGCTCATTTCTATTTAGCCTTATGCGCGCTAGCGAACGGAATAAAATAGAATCGGTCCAGCACTTCTTCACGGAAAGAATTTTATCGTTGGAGCACCGTAATCTGTCATATCAAGAACGCTGTGGGCTTGTAAAATTTGATCCCTTATGGTTTCGCCGAGTGCAGAAGGGACTCTTTTTGCTTTTAAGCTTTTGAATAGTCGTACATTTAATCCCCTTACCACTGTGAGGCAGCTTGACCATCCTAGGCGCAGCAGTAATCGCAATGTCTTATTATTTCTTCCATTAGCTCGCACACTTAAGTATCGACGGTTCTTTTCCGTAAACGCCATGGCCATGTGGAATAAACTTCCCCATAATATAAAAATCCATTGGAGTTATTCTTTGTTTAAGATAATTATTACTAGTCTTTTGCATTCAGAACAGCTTCCAAGAATTCTGGGCACCGACACGGTCGAATCTGTTTTCCTGTCCGACGGAGTGCGCGGCATCTGAACCCGATCCCAGGTGTTACCTTGAGGGATACGGCACCGTCTCTGCAGCCTGCGCCCGTTGACTTCTTCGGTGGACAGTGAGCAACCGTACACGGCTGCTTTCTTGCCTGGGGCATAATCCCGGTTCCTAGCAAAGACAGAGAGACTGCATACAGACTGCAATTGTGTTAGCCCTTCCCTGATCTGAATTGCTATCAACCTAACAGGCGGCAGTTTTTTTCTCCTGAATAACATAAAGATAGGAAAAACATTTATAATGATATATACTCAGGAGTTTTTTTTCACTATTAGCCTCTACCCACTGGATATTTCAGCTGACAATGCCTGTAAACCGGCATTAAATACAAATATTATTATTATTATTATTATTATTATTATTATTATTACCGTGATCTGATAATGAAACTATTTTAGTAAGTAAATGCTGGACTGATTCTATTTCCTTCCGTTCGCTAGCGTGAGGAACGCTAAATAGAAACGAGCATTATTCCAGGCCAGTCTTTGCGCGTAGTTAATAAAGGCGGAGTCTAATATCGATAGTTTTAAAATTTTTGAGGATAAACCCGGTGGTTTTGCGGGCTTTGGAGACAATGAGGGCGTAATTCTTGGAAATATTAAGACCGTTGGAATATGATATGCCCACATCCTTAAAAACTTCAGACGTATTTAGGTCGTGGATATCTATGCTTATTTGAGGTTGATGATCGTCACCAACAGCCATGATGGAGCATTTGTACCAAGAAAGGAAAGGGTGCCATGTGCAGCACCACTGCGTAACGACCTTAAGACCACTTTTTAAAAGTTCGAACATGATTTTTCGATCTGTTGACCTGTATCGATACGCAACTTTTAAATCATCCGCACACCTAAAAGGCCACCGATTCTGAAATTAACCAAGTAAATTATTGACAAAATAAGACAAAATAAGAGCGGGTCAAGCACAATACCCCAAATAACTCCACTCCTCACATATTTGGGGATAGGAGATAGCATCGGAGATCTTAACATTTTTGTGCGAGAGTCCAGTTAAGAAGATATCAAGTTCAGAAGTTTACCACATAAGAGGAAAGTTGCAAGAGAAGGAGAGCATGGGCCACACGATCAAAAGCCTTAGTGAAATCAAAGTAGATAATGTAAAGTTCAAAACCATTCTCATTAGATTGCGGAACGTGATCAAAGAAAGAGAGCTGACTGTTGTCACAAGACCTTGTTTTCAGTAGCATCAAGCTCAGCTGCGCTAAGTAGGTTATTTTTCAGTTAAGTGATGCATCATCTTATCTTTGTTCAAGGTCTCCAAGATTTTGAAAGTTGCGGAAACTGTGTTGATTGGCCGAAAGTCTTCAAATGACGTACATTAGCCGTGTTTGGGGATAGCAGAATTTGCACTTCCTTCCGCACACTGAAAAATTTTCACTTTCCAGAACTAGTTAAAATATCTTCAAACAGATGGAACAGGAAAATACCATTAGCATCCGACCTTTATAATACTGACGGGATGCCATCTGGTCCAGGATTATGATATTGACGCAAACGTCGAACGGCTACGGCTACATACTAAAGGGTAAAAGTCAAGGTTTCGAGGACACCACCATTCCAACCCACGATGGTCGGAAGGAAAGTGGTCGGATTTTCAATAAATTTTCTGGATAAGAAAACTTTTTAATTATCAGTCATGAACTTGTCGTCAAACAATGAGATTTCCAAGGGCGTCTCGACGGACGGGATGCTTCGTTTTTCGATAGGTTATTACAATTTGGGAAAACATTTTCGCCACATTGAGCGAATGGTTTTCAACAAATTCGGTATCATCGGGTAGCCGCCTTTCTTCGGATAGCCTCGAAGCCTGTTCAAAGATACGTCGAATCAAGGGCAGAACGAAAATGTCCTTTTGCAGATGAAGTTGACGAGTAAGTTTAAGTAACTTATGGCGAAAAGATACAGGGAGGTAAACCTCATACCTGACAGTAATTATTTTCTTACGGGGAGATAACCAGAAACAAGTGGATCCAAAACACTGTACAGCACACTGATACAAGTTTTCACATGCTGTCATAGAAGTAAATCACACGAGTCATGGGAATTAAGATACATCAATAACTCTGTCAAAAGGGCTGAACGGAAAGGAAAGGAAAACCTATATTTTTGAACTTGTTTCAACAGTTTAAAATTCTAGTGTAAGAAGATCAATTTCATCTTCTAAACTCCAAAGTAGGCCTAAAACTGAGACTGTCAAATTCAGGAATCCTCTGCATAAGATAACAACAAGTACACTTGATCCTTTAGTAAGGAAGTCGAAAACATGATTCCACATGCCACTACCTACGGCCTCGAGTAAGTCCTCAAACTTTCTAGGGCCGGACGGGGGAAACCATCGAACTTTAGGAAGATTGAAACCCCATGCAATCAAGTAATACTTCAAACCGTGACATGAAATGACTGTGAGAGGCAAAGATCGTAATCCTCACTGGCTTTATGTGACCGATAGACAAAACCAAAGAGTAAAGAGTACTTATTGTTCAAGGTTATTTGAAGCCGTCAGCTCTCTTCAAACCCGTTAAATTGTGGATAGTCGAAGGGATGAAATGCCCGTGCTCGCTTAGCATCAATACAGCTCCCGGCTCCATGGTTATCGCGACGATCATTTCAAGTACAATTATAGCTTATAAGAGAGAGTTCAGAGTCGGCTACGGAAGATTTTACCCATTTTTCATTTACTATAACAATATCTGCACATTGGAAGATGACAAGAGTTTGAAGCAGGGGCATTTTATTGAGCAAAGATCTGGCATTTAGAATGAACAGTTTAAGTGGGCAAACTGGTTGTTTTGAGGGAGGGCAGCTCAGTCATCCAGTGGTTGATGGGCCACTAAACATAGGGACCGAGTGTTCCCTCACGATTCTGGAAAAAAGGTTGTGGTATAGCAAGTGCCTGATGTGGGAAAAGAGAAGTAAGATATGGAGGGGAAAAAGACTGACAGGGAAATTTAGCACTACAGCTGGTTATTGGAGCTTGTTCGAGAAACCCATGGGAAGGAGACTGCAAAGTATTCCCAGTAAGCAGACGGTTAGGTGAATCGGATAGTCCAGGATGACCTTTCATATTGAGAGACAACTGGGAAACGACCGAGGAGGGAACGTGCTGCAGAGTGGGGGACGCACTGCCGCGAATGGAAGAGGAGTGCCATTCCTAAACGATAATACTGGCATGTTTGGTTTAGCAGCCTTGATATAGGGTCTAGGAGGTTATTGGAAACTCGAGGAAGTTGAGTCGGGGTATTTGGGGAAGTATCAGGAGATCTTAAAGGAGTATTTTTGTGGAGAAGCTAGCTTTTTTCGTCTTCGAGTGGCTGAGACTTTAGTCGGACTTGTCTATGAGCTAAGAATCTGCGTTGGTTTATCAGAATTTATTGGTGGGCTTGCTATGGATGTGGGAATAATGGAAGTACTGGTGTCTTAAGAGCCCCTGAGATCCGTTATAGTAGGTTTTCGTACAGAGTTAACTAGGGATACAGACGGCGAGGCCATAGATTAAGTTGAATGTGACTTTTTCAACATGACAAAGGGAGTAGTCATTTCTATGCTGCTTGTCGAATATTTAAAATATTTAATTTCCTGCATTGGGCTGAGGTCAAGGGAAACTGATCAATAACATTTTGGACAGAATTATATACTAAGCTCCTTCCTTGACCGTATGAATTTGACTGCTATCAAGGAAAAGAGAGTGTGCAAACGCTCTGCGTGTGCAACTCTAAATCCCTAACCACAGCTTTGCAGGAGCAAATGCGTACCATCGATAGTACAAATATGCTTTGAAATATTCCGCAGCATAAAATTATGCTTGCGTTTTATCCGTTCTTCAGTTTAGGAACTAATTAGTCCAATGACTTGAAAAGCCTGTTGGATAACTGTCTCGGAGGTACTAGTCCTCGTTCCATGTAGCATGATGTCAATTATTTCAACAGACGAAGGCCGATTATTGCAGGACGAGGTATACGCTTGAGTGACAAAAGGAGCAAGAAAATCAATGTGAACCAAAGGAATTTTAGAATATAAATCTGGAGAAGGCTGTAAATTCTTGCAACCACCAGAGATATCTCCTTCCATGGCTCTAGTATTCAAGGATAGAGGGGGGTTGCAAGCTTGCGCCTATTGCATGTCTCTTCCGGGACATCGTAAACTACTCGACAGAATTTTGGTTTAATTAATAGAGAAATGAGTTAATAATTCATAAAAGTATACTTAAAAGGGCTAATGCAGCAACTTATTTCAGACAGTTACTGGAAAACGACAGGCCAGGCACGGATTCAAACAGCAATTTCGTTAAGTTCAACTTATTCATCCAATTGCTTACTTAGGCGGGCCCAACTAATATGGGACAGTAAAAATAACTTTTTAAACTAAGAATTTATCGACAATTCACTGTTATTGCCACGAAATATGGTAAAAATCAAAGATTCTCTTATGTTTGAAAGTTCCTCCGCGCCCCCTTGACTTAGGCCAGTTACTGTTGTCTAAGTTTAAAACCAAAACAAAGCTAAAGGGACAGCAGAAAGAAGGAGTTTGTTTTAGGTCGCAGGATAACAGAGCAGCAGCAATTCAATCTACGCAACACCCTGGTCGCGTAGTTTACGGCAACCAGCGCTCCCAGTTGGATGCATAACCAACCTCAAGGTCATTAATACTGCCCATTTTTATTCAGTAAAACAAATTTCTGTAGCGATCTTTTGTTATAAGTAAACCGACCGTGGCCGACTTTTTGATTAAACCGGTCGAAATTTGTTTTACTTATCAGTTGATGGTTTATAACCTTGTGGTCGGTTATGCATTCAAACGTGATTTTCGTTCCCCATAAGACCCGATTGGATACACAAGCAACCTCGAGGTCATTGACAACGCCCACTTTGATTAGGTAAAATAAATTTTGATGGATAGATCAATTTTAATTTTTTACCCTGTATCCGCGGAAAAGCATGCTGTCCTAGAGTTTCCGGCCATATAAACCCTATGAGCGTGGTTCTCGAAAGATAGGGCAGCCGGGGTGTTGGGTAAATTGAATTTTTGCTTCTCTGTTATCCAGCCACGTCCCGAAATCGGTGAACACAATGTCGTGCCTTTTACGTGCTCGCCGATTGTTTCGGTCAAATAGGGAGCATGTCTTGAGGCATAACTTCAGGTGTTGTGGGATTTGGGAGTGTCAAAGGCGATTCTCCGTGATGTTGGATTTGTCCTTTGGGAGTATTTCAATGGTCATGATCGTCAGATCCTGCAAAAAAAGCAAAGGGGATGTGATATAAACAGATACGATGATGAAGCCTGGCGGGAGATCACTCCTTTAAGTTGTTCCAACAAGTATTGTTGGCGAGCTGACTGTATTGTTGGGATCAGTGATCAGAAGCTGAGAAATCCAATCAGCTAATTTGTCAACCTGTTACTTGAACTTCAACGGGTGTGATAGAGGCACCTTTTTGCGCACTTTTTGGAAACCATAAAATTGGATGAAGGCCGTTTCTTGCGCTCTTGCCGTGCGTCGGTCTGTCGGCGATGTGGCATCTGTATTCTACATTGCGAACCTCATTGTTTTACGGGGTTGGATTCGCATTGGACATAGGATTGACGGCCCTTCAATAAGTTGTTGGCTTTCGGAGGGTATGTTGCACAATCGGTTTCGAGTTCACCTTGGTCATTGAACTCGATTTTGGGAAGCAATGACTGCTCGTTAGTCTGCGTCCGTGTCGTTATTTCATGAAATTTCACTACAGTTCTCGATTCTCGGCAGGAGGATGACTGCGCAATGTGGCTGGCTGTCACTGAAATCGTTGACCGAACGCATCTTCCCCACGTGGCAAATTACTCTGTCAACACAGAATATGGAGCCGTGAGGTCATTGCGCTTATTAAGCGACTGTCGGCAAGAGGACCAAGACTCAAGCAGTTCCTGGCTCATTTGTTTGTCAGCCCTTGCTGGAATGTCGGTCTAGTAAAACTTAAAGGTGTGGACGGATCCCGTCGCATGAGCCGTGACCTGTAAGTTAGAGTCCTTCCTCCTCACTGCTGCCTCATGTTCGTGTGGAGTAGTCTTTAAATTTCTCTAGGGTAGGAAAGTTGCCCGCAACTGTAGCAGTTATTGCGACTTGTGGACGGGCAAGAGAAAGCGCAGGTATTTCCGAGGCAGACGCAGAAGTCAATATGCAATCGTTAACGTCGTACTAGGTTCCAAATATCCCTCCCAGCAATCAGACTACTTTGTGAACGAGTGGCTCATGTACAATTGATTATTTTTTATGGAGATTAAAACCAAAACAAAGCTAAAGGGACAGCAGAAAGAAGGAGTTTGTTTTAGGTCGCAGGATAACGGAGCAGCAGCAATTCAATCTACGCAACACCCTGGTCGCGTAGTTTACGGCAACCAGCACTCCCAGTTGGATGCATAACCAACCTCAAGGTCATTAATACTGCCCATTTTTATTCAGTAAAACAAATTTCTGTAGCGATCTTTTGTTATAAGTAACCTGACCGTGGCCGACTTTTGATGTGGACGGATCCCGTCGCATGAGCCGTGACCTGTAAGTTAGAGTCCTTCCTCCTCACTGCTGCCTCATGTTCGTGTGGAGTAGTCTTTAAATTTCTCTAGGGTAGGAAAGTTGCCCGCAACTGTAGCAGTTATTGCGACTTGTGGACGGGCAAGAGAAAGCGCAGGTATTTCCGAGGCAGACGTAGAAGTCAATATGCAGTCGTTAACGTCGTACTAGGTTCCAAATATCCCTCCCAGCAATCAGACTACTTTGTGAACGAGTGGCTCATGTACAATTGATTATTTTTTTATGGAGATTAAAACCAAAACAAAGCTAAAGGGACAGCAGAAAGAAGGAGTTTGTTTTAGGTCGCAGGATAACGGAGCAGCAGCAATTCAATCTACGCAACACCCTGGTCGCGTAGTTTACGGCAACCAGCACTCCCAGTTGGATGCATAACCAACCTCAAGGTCATTAATACTCGCCCATTTTATTCAGTAAAAACAAATTTCTGTAGCGATCTTTGTTATAAGTAACCTGACCGTGGCCGACTTTTGATGTGGACGGATCCCGTCGCATGAGCCGTGACCTGTAAGTTAGAGTCCTTCCTCCTCACTGCTGCCCTCATGTTCGTGTGGAGTAGTCTTTAAATTTCTCTGTGGTAGGAAAGTTGCCCGCAACTATAGCAGTTATTGCGACTTGTGGACGGGCAAGAGAAAGCGCAGGTATTTCCGAGGCAGACGCAGAAGTCAATATGCAATCGTTAACGTCGTACTAGGTTCCAAATATCCCTCCCAGCAATCAGACTACTTTGTGAACGAGTGGCTCATGTACAATTGATTATTTTTTATGGAGCTTATTTTATGGAGCTTATTTTTTTATGGAGCTTAAAACCAAAACAAAGCTAAAGGGACAGCAGAAAGAAGGAGTTTGTTTTAGTTCGCAGGATAACAGAGCAGCAGCAATTCAATCTACGCAATACCCTGGTCGCGTAGTTTACGGCAACCAGCACTCCCAGTTGGATGCATAACCAACCTCAAGGTCATTAATACTGCCCATTTTTATTCAGTAAAACAAATTTTTATAGCGATCTTTTGTTATAAGTAAACTGACCGTCGCCGACTTTTTGATGTGGACAGATCCCGTCGCATGAGCCGTGACCTGTAAGTTAGAGTCCTTCCTCCTCACTGCTGCCTCATGTTCGTGTGGAGTAGTCTTTAAATTTCTCTGGGGTAGGAAAGTTGCCCGCAACTGTAGCAGTTATTGCGACTTGTGGATGGGCAAGAGAAAGCGCAGGTATTTCCGAGGCAGACGTAGAAGTCAATATGCAATCGTTAACGTCGTTCTAGTTTCCAAATATCCCTCCCAGCAATCAGACTACTTTGTGAACGAGTGGCTCGTGTACAATTGATTATTTTTTCACAGCAGCCGACAGCGCTCGATCACGTACTTAGCTCTGTTTACTTTAAATTGACTGGGCGCAGTCTGAAGCCTCGGGTATGTAGCGTCTCTGAGCAGATTTTTTACTCGGAGCTCTACAATCAGCAGGCCAATCCCGATTGTACGTAAAAGGCAGAAGGTACCAGAATGAGGAATTTGTTAATAGAAGCGTAGAGGCTAGTTCCAGGAAGTAGTCGTGAAGACACGATCACTGGAACAAGAGCTTTGTTAGTCTGCCTTTTTGGATTCTCCCTCGAATCCGTCACAAGAGACAGCTTTAGATAAGGGTTTTGGATCATCCAGCTTTTGCAGCATTTATAGGATGCAGTTGCTAGGCCACGACACGCCTATCAACATTGGCAGTTCCCGATTGCATCGCAGATATTTGCAGGTGTTGTGATAGTTGTCTGAACACTGAGCTGTTGCAGTATGCAGTTGCCATGCCGTCGCTGTGCGCCAGCGTGCTTTTCAAAATTATCAGTTCCCACGCTCATCGCACGTGGTTGCATGTGGTGCAAAGATGAGCCGCAGCCGAGTTGCTGACGGCCAGATTTCGTCATCCATTTGGGCTATTGGGTAATTTGGTTCGCCGACATTGGTACCAGGAACAGTGGCCATCCGCGTGTTTTCCACGTGGTTAACTAGCTTGCCGAGGCAACATCTCAGTACCAAATATGCAGCGCGCAGGTCATTGCGCTTGCTTATTGATTGAGCAGTGCACGGCCCATGCGGTGTCGCCTCTAGGGCGCATTTCCGCTTCATCAAACTTGAATGCACGGTGGGGTCCCGCAGAATGAGCGGGGTAGTGCACTACCCATTTTAATAAACTCTGAAGCTGTACGATGCCCTAAGCAGTGTTCGGGGGTCTGTGGGAATGTCAGGGACAAGCGATTTGAAAACTTCTAGAACGGTATGTAGGTGGCAATGGGCAATATGTGATTCAATAGCCCATTCCCTAACCCTATCCCGAATCAACGTCTGCAAGGGGATACAACTCTCTCTGCTGCTTTCGTCATCAGATGCATCTGATGACGAATTACTATATCCCTCGCTGTCATCTGTGGGTTCACCTGCAGTTTACCACAACAATGATTCATCTGCATCTAGGGGCACGTCCATCCAAGTATTGTCGACTGGCGATGCAGACGTGCCTTCCTTGTCTGCTTTTACTCGTTTGCGCTTTAATCTATACGTATTCACTTCGTCATAAACTTCGCGGCATATATTTGTGCCACATCACGGGCAACAGGCCTTCTAATTGTCCTCATAAAGGGCTGCCTAAACATTACAGAATATTAATAGACAAAATTAATGGATATAGAAAACAGATAAGGAATAAAAATGCAAAAAGGGTTCGATAGAAGTGCAGGCAGAATTACGGTCACGCGCGCACGCCACGACAAAGAAAACTGTCATGACGCGCTTCCCGCGCCCGCTCTGTGCCCACTTACAGTGCGCCAACCAATCACGGTACCGATTCGTATTACAGATTAACCCATGAGCATGGGCTTTGTCCTATCTCGACATGTCGAGATTTCAGTATATCAGGGCTATATCGACTGCTATTAGGGATAGCCATTGTCTACAGTTGTGCCGTAGAAAAAGCCTCCTTATCCTGCAGATTCTTCCTTCTTCGTAAATTCACAGCATGACAGATATATGCACTGTTATCCAAAATGATACGTCATGGCATGGGGTTGATCCGCAGACCCTAGACATTTTAATCGTGCGCGCGAACCACTGGGCCACCGCATCATGACGGTGAATGATATTGCAAAACTTTAGTTGATTGTGTGGGCGTACCACATGCTGATATAATTTGTAGTGGATGACAGGTGTTGGCCGGAAAGATCAATTATCTCGAGGAAGAGATTGAGAAGATGAAAATCCTATTACGGTCTAGGTTAGACACAGTCGACGCTAAGAATGAACCTATTGGACGGATAACTAGAAGAAGGGCAAAAAGACCTCGCGTAATAGGTACGCCAGCAATACATTCAGTAGCTGTTACGGCAGCCCCAGAACAAACAGTGGAAATGCAAGACGAAAACGACCAGCGAGAAAACTTGAAACAACAAGAAAAAAGTTAATTTGACAGTTAAAAGGCAATGAGTAATAGACAATCGCTTGCGAGACATACCTCAGCCAAACCCGAACCAGAAACGACGACGAGTGTGCTGCCTATTACGGTAGATGCCGTGGGCCCTAAAACATTTAACGAATCGCAAAAACATTTTGAGCTTGATAAACTCAACATGAGCAGTGCTATTGATTCCCCACCAGAACTACTGATTACAATGCACTGCCCTCTGGGCCAGGTGCTTCTCCCAAATCTGGCACAACAGGTCACGAACAGCGAATAGTGTCAGAGCAATGCATAATTTAGCGAACTACACCCAATGGTAGGTAAAAATCAAGTTGATAGAGAAAAATGCATCATTATTCAAGAACTCCCGGAATCAAATGAAATCATATCCACTGAGTGAGTTTCGGATGATCTAACGCTCTTCCAGGGCCTACTTAATATCATTTTGGAACCCTCTGAGGCAGTCGAAGTGATCAAAGTCTTTAGCCTTGGGAAACGGGCATAAAACCCACCGGAATTAACACTCCTTCGACTACTTAAAGTTGTGCTGGTCAGTAGCGAGCAGTCTAGGCTCATTCTTTCCAGGTGATTAAGAATAAAAGGCTCCGACAACGGCATTTTTTAACGGGACTTCTCACCATCAGAAAGGTTGAAACGTCACATACTAGTTCTAGAACTGAGAAAGCGGTTCAGTGAGGGGAGCCAAATTTGGTTATCTACGACAGCCAAGTGAGGCAGCGTCTACCATTCTTCCATTGGGCGGGTCCGGTACGGATGACCGCGCAGCCGAGGCATTAACTGAAGGCTCGAGCCGCATCGCAACCACATGTCCCTTAAACCGGAAGTTAACATTCATGTACACCAATGCGTAAAGCATGCTATCAAAATTTGAGGAGATGAAGATCCATATCTGTGATCTCTTACCAGACATAATTTCCTTGACAGAAACCTGGTTGTCCCAACACGTGGACGACCATGAGCTAAGTATACCTGGCTACCAGCTATTTAGAAGATACCGTGAAAGGCGTAAGGGAGGAGGCGTTGATATATACGTAAAACACGGAGTCCTAGTGTCAGAAAAAAAAACAGAACAGTTTTCATGCCGCTTCGAAACTATTTGGCTCACTATAAAGGTACCGAGTTCACACAGCCTGGAAGTCCGGACCATCTACCGACCACCAAGAAGTGACTCTGTGGATTATGTTCACCTGTTAGAAGACCTAGAAAGATTTGACTCTCGATCTGACGTCTTGATAATAGGCGACTTCAATGCACCGCTCACTGATTGGAGTTCAGTATCTGCACGTGGTCCAGAACTATATTTTAACTGACGTTTATTTGAAATGGCCCTGAGGTCATTCCTCACTCAGCACGTCTTGTTTCCAACGAGGGTGCGGGAGGGACAGCAGTCTAACTAGTTGGAACTGGTGTTCCGAAATCGCTAGATAGTATTGGTGAGGTGCGAGGTCTACCTTCCCTATGTCAGAGTGACCACGTTGTACTTCACTGGGACTATTTAATTTTTTCGGTGTCTGAATAACCCACCAGATTTAGAAGAACTATTTTATTTGGTGACTTTGATCAAATAAAGACTCAACTCAAAAGCATCAACTGGGAGTCAACTTTTTTCGGTCGAGGATTGGGAATGATTTAGTGAGTTATTGCATATTCTCCTCAGCAACGACCGTCCGATTTCACGTAAGAGACTGGATAACAGACACCAGTGGCTAACTCAAACGTTGAAAAAATAAGTGAATAAAAAGCGGAGGTTGGGGAAGAAATCACTCGCTGATGAGAATCCTGCATACATAAGCGCATACAAGGTACAAAGGAACCAAGTGAAACGGCTTATCCTCAGAACACGACAAGAGTTTGAAAAAGACCTATTGAACCAATCAGTGGAAAATTCGAAGTAATTATACAACTACATTAGAAGGAGCACGCGTAACAGGGACCCGTTCCCTTACTAAAGACTAGCGAAAACCTAGAGATTAGTGAGGATGGAGTAAAAGCGGAGCACCTTTCAGAATTCTTTAAATCCATCTTTACGAGGGAAAGCGCATTTTATCCTCCCGACTACAACTTAGATGAGGGTCCAACAATAGAGGTTGTATCTTTCGACGAAGCAAATGTTCACAAAAAAACTGTTGGTTCTAAATGAGTCTAAATCACTGGGTCCAGATGATAAACCGCCAAAGTTATTAAAGGAACTCGCTGTGGAATTTACCAAACCATTGTCCATGCTTTTCAAACCGCGTTCGATGCCGGCACGTTACCTGCTGATTGAAATTCTGCGAGAATCATACCACTATATAAATTTTGCAGCAAGGTCTCAGCAAATAATTACAGACCAAACGATCTCCTGCAAAATCATGGAAAAAATTATAAAGTGACAGCTAATGCACTTCTTAGAGCAACATAAATTATTATCCGATGGATTCCGAAGTGGCAGGTCTTGCGTAACGAACTTGCTCTATTGTTTGGAACATTGGACGCGAGCAGTTGATGAAGGAAATACGCTGCACGTAGTCTGCATTGACTTTAAGAAGGTATTTGATAGTGTCCCACACCAGCGACTCCTACACAAACTCAACCGAACAGGCCTTAGAGGTAATGTCCTGAGATGGATCAAAAGCTTTTTATTTTGCCGCTATCAAACCATCCATGTCGGTAACCAGCAGTCGGCGGAGGTTGCGGTTGAAAGTGGTTCCCTAGGGCTCCGTTCTTGGCCATACTCTGTTCATTTTGTACGTGATGACTGCGTCAATTAACTGGGTTGTAATTTCGCCGTTTCGGTGGATGATATTAAGCTATGGAGTGACAGCAGAACGGCAGCTGACGTAAATTATTTGCAGGAAAACCTAAACTGACTTCAACAATGGTCGAAGGACTGGCTTTTGCCGTTAAATGAGAACAAATGCACTATTCTACGAGTCGGTAGAACTAGCACTCTGAACCTCATGGATTCCTGGATGGTATACCATTGCAAGAAGTTGACGTGCAGAAGGACTTGGGAGTGTGGATCTTGACCTCCCTAAAAACCCTCGCTGCATTGTTCAAAGGTAGTCAGGTCTGCGATGTCAGCTCTGTCAAGCGGACTTTCTCTGTCTTTGATGAAGACTGCTTTGCCAAAGTTTTTCCAACTTTTGTGCGGCCGCAATTGGAGTTCGATACCCAAGCTTGGAAACCCTAGACCGCGAAGGACCTCAATATCGGCCGAAAGGTTCAAAGGCGTGCAACCAAACTTGTGACTGGACAGGGCTCATTACCCTATGAAACCCGATAAGCTAACCTTGATCTCCTTTCCTTGAGTTACAGGCAGCTATGAGGTGACCTGATACAAACATTTCGTATCATGTGCGGTCCGGGCTGCTGCCTCGTACCTGGAGACTTCTTCTAGTTAGCAACAACCACGAACTTGAGAGGTCATCCACTGAAACTACGTGCGACTGGGACTCACTAAAGTTCTTCTTCTCCAAGAGGGTGGTCGACGCTTGGACCGCTTTGCTTTTGGATGATGTCATGGCTACTTCCGTTGAGCTTTTTAATAAAAACCTGGACCAGTATGGCAGTGCCCACTATAATATCACCAGATCTTCTTAGTCACGTCCCAGTTGAATCACTCTTAGTATTAAAATTCTACTTTCTATATTTCAGTACCATTTTTAAAGCATTTATTATTATCTCAAACTCATCGCGTATGCCTCATTCACGAGAATCTTGTCAACAACAATAGCATGTCATTTTACTACTCATTATATGTAAGTACACGTTTATGTTACTCTTGTTGATTAGCCTACCACAACCGACCTGATCGACTGTTCCATTTTCCAGGTTTTGCTAAGGGCAATTTTGACCCCACATTAATGAGAATGCCATAAAATATACCCAGAAAAGGAACCATTGCAGCTTTAATCTCGGTCCTGAGAGTGACCGACTATCTCGCCAGCTGAAAACCGTCTGTGTCGTGACTCTAAACGCGTATAGATCGAGTCCAAAACTTTAGATTTATTACAATGAAGAGTTTCGTGGAGATATATACATCAGAGACGGCCATCAAGCCAATAAACTTCCTGTTCCAGCGATCGAGTCTTCGTCTTCTTCTTCTAAACTGCTTCCTTAATCTCGCCTCCCTACTTTTATAAGCATAATGTCTAACGTACAGAGGGGAATGCGATAATGGTCCCTCTTGCTTGTTTGGTGTTATTGGCCAGTCTCATTTAATCATTCGGGCTTCCTCCTCCTCCTGGGTTGGTCAGCTGTCTGGCTGCCGTTTACCGCCTCGTTTGACTAAACGTTGCATTTCAGCCTACCATTTCACTCATAGAAAGATCATCTTCAAGGCTGATGCGGGTGACCAGTAGTGGGTTGTTATAATTTGCACCGCCGAGAACTTCTGATGGTTTAGGCAAAGATTATAGAGATCGTTAAACTCCCTGAAAGACAACCTCCCCTCAAAGGCAAGTAATGTGTTAAGGAAGCTTTTCCAGCGGCATTTGAAGAAAGCAGCATCCAATATGCTGCTTTGCTTTGACCATGCCTTGCTGCTTACTGTGGTTTCTGAAAAACGGACGAACGTGAAGGCTGAGCTGTCAGTAAGATGTTTTGAGAGCAGCTAAATCATTTGCTTCAATCTCCAGAACAGAAAGTCCTTCATAAAACACCTGAGCACGCAGTCCCCAGAAGGTGTCCCAGCAGCGCAAGCGTACCCGCATGTAAGCCAAGGCGACATTAGACAGAGGTGTCGACTCCTACTGACCAATCAGGAAGCGCAGATGGAAAAAACGCAACTGTAATGGGTACTTTTGCTTTTTACTTTGCTCAGAAACTAATTTCTAACGTGGAGCACTGCGGGATAACCGCGTCATATTCATCGAACTGCCAACAGGCAGCCAGTAGTATATTTGGGGGGTTACAGGTGAAACCACACCGACAGCATAGGTACTAGCTAAAAGCCCAGACAGTTGTTGCACCAATATTCCATCGCCGGAATATCTACCAGAAAGCACGCAGGGTGAAGTCTGGAGTACCCCGTGATGAGCCGAAACACTCACAGCGGTGCCATGTGGCGGCAGAATATGAGCGAAACACGTGTGCTGCTAGTATGGTAAATAATTTTGTGAGCAATAAGTACAGTACCCTGGGCACTAGGTTTAAGAAGCTGTCGTTAATGCAGCCAATGTTAGGAGAAGTGTGTGTCTACCTTTTCACTCTCAGTCATCTTCGACTAGACCTCAGCCTACGAAGGAAAGAGAGAGGGGCTTTATTTTCAACATTTTCAGCAAAAAAGACCTCTATTCACCGTGGATAAAAATGGGTACTCAAAAGAGGTTGTACTGGAAGAAATCAAAGGATACATAGTGACCGAAAGCTGCAACTGTCGGCATCATGAAATGTCGTCCGTGAATGAGTTTCAAAAATTTGTGCCAATTTCTTTCTTCAAAACGGTGTTGGCGTCGTGTGCAAATTGCCTAATTTCTGTAGTTAGAATAAACAAAGAGTGGAAAAGTGCATTGTCTAATGAGCAAAATAGTCCAGCCCATGTAAATATAAGAAAATCGCATATGTATGGAGGAGATGTAATGACCCAACGCCGTGCGTACGTTGAATGCTGAAACTCTCACTTCTACATGCACGCGCGCACCTGCCGCTGTCTGGTCCGCACCGGCCAATCATTTTCAAGGCTGACTCACACCTGACCGTGCTGGATGCCCTATGACAACCACACAGTCTCATACACTTGGGACTCCCAGAAACCTTCACAAGTGGAACGAAATCGAACTAAGGACGGGGTATAGAGCTGAGGGAGGGGTACAGACTGTTCGATGCCAAAGAGGATTCCGTACTTGCTCCTCCTACGGTAATGACTTCTAGCACGTCAATGCGCCGTGCTACCGGTCGGTCGCGGGGACACAGAGTTCTAAAATTTAGTCCACGGGACCATCCGACGAGAAGGGACTTGGAGCGTGGCCAGACGAGAAGGAGACGCAGGTTCCGACCCTTAACACACTTACTAGGACTCAGAAATCTGGAATGAAGTTAAGTTCATACACTGGTCATTTGATATGGAAGTGGTGCACACTGATCTCGTCTAGTACAAATTTGAGTCCTTGCAGAGTACACAAGTACGCAAGAGAGCTTTATCTCTACATTTTATTTCCTTCTGATTTTATATGCTCATTCAGCCATGCACTAACGCTGGATTTGGGCGTTTTAACTAAGGCCCCTGCAGTTCACTTCCATTTTGATGTAGACCTTTGGAAACTGGCTGCTGCAAACACGTTTGTTCTTGACTCGGTGTTCCGCTCGGCCAGGGTGGCAACAGCAGTGTCAGACCGAACTTTGTGCCTCAACCTCGGCCAGCCTTTGCGGATGACCTTGGATCTCAAACCAGCTACTCCTACGGATGGGGAAGGAAAATTCGCCACCAGTGCGAGTGCGTATGATGAACGGACTGGCACACAGCGACTGCCCAGATCTGTCTCTCCCGAGGTAAATCTGGCTTATAACCTCGGTTTCTCCAATAAGTGTTTGTGGAACACGGCGGATGCCGGCTACCTATGCCTATGCTCGCTCTGTCAAGTAACATTGAGGATTTTCGGAGCTCTAACGGCCGTAGAAGCGGACCTGTCATGGCTGCAGAACGAGTCGAACGGTGAGAGTAGGAAAAAGGGTGCATGGCAGCGTTTGGGGTCAACCCGTTAGACCAACCTAAGACAGATCCTCAGAAGGGTCTAGGGGTATCGAGTGATTGTTTCTGTCAGTGTATTGAGACCAATTTTCAGAGGTTTCAACAAAGAGAGCCAACCAAAGGAATGTATACCTGCCCAGATTCTCTGACTCAGTCAGTATGCTTGAACTAACATACTAGTCACAGTCACCTTCCTTGTTATACGATCTGACGATTCGTCTTTATGGGATGACTTCGGAAATTGCTTGGATGATACCTATGAATAAGCTAGAAATGATTCACTAACGCTAAAGGTATGGACTCAGAATTTCCTGAAGTATCTCAATTTCTGAGTTGGTGATGCTCCTCACTAGTTCAGATTGAAAATCAACTGAGATTGGTCCTTGCTCGTAACAGTGGTAGGTTGTGAAGATGGACGTTATGGAAGCTGTTTAATGTTTTTCTCACATACTGGGTAGAACTGAGGCCCTCTCGTGGCTGCGAGGTTTCTATTTCAAAGATCAATCTTTTGCAATAGCAGTCTGTCCCAAGCATTCGATGTTAGGTCTGGCATTCTAAAGGATATATGCGGTCACCAACGGTTTTCAACCGTACCATTGGCTGGATTATCGAAAGGGCCCTAGGCGTATATGGCGATTGTGAGTTTGCACCCGGCCGCCGGCTGACTGATCTCAACTTCGATTATATAATCTAGCGTAGGTGGTACGGCTGAGTGACGTTGCTAAAACCATCGGTTTATTCATGAACGCTGAAAAACCCTTCATTTTCTAAAGCCGCATCTTTCACTAGGAGAAGGCACCTCTGAAGAAAAAGAAGAAGAATGAAGAAGAAGACGAAGTCGATGGAGGGAGGTTATCACAGCAAGCTAAGTGGATAGAAGAGGCCCTGGCCGCTACTACCTTCTGGTCCGGTTTCGTAGAAGATCAGAAGTGGGACGCCAGTTTGGAGGAAGTTAGCTACCGGGCGAGGGCACATCCAGCCGCCGCGTGCTACGTCCCATGCGTGTGTGAGACCGTGGTCGTCAAGGACCCCAGCGCGGTCAGGGTGTGAGTCAGCCTTGAAGATGATTGGCCGGTGCGTGACAGTCAGGACTATCGAGGACCAGACAGCAACAGGTGCGTACGTGTATGGTAGAAGCGAGAGGTTCAGCGTACAACACGCGCAAGGCGTTAGCACTACAAGGCTACGGCCCAGCGCACAGAATAACGTAGACACTCTGTCTCCCAAATTGATGCCTTTCATCCGGTTTTCACTATTTGCCGCCTGAGCCGACGTGATATCTCACTCACCACAGAGATTCTGTGTAATTCTGCAAACTGTCGGGCTACCCTTCTGTACGGATGTGGGAGATGAGCTGAAACTGAAATATTTTTGGTCGTCGCTGTTAATTGACATCCTTTTGAATGAAGTACGACCGACTTTATTTCAAGTAAGGCAGTCCAAACTCGCCGTGAGAACATTGGAATGATTTTCCAGGCCATTCAACCCGCATGGTAATATATCAAAATAAGTCTTGAAAAATCAGGTTATAAGAATTGAATCACAGGCATTCGCAACCCCAAAATAAAATGGGCCTGGTCTCCACCCTCTAGTCAAAATGTCTGCCACCGTAGTCGTCTGTGCGGCCACTTACTCATACCGTTTTCAGTCCGCCTTATATCCCCTGATTACCAGTGCTCGCGCGGGACTCTGGTCCCGCTTGAGGCCAATTTTTAGCCGAACCTTTGCTGATTGGCTGCGTGATGGAAAGTCCAGGCGCATGCATGCACTTCGCGCCGGGGCTAACACCCTCAACGGCTAGGACTCCGTTCGCCAGAAAAATTTCTGCCCCTGCCTGGTTTTATACGCTTACTTGCCACCGTAGAGCTGGGCCCGATTAACTCCATCTTCCCTGACTGGAGATATGGGAGACCTCGCGTTCTCAAACCATCACAATCTCGACATGTCGTCAGCGAATTTGGGATTAATCAGAGCTGCGTGACTTGCACTCCAAAACCAAAAGCAACAATCTCAACAAGTCTCATCCAACACGATCATCTATGTAGGCGTTTGCAGATAAGTTGTCAGTATAAACCCTTATCTTGAGAGCCCAAAAATCAGGTTCAGACGTTAACACTTGAAACCAGAACAAATGCACTCGATAGAAGCTAAAAGGAACTTGACTAAACACGGTCTTTAGCTACGAACTCTGTATAGTTAGCGAAAAGTTGGTTGATGGGGTAGCGAATCAGCCGGTTGCAGGCCCATCTCGCCTTTTTGATGACAAAGTACGTCTGCATGTCTCCCTTGCCCTTGACGAAGACAGTTCCACGATACTCAAAGTCATAGCTGTCCTCCAGCATCAGCTTCACTTCCTCAGGCACCTGGATCTTTCCCCTTTGTATCCAGTGGAGTACATTCGACTGGCCAGCATTCACCGTGTTCCCCAAAATGTCATAGATAGGTTTTCGTGAACCGATGATGCCGGCCGCACATCACCCACGTAGTAGCCCACCTTCATGAGGAACTTCTATCCGTCCCAATGATGCATTTGTCATTGATGTCATCCAGGGTGCGGTAGAGCCCGAAGCAGCATTCCATCAATTCTAGCACGTGCTTTCAATCGCTGTCCGTCTCTACCGCCGTAGCATGTCCAAGCCGGCGGCTATCATGCAGCAGTCGCTGATGGTTTTGATCTTCCACTGTTGAACTCGGTTGCTTTCATCAGCGCATCGAAGCTGCATATTATGGTGTTGAGGAGCTTCAGGAGCCTTCGCCGCCTTTGTAGTCCTCCCTGTAGTATGCGGGAGAAGAAGTTTGTCAGACAGGCGAAGGACACCGCCGCTCCAGGTACTGAAGTCGCAAAAGCAGAAAGTGCCGGCTTTGAGGTGAGAGTAGACCCTCGACGAGCCAACTGCTCAAATATATATCTGGAAATGACATTGTCAAGCAGTTGTTGAGCTGACTCATTCTCTGCAATACCTGATTCACGGAGATGGCGGCCTCGCGGGAGACAAAGTACCATAGTCGTAGGCTCCATCTCATTCTCCACCGTGATGAAGTAGGCTACTGCCATGAGGGTGCACATAGAGGCAATGCGTTCGTTGAAGCCTTCAACAGGGGGTGTCCAGGTTATGATACCATAGCATGGATTCACAGAAGGTGTGATCGAAGGCTGCCTTAAAAGTCTTTAGCTCCAGCCACATCAAAAGACCGGTCACTACAATGCAGAGTGCACGGGTCCATGAGAGATGGGAGGTAGAGCCATTGAGTGCACTAGAAGACCAAGCTACTGAGAGCTCGAAGTGGATAACCCGTTTGGAGGACTCCGGGTTGTTTTGATGGCTTGCAGTATCCGTGAGGAGGAGGCGAATGCAGACCGGTGCTGCTGTCAGGCAGCCAGTAGAACTTCTCGCACAAGGGATTTGGAGAGGAATAGGTACATGCGCGTCCTTAAACCACTCTGCTCTGAAGAGGAGTGAAGCGTCGAGCCCCAGATGAGAAGGATGCTGCAGAGGCCAGTCATCGTAAGAACAACCATCAGCGATCATTATCTGCGTCATCAGACCTCCATCCACCCTCGGTGGCACATCATCAGGCCTCGGAAAGGTTAGAAGGAAATTGATGATACTGATGATGTGCATCCAAGATGGAGGAAAGTTTCGGGGATTCGACCGTAACACCGGTACAAAGCCCCATGTACTCCTTAAAGTCACGTCCACTTGGGCATCCTTGAACCGATGCAGTAGCGGTGTCAGGGGCATTGAGCGGAAGAGACCGACCTGCTCCTGTGGATCATCCTGAAGGTCTTCAATCAGCCGAATCGTCACGTTTGTTTGTCCTACGCCAGTTTTCTGTCGCTTAATTTTCTGTTGAATACCTGTGCCGAAAGCGAGAGAGAGTGATTCATGCGAGCTCATCTCTGCCGGGAAAACTTTCAGAAGGATGTCCAAAACAGAAGATGAGATTATGTCCATGGTGTCGAGGTCACTCCAGAGAGTTCTTCCTTTAATCATGCTATCGGATGCGGTACTTCCCTCGACGAAACCAGCGTTTAACGTTACATACGTGCGTGCTCCCGATCCTTTCTTCTCTGTAGGTCCTTCGATTGTACGACTTTCGAACCTTTCGAAAGAAAAGAGGATCCGACGAATAGGGTCTTCAGTTCTCACATCCTTCTTCCAAACCAGCCAGTCCAACATGCTTCTTTTCTCTCTTTGAATGGTGAGTGGTTCACCTCTCAGCGAAACGATAGATGGTCTTTACCAACCTGTGTAGGTGGTCTTGAGGTACGCACGAGCCGTGGGCAGGCTGCATGTCATCTGCTGGTCAGATCATAACGTCGAGGAGTAGACGTCATAGCGGAAGGACTACAATATCGATAGGCCGCATTAACACGTCCCGTGTGAATGCCAACACGCAAGCAATACGTAACTGAACGAAGTAATACCA
>WEDG01000814.1:0-48506 GCA_017591395.1 Schistocephalus solidus | reverse complement strand
AAATTAAATTGGCAAACATGACAAGTCTCCGAGTTTACCCATACAAACTGAAAAGAAAACACGCCAAACTTGAAGTGCGGGCAAACTTCTTTTCCCAACGGGGGATTGAAAAATGGAACAAACTGCCGACTTCGGTTGTTCATGCTGAAAGCGTTGAAATGTTTAAAAGAAGACTTGATAAATTTTAACTTGATTGATATATATTTTGTCGACAGCAATATACGATATACTAAAACGACTATCGCCATGTAAAATTTTCTTATCTTGCTAGCGTCTATCTGTAAATAGGGTTTTCAAAGGCTCTGCCTATCTCCTTATACATACTGAATTATACTGAATTGATATTGAGAGTCGCTGGTCAGCGGGGATTCAACTACCATTACGGTTACTTTAGTTAGATAGTGAAAGAAAAGTCAAAGTCAAAGTTTTTCAAAAACCCCGCCCGTTTCTGCCCGTACTGTACGTTTAAATGCTAGCTAATGGGAGGGCCAGTTCCTGGCACTAAAAATCTGAGATACTAGAAAATATTAAGAAACTTTGATGCCATCTATACCTGATAAAGTCAATCTCGTCTGTTTTCCGGCTGCAGCCCCTCGTTCGTCGGTTTGCGGTTGTACGCCGTTCGCATGGTTATGTAACGAACCACAGTTCCGACAGAATTGTTTGAATGAACTGGGAACCATTTTCGCGCGGATCCCGGATGGGAATGGTGTGATCGATGGCCTGCGAAGATGGCCGGTGTTCCATCTTTCCCTACCGCTGACATCTCCCCTCGTTACCGCCGTCGTACCGTCTCGAAAGTCCCTGACCGTCAACATCTCCACGACCCTCACCCGCATTTTCGAACAGCACTACACTCCCCACCGGTATCTTACTGATCATTCGTGACCACCTCCCACTCCAAGCGAATACTGGGGACTTATACAATCGATCCGCTTGGAGTGGGAGGTGGTCTCGAATGATCAGTTAGATACCGGTGGGGAGTGCAGTGCTGTTCGCAAATGCGGGTGAGGGTCGTGGAGATGTTGACGGTCAGGGACTTTCGAGACGGTACGATGGCAGTAACGAGGGGAGATTTCAGCGGTAGGGAAAGAAGGAACACCGGCCATCTTCACAGACCATCGATCACACCATTCCCATCCGGGATCCGCGAGAAAAGTGTTCCCAGTTCATTCAAACAATTCTGTCGGAACTGTGGTTCGTTACAGTTAGGTCGAGTGAATTTAATTTTCTTTTCTATATGTCCAGTTAAACCTTACTAAGCTACTTAATACTGTAGACTACCTCTCTTGTATCAGAGGATTTACAGACCCTATACTTCCCTTATCCTTGTGATTTATTCACGCAGATAATTGTGATTTCCTTTCTAATTAATGAATTCATACGCGAATCGGATACGGCCGTGACCGCCTAATTCTTACGCGAATCGAATCCGAAAAATTCGTATCTCATTTTTCAACCGCACAGCGGAACCCCTTTCTCCTTTTGTAGACCCCCCTACTAGGTATACGCTTTAAAAAATCCCTCATTACATTCAGAGACAAGTTTTACCAATGACAAGGTGACTCTCGTAAGACTTAGCAAGTAAGTAAAGTATATTTTGTTTAAAAAAGTGTTAAAAATTGAGGTATACAAAAATAAGTCTGAAATCTGTCCGCAATTGAAGTCACTGGACTAATCCTGTATCGAGGGACCCGGCAATCCGTCCGTCAGTTCATTGGATCTCCCCTATGAAATGGAAAGGCAGTGAATTTATTCTGTGCGTGAGTAAACAATGGACTTCGGTTAATGCGTCCAGTTCATCTAGGGTCAACATTGGTTTAAATATTTGACATTTTGACGACGGTTGGGTGGCGCAGATCCCCAAATGTTCCTCCATAAGTCGCCGCAATGTAGCCACCTCTACCTTCAGGTCATTTAAATGGCGCAATTCTTGTATATAGCTCTGCATGTACCATCGAGTGCCTTTGGTGTGTGGTTCTGTAACCACGTCGCCTTTTCCGGCCGTCTACGAAAATTGTCTTTTTAAGTTATTAGCTTACCCGCGTGGGAGGGAGACTGTGCAATTGGCAGTGTTCTATTTGAATCACTGCGTTCCGATGAATTGTCCTAAAACAGCGGCAATGGTTGTAATTGTTCTGCATAACGATGAGGATGAGAGGGAGGGCATGTTTGTGACATAAACTTTGTATCTATCGGACATTTCGTGTTCCTTCTGGGACGTCCAAAATGCATTTCATCATCGGAAATTATTACCTATCCCAACAGGAAAGAAGGGATAAGGGAAGTAATAACTATCTAATCATTCACTGCCTCTCTTCACTGTCCACAAATCAATAGCTGTGGGACTGTTGGGTTGTTGGATTTGTGGACAGTGACCGTTGAACGGTGAGAGATACAGCGAAAACAAAACTATATTACGAGTATATGAGGGTGATTAATCACCGGTTGTGGGATTTTCTAGCCCGTGAAACCTCTGCGAATCAGTTCACTACCCTCCAACCTGGACGAAACGCTGTGCCTTTCGGAGTACATCCATCGCAATTAGCATGAACTTCTTTGTGTCCGTGCAATCTTTACAACTTACGCTCATGTTTTATTCCTTCAATGCGCGCGCATTCCATTCCTGTAGCGTTCTTGTATACATCGACGCCACATATCCGTCATGTAGAGGGACGTGTGGTCATGTGGTTTTTTTGTGGTAGTCCCGAGAGCACCGACCTGCTGGCTTGGCAAGTCCTCACGTCAACCGAAGTTGCTTAAGCTTTAAGGGACTGCCCGGAGCTCTTCAGTATTTACCCTCAACCTTTGCGCGCAATGCAGTATACTTATCTTTTCATATTTTGCGTATTTATGTGTAAACCTTTTTAACCATCCAACCAGCCGTATTCTTTGAGGGGGCCACCTATTGTACACCAGCCCTCTTTTAACAGTAGATGACCAGCAAAGTTTTATTGTTTTGGATTTCACTCAAAGAGGCATTCATGTAGACCAAGGAAAATTTCACATGGACTGTGCGGAAAATGATCTCTAAGCCGTTGCGATAACTACACAACCAGATAAATGCAAGAAATGTAGTTGTGAAATGTCCAGTCCATCAGCTGACATAATCAGCTCCGCCAGGCCTATACGACTTTTCGAGCACACTTTACAGGCAGCCAACATCCTCGGGGAACTCACGCTATGCCCACCCCATTGTGCGGCTAACCCGGTAACTCCTCCGTAATTTCCCAGCTAGGCTTAAGTCGTTAAATATGTTGGCGTTAATCGACTCAGACCAACGAGCTGTTTAGAGGGCTAGAGAGTTTCTGATTATGAAACGGCCGCATATGCCGCTGAAAAAATCGGATCTACTATGAAACTATCCCAGTAAGTAGCATCTGCATGCGTCCGTTTCTAGTGCTTAGAGGAGTAGTTTATTATTAATTCATCGCATGAAACTTAGTCATGCGCACCCAGATTAATCCTGCGTGCAGGCCTTAAGCTGACTGCGGGTCAAGTATCTGCGCAGAATACACGCTTTTCACTGCTGTCTTCCCATCTCTTAGAGGGACCAAACTCTGGTTACCGCCGTGGTTCAGGTGCACTCTTTATCCAAGCCGTAACACATCCGATAAGTAGCCTTAGGATCATAATTTCCCTATGGTTTTGTTTCTATCTATCAAAAATGCTTAAATTCAATGGACACTATGATTATTTCGCCGTAGTTTTCGCTTATGTTCTTTCCCTTTCAGAATAATGTACTACGGTATATATTCGACGTGATAAAAAAAATTATTAGCCACATGGTAGTCGGCATCCATCTAGTTTCTTGTTCCCGGTTTTTTTAAAATAATTACCGAGCAAGTTATCGCACAGCAACGAAGTCAGAGTCAGCTCCTGCCATTGACGTGGCTTTTGCGCCAGCACTCTCGTCCTTGGGCCTCTCGAATATATCCTCAGTGGGGAATCAGGGATTAAATTTCGTTCACCAGTATTCACACCCTTTTATACATTCACAAGATCCCTGCGCTTTTCGAAAAGCCTTTTTTTCATTTCATTATAAACCCCGGCAAATACTCTTATACTTTCAGTCATGCCGACTTTTGAAGAGCTTGGACTCAGTTCGGAACTGTCGGAGTGCTGCCGACGCATTGGTTGGAAATGTCCCATGCCTATCCAGGTTGCGGTTTTGTCTCATGCGCTAAAAGGTTAGCATCCAATGCACAACGTAAAATTGCTTTTTTCCAGGAAAAGACATCATTGGTACGTCGGAGACGGGGTCGGGTAAGACGGGAGCATTCCTGTTGCCTATCCTTCAGGCAAGTTACGCTGACATATTGAACTAAGTTCACCTTATACGTTCTTTGTCGTATGACCTCTTCTGTTTTTTTCGAGACTTTGGAATTTAAAGTCTCCTTACTCAAACTAACATGCTGCATTGTTTCGGTATCGTTCCCTGAACTGTATTTTGTTTTCTAATGGGCCTGGTTATGGCCACCGGATTTTCCTATACTTTTTTGGACAAAACGCAATTTATTGGTCTTAGGAAGTACATGTTCTTATACTTGCGTAGCCGTTTTTCCTGAGTTTCATTAAACTTCAGTTTCGGAGACACGACTGTAACCACCCGCACCTCACGAAGTCAGCAGTGACTTCTGTTGAAATTAGTATATAGGAAGTAAAACTTGAACAGTACTGAGCCCACCTTTTCTTTCCGTGGTCAGACTAGGTCGGAGTGATTGGCTTAATCTAGAGACAGCGACTGACCTATCGTGAAACCCACTCTACGAGTAGTTGCTGCTTCTTTTTGTATAACCGAACTGTTTTTTATATGAATTCATCGGCGTTTAGGTGAAATGCCGACTACCCTCATCTGGTTTCTGGCTGCGATTAGCGCAGTTTCGAGGAGTCACAGAGGACAGTTAACTCGGAGTGAAAGACCATGGCAAACCGTGAGGATGAATGCCAATCCATCGAAGCGATGACCCTTTCCTGGCCACTATACACAACTGTTGAGCCGTCGTGTCCGACAGCATGGTGCTCGCATAGACGGTGACGTGCGCGTGATTTAGTTAGTAGTTATAGACTTGCACTGCATCTACTGTAGTCTATTCACGCATGCACCTGGGGTCCGAAGTCAAGACCGGAGGCAGAGTCGGATACAGGTGGCTTGCGCGACGTGAGCCTGCGTCTAGGCTTACCAGTACACCTTCCTATGTGTGATATTTTGTAAGGATTTTCATCCCTGATAAAGCCTGCCGTACCAAGGCTGTCGCCTTGATCCAGCGCGCCTGCCACGTGATTCGTTGTAGGGCTAACGGTTGCTATTATGGCTGTCATCGCAAATAGCTCTCGGTATTTTAGAAAATTTGCTGTGTATTGTAATGTTTAATCATGAACTCGAATGTTGTTAACTTCTCTGTTCACCTATATTTTGGGCAGCTCACTTGGAATAGAGTAGTCTCGAATTTAGAGTAACAATTTTCCCGCTTTCCCCGTGCTTTTTTACATCCGTGGTTCCGGATTTCGCTTACCGTTATCTTCCATGTATTCTACATTTCATGTTTACTGGAAGACTGTCTCCAGTTCAATCGTACCCTCTCTGTTTCAATGTTTGTTCATAGTGCTGGTTATCAGCCGGTCAACCAACCGGCTATGCCCTCATACTAGCGCCAACGAGAGAGCTAGTTTGCCAAATCGTGGAAACTGCGAACCTACTTATGCAGGACTTTGACTACAGTAAAATGGCTGCGTCAGGGACTGAGAGCAAGTTGAACGTCATCCGCCTAATTGGTGGTGAGGACGCCGTAGAGCAGGCGATCTCGCTGGCCTGGTGTCGTCATCACATTATTGTTGGTACGTCTCCCTCCGTTGACGCTTTTTTGGTAATTTTTCTTCCCTGCTCAGAAAACAACCTGACAGTATTTAATTCTCATGTACCCTTTTTCGTTCCTCTTATTCTAGCTACCCCAGGCCGCCTTTTGGAGCACATGAAGCAGTCTCCTGGCTTTGCTCAACATCACCTCTCTACAATGAAACACTTGGTTCTAGATGAGGCGGACCGAATGCTCAGCATGGAGTTCGCTGATGACATCGACGCTCTCCTGAACGTTTTTGAGAAACCGGTGGCCTTGCTTGCACCATTGAAAACACCCTAACAGAACTAGGAAGGGGCAGACTTACTTAGATAAAATCCAGCAAGCAAGGGAGACCAAGACCACGGAAAGTGGCAAAAAAGGTTTGTGCCTCCGCTTTTACTTATTTGATTTTGAATGTGTCTATATTTTTGTATTGATTTTTTTGACGGAAGCTTGAAGCCGCAGTGACTATTTCATCTCCAGTTGACTTGACTCAGATGTGCTGCTGTTACGTGAACCCAAAAAAGAAGTGGACTCGTTACAGCTAAATTCTAGCACGTAGTTTTGTTTTTGTAGACACCCGATACGTAAGATCACGACTCGATAGTACTTGTGGCTTCACAAGATACGCACACATCAGTTTGACCGTCGTAATTCGACCATTGCCACTGTATGCAAGGACGGAGACTTGTGCACAAATTAGGTTTAAGTGATAGTAGACTTGCACTACATCTAACGCACTCTCTCTCTTCCCTTACCCGCCTGTGCCCGGTGTCAGGACATAGTCAAGAAGACCTGAGGCGGGGTCGGTCGCAGATGAAGCATCTCCCACCTGCACCCATGTTCGGCATTTGCTATGGGAAATAACGCCCGCCGCATCCTGTTTTGTTCCCCGTGTCGGTCCAGTGCATCTACCACGCGGCCCATTTAGGGTCACTAGATACGTACATACATTACACACGCTACTTATTGTATTTTGGTAACAGTTATTATATGAATACGCTGGATTCCGAGAGGCATGTGATAACCGGTCAAATTACTATTTGAACAAGACAAAGGTGACGAAATAAGCTGTACCTAATGACGTCATAAAATTTCACTACCTCTTATTTAACTGCGTACGATCGTTGCCTATTAATAATTCAAGATAAACTGTCCAATTATACATCAACCTAGAGGGATGAAACATGATAGGTAAACAAAGCATAAACTGTGGGTCTGATACATGCGGGTGCACATGGTGAGAGGGAAGAGGGGGGAGGAAAACTTATCTCAGCAAACCAGTTTAGATTTCAGTCAAAAAGTGGCAAGCGTGATTAACATTGCAACGCGCGGGATAAGATTTTGTCATGCGGAGGGAAGGGGGAGTGAGAGGAGAGGTGCAGGCATCGTCTACTGTAAGTCCACCACTTGTGTACGCACCAAGTGGCCTACTTTTAGGTTGACAGACAGGCCTCCTCTTACCGAAAACTCCTTGTTTAAGGGGATCCAGAAGTTCGAAGGTTCGGTTATTGCCCTCCCACTCTTGCCCAAGTTCTTGTTCCTTCTGTTGCAGAAAATACGTACCAACACAAGGGTGCCCGATTCCCGCATCCTCAGACCCATCTGTACACTGCGACCATGACCAGAGACGTTGGAAAGCTGCGTCGCGTGGCACTGAACCGCGATGCTGTGTTCTGTGGTGTTTCCTCCTCCTCCGTTGCGGATGCCGCCATCGGGCAGACAGACGGTTCGGCGACATTGGGCCAGGTTGTTGGATCGGCGGCGGTCGACCTTCCTGCTGGTCTCGCTCACTTCTGCCTGCCTGTGCGGCGGACCGACAAGTTGGCCGTTCTGGACTGGTTGGTGGAATGCGCTCTTAGTGGGAGCACGGGAGCGCAGAAGATGGAGGAAGAAGAAGGTTGGTCGAAATCTGCCTACATAAATCAGTATATTAATTTCTACTAAAATAGGATGAGTAGTGTTTATAGTGCATTACCGTTGCGCTTGTCGCTGGATGGTCGCGCGCCCACCCCACCATGAACACAATGGCTTTCTTAATATGCTCTACACTAGCCAGTTTTTAAACCGCGTCACGGGAATATATTATATTTGAAGAAGCATCGAAAAATTCTCTTCATTATTTTATGAGCTTCAGCACATTTTTGTTGCGGCACAATCAGATGTTCAAATATTACTTATTCGTCTTGACCGCTGTTTTTTTCTAATCGTTTTGATTATAAGGACCTCTGAGAATGCATTTACTCTCCAAAGATCAAAATATTTCTCTTTCCGATGGAAAATGGCTGCCTCCACTCCATCCGGCAGCTATCAATTCTGACCTTGTATGCCCCGTTCTTGACCGGTTTCTAACGTTCCTTGTATCCTCAGCTTTAGATTTTCGAATCATCGTCTTCTGCGCGCGTTGCCATGAGGCACGCTATTTGGCGGGTTTCCTGTGCGAACGGGGTCGCCCAGCAGTCGGTTTGACTGGTCGTCTGCGCCAGTCTGAGCGTAAGCGCGTCCTCTCCGAGTTCTCTGAGGGTCGTGCCAAGGTCCTAGTTGCCACAGATGTTGCCAGCCGGTTAGTCTCTAAGCTTACTTCGCCTTTTTCACTCTTTCTCTGACAATTGTCTCTGGCGCTGGAGAAACATATACCTGTTTTTCACTTGGCTCATCTCGGACACTCCGCGTGCACAATTCCGCTGGGGGTACTTCAACACAGTAGTCTTAAAAATAGAGATTGAGCTAGACGCTGCACAGCCTTACTTCACTATGACCAATTGCACGTGTAAGTTCTTGTCAAGTATCCAGGCAGTTGTGCTCCTCGGTCCTAATTGGTGTCCGCAAATGGTTCCTCATCTCCTCTTATTAGATCTATGTACAAGTAGTATTGTCGAAGGTATTGTCTGAGTCTCGCAATTTCTTAACTGCGCTCTCTGCTGGCGGAACGCTGGACGACTCTTTTCAAAATGTTATATGCTTAGCTGTTCCTGTTTGATATAACTGGAGTATCTAAGTGAGATTCGGATGAAACGCCCAGGTTAGAAAGACCTAATTTCTTAAACGCCCTTTTTGTCATTCTCACCTCAGCAGACAAGCGTGGCGTTCTGGTGCTGTAGGCCCTCGTCAGTTATTGTCTAGAACCTTGGTCGTCGTGGCATTGTGCTGCTGTCCAGGGGCACCATCAGTAAAGTATCAGACAATAACGAAGGCTCATAAATGTTATACTAACCGCCTCTCCTCTTACCACCTTTGTTCTTCTGAGGTTTCGAGAAAGTTCTCTGTGCAGCCACCCCTGTAGCTGCCTTCGTACTAACCCGCGGATTATATATATATATGGAATGGAACCGACAAAGACAAGGGAGACCGGAATGGCCATTTCTGGCTTATTAGCCGTCATCAGCCAGTCATACCCAATCCCAAGTGTATATATATATATATTATATGGCTATTACAAACCGCCTGGATGTTTGGAGCCCTGGGACATGCCGTTGACACATGGTGGAATAGGAAGGAGAGATTGAGCCAATCCGGTGTGCAGTCTCCTCACTATAGTGGCATCTGAGCTATTAGTACGCGCTAACGGGTGGGATGCCCCGCTCCACTGAAGACTGAGGTTCAAGCTATCCTGCTTTCTTTTCCACATGTTAGCTCTCTTTAATGGAAGATACAAAACACCTTCACGGTGTCCGGTTCCTATACGCTTGGTGACTAACGTGTGTGTTTCACGTGTAAACATGGCTTCAGTGCCGTCAGACATTATGCTCACATCGATCTCCAATCGTCTTTGTCGTTAGAATTTAAGCTTTCACTTACCAAATAGTTACGGGATATGCTCTTCCGGTTACGCTTTCGAGCTCAATCTGGGGGCGTCACAGGAATCAGGTGATCCTGCAGGACATTTTTTTACCATGCACTGCGCTCCCCCTTCCCTTTCAAACTTTTGGCCTTGTCGCTTACAACAGTCAAAATTTGTTTACCGCAACCCCTCGTTTTCCTTTCAGTGGTCTCGACTTGCCTCTGGTGGCGATGGTCATCAACTATGGCACGCCGCTCACCGCCAAAATCTACCGTCACCGCGTCGGTCGGACGGCACGTGCTGGGCGTCGGGGCATCGCGGTAACTGTGATCACTCGCGATGACGGCGCTGCCTACCTGGAGTTGGAGACTGCCCTCCTGTCGTCGTCATCATCTCGTGGCGCGGAGCACCGCAGTCTTCCTCGCTGGCCAACCCCCCTTCCACCCGAGCAAGCCCCCCGGGACCGCGGTGGCATTGGCGCCGGCTTGCTCCCCATGTCCACGCGTAGGCGCCTAGCGGAGGAGGCCTGGTCTCGTGCCGCCAAGGTATGTCTCGCCGTGGACTATGCTAATCAAACTGAAATGTCGGGGTAAGGTTAGGGCTAAGATTAGGCCCATGGTTTACGTGTATGTTCGGGATATTCCCTGGAATGCGTCTCACGATCACCTTTATTGCTTGGGCGGGACGTTCTTATTCTCCTGTTCTAAGTAATCCTTACCGATGGGACTACTTCAGCTCAAGATATATCCGTCAAGCCAGGATGGCGGCTTTTGGATGTGATGGATAGACACTTCCCGATTTATTACAGGGCTCAATAACTGGCTCAATGGTTACCCTCACAGACAGAATAACATTACCTGGAGAGACAAATAAAACTATAATGGCCATTTCTAACTTAATAGCCGTCGTCAGCCAGCCATACCCAACCTCAGGTGTAGTGGCATCCGAGGCTCGAACTTGCGACCTGTTGGTTAGAGGTCAAACGTTCTACCCACTGCGCCGTCAGCTCGTTGTCTTGCCGGTTTCGATCGGGAATATTAACTAGGGTAAGTAGGTGCTCACCGATCGTTTACATGACTCACTCATCCCGTTGTGCCTCGGGGCTCATACTCGAGCCCCTTGGTGCTGCGGTGCCCGAGGCTCGAGCTCGCGACATGTTGACTAGAAGTCCAACGCCTTAACCTTTGAACTTTTTAATGTGATACCTATAATACAAACCGTTGTACGGCTGCTGCCCGGGCTTGAGACAAGATTGTGTCCCGTAGCTGATCGGTTAACGTCTGTTTACAAATTCCCGATCGAAAGCAACAAGACAACCATCCCGTGGCTCAATATTTAGAGCGTTTGATTTCTACTTAACAGGTCTCGGGCGGTGCGACGTCGAAAGGAACCTAAGGAAGCTCCAAATTCATGCAGTGAACAAACCGAAAACTACTTTGCGTACCCAGCTTGTCCAACCTAAGGATAGGGTCAACTATTTGGACGAGAAAGAAATTATCTACAAGATCCCGTGTTAAAAATGTGATGCCGTGTATTGTGGTCAGACAGGAAAATCCGCCTCTACACGCATCTATGAACATCAGTTGGCAGTAAAGACGCGGGACCATTTGTCCCAAGTAGCTATGCATACACGAGACACCGGGCACACCGTCGCTTAGGATAAAACTAGGATTGTCGTCGTCTGTCCTGTCGAGACTTCCTCGAGGCGATGCACTCAGATGAGTCCTGCATCAACAGGCATATCGAGTGGGATGCGGCGTACAGAAATCTCAAGGAGAAATGGAAGAAACGAGAACCAACCAGGACAGGCTGATACACTAAGCGGCCGCTCAATGGTGCAAATGTCACGTCATTATCGATTTTTTTCGCGTAGTTACTATGTTAACTGTTTCTGTCCCATTCGCTACCCGCCTGCGTCTGACGACGACCCGGAGAACCGGTGTTGAAAATTTACGCAATAAAGCTCCTTTTCCCATAGAACGTAATCAATTTCAACTTTATTTCTTGGGATGCCTAATTTCGAGATAGTCCACACACTGGGTCTAGCAGATGGGTCATAAGAACTTCATCGAACCGAAGTTTATCAGTGCCTCGCCGTCTGTCATTCTTTGTCGCTGCAGATCGGGTATTTATTCAAACAGGAATAGGCGCACACCTATCTATTGGCTTCCCGAAGCAAACAAGCTCCGTATGGGTGGCAAAGGTCACGAACAGGCAACCAATTACCAGACCGAAGTCGGCCAAGTTAGAATTGCAGAGAGGAGAGACGACAGCAAATATGGGTAGATTGATCCAGTCTGTTTCGGGCTTATTCTGCCTTCATTCAGCTAAGTGTGTAGACTGTCTGCGCCGTACTCGAGCGCATGTTTATGTTTCCAGTCCCACGAGTTAGTCAGGGTTATGATTGACTGAATGAAGACAGAATAAGCCCGAAACAGACTGTATCACTCTACCCATATTTTCTGTCGTCTCTCCTCTCTGCAATTCTAACTTGGCCGACTCCGGCCTGGTAATTGGTTGCCTTTGCCACCTATACGGAGCTTGTTTGCTTCGGGATGCCAATAGATCAGTGTGTGCTTCATATTCTTTATATATATATATATATATATATATATATATATATATATATATATATATTAAGGTGGAATGGAACCGACAAAAGACAAGGGAGACCGGAATGACCATTTCTGGCTTATTAGCCGTCATCAGCCAGTCATACCCAATCCCAAGTGTGGCACACCTGGGATTCGAACCCGCGACCTTTGGTATTTGATTCGAACGCTCTACCATTGAGCCACGGGCTCGTTGTTTTGTCATATATATATATATATTTTTTTATTTATTTATATTTACCTCACTGTACAAGGCATATGACGGTAACAACCGTGAAACAGTTGTCTGCGTCTTGCCTGTTGCACTCTTAGCAACATACCTGTGCATTATATGTGGTATGTGTCCTATGATACAACGTTCGTTTATTGCCGGTAGCTAGCTGGCGGGTGGACAAAATGGGATCGAGTGAGTTCCTAACCACATCAGTGAGTGTTACGCACTTGTTTGACTTATATATATATATATATATATATATATATATATATATAATACCTTCGATATAGGTACTAGCTAAAATCCTAGAAACTTTTAGAAAGGGGGCTCATCCATCGCATTACGAGACACCCTCGTTCTGTTTTGCCCGATTTAGAGCCCTGCAAGCAGTTGTACAGTGGCTAGTAAGTATAGACAAAAGAGCATTACCAACAAAAACAAGGGAAACTAGAATTTCTATTTCCGACCTATTAGCCGTCATCAGCCAGCCATACTCGATCCCTGGTAAGCGACCCCGCATTCTGTTGGTTAGAAGTCCACCTCTCTACCCATTGAGCCACGGACGTATTCAAACTGTATTTCAGCTGAGGGGACCGAGTATGCCGGGTCCAGAATGTGTACGAAATCTTTCTGTAACCGGATGTTCGACATTTGGTCTCAGTTCACCTGGGCTGTCTGATCGTTTAGACAAATTGAAGGACTTACTTCTCTTCAAAATCAGGTACAGCCCCTAGATCACGTTCGAGGTCCCAGGCAGTTCTACTCGCAGAGTTTTTGGGTCGTGAAATGTGGCACCCGTGATCAGATCTCCCCAAACACTAACAGCTCTTGCGCTTTGTCAGGTAGCCAGATCTTCTACGAGAGATTAAGCCCTTGGGGCGTCACCTGTTGTGCCCTTGGAGAGGTATGCTGTATCTCGAATCATTTGACTTCTACTGCAAACACCCTGAAAGCCGTTATCGACTGCGCCCATATCGCGAAGCGGTTAAAGACAGTATCAGAATCCTTGAGACGGTCAAAACCATAATTTTTCGTTCGTCATGTCTTTGCGCTCCCGTCAAGTTCACCTTTGCAGTCGGGGTATCCACATCACGCTTCGCTATGACAGGTGTATAATCGCTTGAGTTTTGAGGTTAAATGGGCATTTTAGTCTTTGATGAACATCTCATAATTAGAGACTTTTAAAAACCGAACTATAATTTTTCTTAAAATACGAAATTCGAAGAAGGCGTAATTTGCCACCAAATGAGTGCAGGCAAGTATATCTTCGTACACGTTCTTGGTAAGCTATATTTGAATTGATAAGAGCATCGAAAATCATTCGGGGAAATTCGTACTACTTAAATAGTTATTTTTCTAGAATGGCGTTTTTAATTTGACTGAAAAGAAGCTCATTTGACTGACTGCCGCCTTATTCCTTCTTTCTAATTGAGAACACATTTTATAATTGCGATCATAATTTCATAAGATAGCTCCTCTTTTCTATTATATGTGGTTTATGTCCTATGATGCCCAAAACGGCCCGCGTGGTAAATGAGCTGGACCAACATGGAGGCCAGATCAGGTCACGGTAGGCGTTATTCGTACTGAGCTCTCATAAAAAATGCCGAACATGGGCGGGGGGCGCAGTAGCACGCGTAGGTGCAGGCTCACGCCGCATCAGCCGCTTACGGCACCCCCACTCCCTAGGATCTGAAACAGGCGTGGCGGCACGGTCAGGGGAAGTCTCCGACCGCGCCAGCCACCTGCGCCTGACCCGTTCTTCTTGACACCGAGCACAGACGGGTAATGGAAGAGAGAGTGCGGTGGCTTCATCGCAAGTCTTCTATCACATAAAACTAATCCACGTGCAAACCCTCGTCCCTGTACCACCATGCTGTGGAGATCGTCGGACTACGTTCGTTACTGCCAGTAGCTAAGCTGGCGGACGGGCAGAATCGGATCGAGCATGACTCTAGCCACAACAGTAGCATATTTATTTACATCAATTAATAAAATGCCAGGGGCCTATTGCGTTTTGATTATTGGTAATGGCCGGGGCCCAACTGTCTTCATCTGAGCTTTCAACTTCACTTTTCCTTGTTTACCTGCAGTCCGACTTGATGTATTTGCTTGCTTTATGTGGATTGATTGGTTGATCATCACCAACGTCAAAGCATTCCATCCCCCCACGTACAGGCCCTGCGGCAGGAGGAGGAACGACGACTTGAGAAACTACGGGCTACCGGTGCCTCCTCGGAGAGTGAAGACGGGGCGGCCACGGATCAATCTGACGTCGATCAGGATGGGCAGCTGGAACTGACCGATCAGCACTGGGCAAGCGGAGCGGCTGGTATTGAGGCTGCCCGCCGGGCGTACGCCGAGGCCTCCAGGCAGCGAAAGAGGCGAAATACAGCAGTAGAGGAGGAGGGAGAAGAGTTAACCAAAATTGATGCTTCAGAGGAGGAGGATGAGGCACGAGGAAATCTGCAGTTTGAGCAACCAATCAAGAGAAGGCGCGAGGCGGCTGCCCAACAACGCAAGAAGGCAAAAAAACGAGAATCGTGTGTCAAACATGACGTTGGCAGCTAGCCCAATGGCAGCCTCTTCCCTATTTTTCTGTCCATGTACATAAAAATTCATCCGATTGACGCTTTTTGTTATAATGCTATCTAACTTAGAACTAGCAGTGTTCTACTGCATATATATATATATATATATAGAGAGAGAGAGAGAGAGAGAGAGAGAGAGAGAGAGAGAGAGAGAGAGAGAGAGAGAGAGAGAGAGAGAGAGAGAGAGAGAGAGAGAGAGAGAGAGAGAGAGAGAGAGAGAGAGAGAGAGAGAGAGAGAGAGAGAGAGAGAGAGAGAGAGAGAGAGAGAGAGAGAGAGAGAGAGAGAGAGAGAGAGAGAGAGAGAGAGAGAGAGAGAGAGAGAGAGAGAGAGAGAGAGAGAGAGAGAGAGAGAGAGAGAGAGAGAGAGAGAGAGAGAGAGAGAGAGAGAGAGAGAGTGGAACCGACAAAGACAAGGGAGACCGGAATGGCCATTTCTGGCTTATTAGCCGTCATCAGCCAGTCATACCCAATCCCAAGTGTGGAACACCTGGTATTCGAACCCGCGACCTTTGGTATTTGAGTCGAACGCTCTACCATTGAGCCATGGGCTCGTTGCTTTGTCGGTTGCGATCGGGAATATGATGATAGTGTGTGGCTCACCGATCTGCTTAAGAAACATTTATGTTCCGTTGTGCCCTAGAACTCAGACTAGAGTACTCACAGGCAGTCGCATAGCGAAGTGTAGCATATGTTGATAATGTGGAACCCACAAAGACAAGGGAGACCGGAATGGCCATTTCTGGCTTATTAGCCGTCATCAGCCAGTCATACCCAATCCCAAGTGTGGAACACCTGGGTATTCGAACCCGCGACCTTTGGTATTTGAGTCGAACGCTCTACCATTGAGCCACGGGCTCGTTGCTTTGTCGGTTGCGATCGGGAATATGATGATAGTGTGTGGCTCACCGATCTGCTTAAGAAACATTTATGTTCCGTTGTGCCCTAGAACTCAGACTAGAGTATTTCACAGGCAGTCGCATAGCGACGTGTAGCATATGTTGATAATGTGGAACCGACAAAGACAAGGGAGACCGGAATGGCCATTTCTGGCTTATTAGCCGTCATCAGCCAGTCATACCCAATCCCAAGTGGGGAACACCTGGTATTCGAACCCGCGACCTTTGGTATTTGAGTCGAACGCTCTACCATTGAGCCACGGGCTCGTTGCTTTGTCGGTTGCGATCGGGAATATGATGATAGTGTGTGGCTCACCGATCTGCTTAAGAAACATTTATGTTCCGTTGTGCCCTAGAACTCAGACTAGAGTACTCACAGGCAGTCGCATAGCGACGTGTAGCATATGTTGATAATGTGGAACCGACAAAGACAAGGGAGACCGGAATGGCCATTTCTGGCTTATTAGCCGTCATCAGCCAGTCATACCCAATCCCAAGTGTGGAACACCTGGTATTCGAACCCGCGACCTTTGGTATTTGAGTCGAACGCTCTACCATTGAGCCACGGGCTCGTTGCTTTTGTCGGTTGCGATCGGGAATATGATGATAGTGTGTGGCTCACCGATCTGCTTAAGGAACATTTATGTTCCGTTGTGCCCTGGAACTCAGACTAGAGTACTCACAGGCAGTCGCATAGCGACGTGTAGCATATGTTGATAATGTGGAACCGACAAAGACAAGGGAGACCGGAATGGCCATTTCTGGCTTATTAGCCGTCATCAGCCAGTCATACCCAATCCCAAGTGGGGAACACCTGGTATTCGAACCCGCGACCTTTGGTATTTGAGTCGAACGCTCTACCATTGAGCCACGGGCTCGTTGCTTTGTCGGTTGCGATCGGGAATATGATGATAGTGTGTGGCTCACCGATCTGCTTAAGGAACATTTATGTTCCGTTGTGCCCTGGAACTCAGACTAGAGTACTCACAGGCAGTCGCATAGCGACGTGTAGCATATGTTGATAATGCGGAACCGGACAAAGACAAGGGAGACCGGAATGGCCATTTCTGGCTTATTAGCCGTCATCAGCCAGTCATACCCAATCCCAAGTGTGGAACACCTGGTATTCGAACCCGCGACCTTTGGTATTTGAGTCGAACGCTCTACCATTGAGCCACGGGCTCGTTGCTTTGTCGGTTGCGATCGGGAATATGATGATAGTGTGTGGCTCACCGATCTGCTTAAGGAACATTTATGTTCCGTTGTGCCCTGGAACTCAGACTAGAGTACTCACAGGCAGTCGCATAGCGAAGTGTAGCATATGTTGATAATGTGGAACCCACAAAGACAAGGGAGACCGGAATGGCCATTTCTGGCTTATTAGCCGTCATCAGCCAGTCATACCCAATCCCAAGTGTGGAACACCTGGTATTCGAACCCGCGACCTTTGGTATTTGAGTCGAACGCTCTACCATTGAGCCACGGGCTCGTTGCTTTGTCGGTTGCGATCGGGAATATGATGATAGTGTGTGGCTCACCGATCTGCTTAAGAAACATTTATGTTCCGTTGTGCCCTAGAACTCAGACTAGAGTACTCACAGGCAGTCGCATAGCGACGTGTAGCATATGTTGATAATGTGGAACCCACAAAGACAAGGGAGACCGGAATGGCCATTTCTGGCTTATTAGCCGTCATCAGCCAGTCATACCCAATCCCAAGTGTGGAACACCTGGTATTCGAACCCGCGACCTTTGGTATTTGAGTCGAACGCTCTACCATTGAGCCACGGGCTCGTTGCTTTTGTCGGTTGCGATCGGGAATATGATGATAGTGTGTGGCTCACCGATCTGCTTAAGGAAACATTTATGTTCCGTTGTGCCCTAGAACTCAGACTAGAGTACTTTCACAGGCAGTCGCATAGCGACGTGTAGCATATGTTGATAATGTGGAACCGGACAAAGACAAGGGAGACCGGAATGGCCATTTCTGGCTTATTAGCCGTCATCAGCCAGTCATACCCAATCCCAAGTGGGGAACACCTGGTATTCGGAACCCGCGACCTTTGGTATTTGAGTCGAACGTTTCACCATTGAGCCACGGGCTCGTTGCTTTGTCGGTTGCGATCGGGAATATGATGATAGTGTGTGGCTCACCGATCTGCTTAAGAAACATTTATGTTCCGTTGTGCCCTGAACTCAGACTAGAGTACTTTCACAGGCAGTCGCATAGCGACGTGTAGCATATGTTGATAATGCGGAACCCGGACAAAGACAAGGGAGACCGGAATGGCCATTTCTGGCTTATTAGCCGTCATCAGCCAGTCATACCCAATCCCAAGTGTGGAACACCTGGTATTCGAACCCGCGACCTTTGGTATTTGAGTCGAACGTTTCACCATTGAGCCACGGGCTCGTTGCTTTTGTCGGTTGCGATCGGGAATATGATGATAGTGTGTGGCTCACCGATCTGCTTAAGAAACATTTATGTTCCGTTGTGCCCTTGAACTCAGACTAGAGTACTTACAGGCAGTCGCATAGCGACGTGTAGCATATGTTGATAATGTGGAACCGACAAAGACAAGGGAGACCGGAATGGCCATTTCTGGCTTATTAGCCGTCATCAGCCAGTCATACCCAATCCCAAGTGTGGAACACCTGGTATTCGAACCCGCGACCTTTGGTATTTGAGTCGAACGTTTCACCATTGGAGCCACGGGCTCGTTGCTTTGTCGGTTGCGATCGGGAATATGATGATAGTGTGTGGCTCACCGATCTGCTTAAGGAAACATTTATGTTCCGTTGTGCCCTGAACTCAGACTAGAGTACTCACAGGCAGTCGCATAGCGACGTGTAGCATATGTTGATAATGTGGAACCGACAAAGACAAGGGAGACCGGAATGGCCATTTCTGGCTTATTAGCCGTCATCAGCCAGTCATACCCAATCCCAAGTGTGGAACACCTGGGATGCGAACCCGCGACCTTTGGTATTTGAGTCGAACGTTTAACCATTGAGCCACGGGCTCGTTGCTTTGTCGGTTGCGATCGGGAATATGATGATAGTGTGTGGCTCACCGATCTGCTTAAGGAACATTTATGTTCCGTTGTGCCCTGGAACTCAGACTAGAGTACTCACAGGCAGTCGCATAGCGACGTGTAGCATATGTTGATAATGTGGAACCGACAAAGACAAGGGAGACCGGAATGGCCATTTCTGGCTTATTAGCCGTCATCAGCCAGTCATACCCAATCCCAAGTGTGGAACACCTGGGATGCGAACCCGCGACCTTTGGTATTTGAGTCGAACGCTCTACCATTGAGCCACGGGCTCGTTGCTTTGTCGGTTGCGATCGGGAATATGATGATAGTGTGTGGCTCACCGATCTGCTTAAGGAACATTTATGTTCCGTTGTGCCCTGGAACTCAGACTAGAGTATCTCACAGGCAGTCGCATAGCGACGTGTAGCATATGTTGATAATGTGGAACCGACAAATACAAGGGAGACCGGAATGGCCATTTCTGGCTTATTAGCCGTCATCAGCCAGTCATACCCAATCCCAAGTGTGGAACACCTGGTATTCGAACCCGCGACCTTTGGTATTTGAGTCGAACGCTCTACCATTGAGCCACGGGCTCGTTGCTTTGTCGGTTGCGATCGGGAATATGATGATAGTGTGTGGCTCACCGATCTGCTTAAGGAACATTTATGTTCCGTTGTGCCCTGGAACTCAGACTAGAGTACTCACAGGCAGTCGCATAGCGACGTGTAGCATATGTTGATAATGTGGAACCGACAAAGACAAGGGAGACCGGAATGGCCATTTCTGGCTTATTAGCCGTCATCAGCCAGTCATACCCAATCCCAAGTGTGGAACACCCGGTATTCGAACCCGCGACCTTTGGTATTTGAGTCGAACGCTCTACCATTGAGCCACGGGCTCGTTGCTTTGTCGGTTGCGATCGGGGAATATGATGATAGTGTGTGGCTCACCGATCTGCTTAAGGAAACATTTATGTTCCGTTGTGCCCTGGAACTCAGACTAGAGTATTCACAGGCAGTCGCATAGCGACGTGTAGCATATGTTGATAATGTGGAACCGACAAAGACAAGGGAGACCGGAATGGCCATTTCTGGCTTATTAGCCGTCATCAGCCAGTCATATCCAATCCTAAAGTTGGAACACCTGGTATTCGAACCCGCGACCTTTGGTATTTGAGTCGAACGCTCTACCATTGAGCCACGGGCTCGTTGCTTTGTCGGTTGCGATCGGGGAATATGATGATAGTGTGTGGCTCACCGATCTGCTTAAGGAAACATTTACGTTCCGTTGTGCCCTGGAACTCAGACTAGAGTATCACAGGCAGTCGCATTGCGACGTGTAGCATATGTTGATAATGTGGAAACCGACAAAGACAAGGGAGACCGGAATGGCCATTTCTGGCTTATTAGCCGTCATCAGCCAGTCATACCCAATCCCAAGTGTGGAACACCTGGTATTCGAACCGCGACCTTTGGTATTTGAGTCGAACGCTCTACCATTGAGCCACGGGCTCGTTGGCTTTGTCGGTTGCGATCGGAATATGATGATAGTGTGTGGCTCACCGATCTGCTTAAGGAACATTTATGTTCCGTTGTGCCCTGGAACTCAGACTAGAGTACTCACAGGCAGTCGCATAGCGACGTGTAGCATATGTTGATAATGTGGAACCGACAAAGACAAGGGAGACCGGAATGGCCATTTCTGGCTTATTAGCCGTCATCAGCCAGTCATACCCAATCCCAAAGTGTGGGAACACCTGGGATTCGAACCCGCGACCTTTGGTATTTGAG
The DNA here is from genome assembly GCA_017591395.1 of Schistocephalus solidus. Classification (NCBI taxonomy): domain Eukaryota; kingdom Metazoa; phylum Platyhelminthes; class Cestoda; order Diphyllobothriidea; family Diphyllobothriidae; genus Schistocephalus; species Schistocephalus solidus. Next base: position 27,741 of record WEDG01000814.1, on the reverse strand, counting down.
TCGAACGTTTCTACCATTGAGCCACGGGCTCGTTGCTTTTGTCGGTTGCGATCGGGAATATGATGATAGTGTGTGGCTCACCGATCTGCTTAAAGGAAACATTTATGTTCCGTTGTGCCCTGGAACTCAGACTAGAGTACTCACAGGCAGTCGCATAGCGACGTGAAGCATATGTTGATAATGTGGAACCCGACAAAAGACAAGGGAGACCGGAATGGCCATTTCTGGCTTTATTAGCCGTCATCAGCCATGTCATACCCAATCCCAAAGCGTGGAACACCTGGGATTCGAACCCGCGACCTTTGGTATTTTGAGTCGAACGCTCTACCATTGAGCCACGGGCTCGTTGCTTTGTCGGTTGCGATCGGGAATATGATGATAGTGTGTGGCTCACCGATCTGCTTAAGGAACATTTATGTTCCGTTGTGCCCTGGAACTCAGACTAGAGTACTCACAGGCAGTCGCATAGCGACGTGTAGCATATGTTGATAATGTGGAACCGACAAAGACAAGGGAGACCGGAATGGCCATTTCTGGCTTATTAGCCGTCATCAGCCAGTCATACCCAATCCCAAATTGTGGAAACACCTGTGATTCGAACCCGCGACCTTTGGTATTTGAGTCGAACGCTCTACCATTGAGCCACGGGCTCGTTGCTTTTGTCGGTTGCGATCGGGAATATGATGATAGTGTGTGGCTCACCGATCTGCTTAAGGAACATTTATGTTCCGTTGTGCCCTAGAACTCAGACTAGAGTACTCACAGGCAGTCGCATAGCGACGTGTAGCATATGTTGATAATGTGGAACCGACAAAGACAAGGGAGACCGGAATGGCCATTTCTGGCTTATTAGCCGTCATCAGCCAGTCATACCCAATCCCAAGTGTGGAACACCTGGGATTCGAACCCGCGACCTTTGGTATTTGAGTCGAACGCTCTACCATTGAGCCACGGGCTCGTTTGCTTTGTCGGTTGCGATCGGGAATATGATGATAGTGTGTGGCTCACCGATCTGCTTAAGAACATGTATGTTCCTTTGTGCCCTGGAAACTCAGACTAGAGTACTCACATGCAGTCGCATAGCGACGTGTAGCATATGTTGATAATGTGGAACCGACAAAGACAAGGGAGACCGGAATGGCCATTTCTGGCTTATTAGCCGTCATCAGCCAGTCATACCCAATCCCAAGTGTGCAACACCTGGGATTCGAAACCCGCGACCTTTGGTATTTGAGTCGAACGCTCTACCATTGAGCCACGTGTTCGTTGGCTTTGTCGGTTGCGATCGGGAATATGATGATAGTATGTGGCTCACCGATATGCTCAAGGATCATTTATGTTCCGTTGTGCCCTGGAACTCAGACTAGAGTACTCACAGGCAGTCGCATAGCGACGTGTAGCATATGTTGATAATGTGGAACTGACAAAGACAAGGGGAGACCGGAATGGCCATTTCTGGCTAATTAGCCGTCATGAGCCAGTCATACCCAATCCCAAAGTGTGGACACCTGGGATTTCGAAACCCGCGACCTTTGCTATTTTGTCGAACGCACTACCATTGAGCAACGTGTTCGTTGCTTTGTCGGTTGCGATGGGGAATATGATGATAGTGTGTTGCTCACCGATCTGCTTAAGGAACATTTATGTTCCGTTGTGCCCTGAACTCAGACTAGAGTACTTTCACAGGCAGTCGCATAGCGACGTGAAGCATATGTTGATAATGTGGAACCGACCAATGACAAGGGAGACCGGAATGGCCATTTCTGGCTATATTAGCCGTCATCAGCCAGTCATACCCAATCCCAAGTGTGAAACCCTGGGATTCGAACCTGCGACTTTGTTATTTGAGTCGAACCCTCTACCATTGAGACACGGGCTCGTTGCTTTGTCGGTTGCGATCGGGGAATATGATGATAGTGTGGCTCACCGATCTGCTCAAGGAACATTAATGTTCCGTTGTGCCCTGAAATCAGACTAGAGTACTCACAGGCAGTCGCATAGCGACGTGTAGCATATGTTGATAATATGGAACCGACAAAGACAAAGGGAGACCGGAATGGCCATTTCTGGCTTATTAGCCGTCATCAGCCAGTCATACCCAATCCCAAGTGTGGAACACCTGGGATTCGAACCCGCGACCTTTGGTATTTGAGTCGAACGCTCTACCATTGAGCCACGGGCTCGTTGCTTTGTCGGTTGCGATCGGGAATATGATGATAGTGTGTGGCTCACCGATCTGCTTTAAGGAAAATTTATGTTCCGTTGTGCCCTGGAACTCAGACTAGAGTACTCACAGGCAGTCGCATTGCGACGTGAAGCATATGTTGATAATGTGGAACCGACAAAGAAAAGGGGAGAGCCGGAATGTCCATTTCTGGCTTATTAGCCGTCATCAGCCAGTCATACCCAATCCCAAGTGTGGAACATTTGGTATTCGAACCCGCGACCTTTGGTATTTGAGTCGAACGCTCTACCATTGAGCCACGTGCTCGTTGCTTTGTCGGTTGCGATCGGGAAGATGATGATAGTGTGTTGCTCACCGATCTGCTTAAGAAACATTTCATGTTCCGTTGTGCCCTGGAACTCAGACTAGAGTACTCACAGGCAGTCGCATAACGACGCGTAGCATATGTTGATAATGTGAAGCCGACAAAGACAAGGGAGACCGGAATGGCCATTTCTGGCTTATTAGCCGTCATCAGCCAGTCATACCCAATCCCAAAGTGTGGAACACCTGGGATTCGAACCTGCAAGACCTTTGGTATTTTGAGTCGAACGCTCGACCATTGAGCCACGGGCTCGTTTCTTAGTCGGTTGCGATCGGGGAATATGATGATAGTGTGTGGCTCACCGATCTGCTTAAGGAAACATTTATGTTCCGTTGTGCCCTGGAACTCAGACTAGAGTGTATCACAGGCAGTCGCATAGCGACGTGTAGCATATGTTGATAATGTTGGAACCGACAAAGACAGGGGAGACCGGAATGGCCATTTCTGGCTTACTAGCCGTCATCAGCCGTCATACCAATCCCAAGTGTGGAACACCTGGGATTCAAACCTGCGACCTTTTGGTATTTGAGTCGAACGCTTTACCATTGAGCCACGTGTTCATTGCTTGGTCGGTTGCGATCGGGAATATGATGATAGTGTGTGGCTCACCGATCTGCTTAAGGAACATTTATGTTCCGTTGTTCCCTGGAACTCAGACTAGAGTACTCACAGGCAGTCGCATAGCGACGTGTAGCATACGTTGATAATGTTGAACCGTCAATGCCAAGGGTGACGGGAATGACCATTTCTGGCTTACTAGCCGTCATCAGCAAGTCATACGCAATCCCAAGTTTGGATTACCTGGGATTCGAACATGCGATCTTTTGAATTGTAGTCGAACGCTCTACCAATGTGCCACGTATTAATTGCTTTGTCGGTTGCGATCGGATATATGATGATAGTGTGTGGCTCACCGATCTGCTTAAGGAACATTTATTTTCCGTTGTGCCCTGGAACTCAGAATAGAGTACTCAAAGGCAGTCGCATAGCGACGTGTAGCAAACGTCAATAATTTAAATCTGACAAAGACAAGGGAGACCGGAATGGGCATTTCTGGCTTACTAGCCATCATCAGCAAGTCATACCCAATCTCAAGTGTGGAACACCTGAGATTCGAAACTGCGACCGTTGGTATTTGATTCGAACCCTCTACCATTGAGCCACGTGTTCGTTGCTTGGTCGGTTGCGATCGGATATATGATGATAGTGTGTGGCTCTTCGATTGGCTTAAGGAACATGTATGTTCTTTTTGACCTGGAACTCAGACTAGTGGATTTACAGGCAGTCGCTTAGCGACATGCAGTAAATGTTGATAATATGGAACCGATAATAAAAAGGGAAACCGGAATGTCCATTTCTGGCTTATTAACCGTCATCAGCCTGTCATACCCAATCCCAATTGTGGAAAACCTGAGATTCGAACGTGTGACCTTTGGTATTTGAGTCGAACCCTCTAACATTGAGCCACGTGATCGTTGATTTGTCGGTTGCGATCAGGAATATGATAATAGTGTGTGGCTCACCGATCTGCTTAAGGAAAATTTATTTTCCGTTGTGCCCTGGAAATCAGACTAGTGTAATTACAGGCAGTCGCATAGCGACGTGCAGTATACGTTGATAATTTGGTACCGACAAAGAAAAGGGAGACGGGAATGGGCATTTCTGGCTGACTAGCCGTCAGCAGCAAGTCCTACCTAATCTCAAGTGTGCAACACCTGAGAATCAAAACTGTGACCGTTGGTATTTGAGTCGAAACCCTCTACTATTGAGCCACGTGTTCGTTTCTTTGGTCGGTTGCGATCGGATATATGATGATAGTGTGTGGCTCTTCGATCCGCTTAAGGAACATTTATGTTCTTTTATGCCCTGGAACTCAGAATAGAGTACTCACAGGCAGTCGCATAGCGACGTGTAGCAAACGTCAATAATTTAAATCAGACAAAGACAAGGGAGACCGGAATGGCCATTTTTAGCTTATAAGCCGTCACCAGCAAGTCAAACTCAATCCCAATTTTGGATTACCTGGGATTCGAACATGCGATCTTTCGAATTGTAGTCGAACGCTCTACCAATGATTCACGTGTAAATTGCTTTTTCGGTTGTGATCGGATATATGATGATAGTGTGTGGCTCACCGATCTGCTTAAGGAACATTTATGTTCCGTTGTGCCCCGGAAATCAGAATAGAGTACTCAAAGGCAGTCGCATAGCAACGTGTAGCAAACGTCAATCATTTAAATCTGACAAAGTAAAAGGGAGACCGGAATGGCCATTTCTAGCTTATTAGCCGTCATCAGCCAGTCATACCTAATCCCAAGTGTGGAACACCTAGAATTCGAAACGGTGACCATTGGTATTTCATTCGAACGCTCTACCATTGAACCAAGTGCTGGTTGCTTTGTCGTTTGCAATGGGGAATATGATGAAAGTGTGTGGCTCACCGATCTGCATAAGGAACATTTATGTACCATTGTGCCTTTGAACTAAGACTAGATTACTCACAGGCAGTCACATAGCAACGTGTAGCATATATTGAGAATTTGGATCTGACAATAACAAGGGAGGAATAACAAAGTCTTATGAAGATGTAAAAGTTCATGTGAAATGTTTTACTGTGTACATAAAATAAATAAATGTTTGTAGGTTTGAGCTAATACACCTTTTAATTATGTTTTCTTGGTTCGCTAAATATTTGGAAGGCACTGATTGGTTACGGGACTAACTTGACCATTTATACTTTGAGACTAACTCTCCAGCCCTATCCGCAGTCGCAGGGTGGAAATTACTTAAGTCAGATGAATATTTTTGACCGAGACAAGGGGGAAGAGCATGTTAATTCCAGGTTCCTTAGCTGTCATCAACGAGCCATACGCAAATGCAGGGCGGGCACCACCCGAGGCTCGAATCCGTGACCTATGGAGTTCAACCCGGTGCGCCGAACTATCGATAAAATCATTTAGGCTTGTTCTGTAATGCATGCAGTTGGGTGCTTTTGCAAGCGATCAAATTATGATAGTATTCACGTGAGGTCTGTGATTTTAAATCAAATACGTTTTTTGGGCAAAACTCCCAGGTCGAAAAAACCTACGAATTTAATTTGGGATATTGCACCTTCTTACTATCATAGGTAAGATGTCTAAAATAAGGACCTTATAACATACAAAAAACTGCGCACACATTGAACCATGCTTTGACGGCTTATTTCGCAAAATAACTTTAAGAAAACATTTTCCATATGGCGGATTTTCAGAAACATATTAAAATGCTTTATATTCATGTTGACTGGGAATAATAATTAGTATGTATATCAGTCATGAACACACAATAACGATATATCAGAGATTATTCGAAATATCACCCGGAAAGCGAAAACCTGCAAACTGAAATTAAAATAAACTACGAGTAGATGACAACAATCGTAAAGTTTGTAGGATTTATAGACGGGAGTATATTCTCCAAACTCTTAAAAACCCTTGGCATTAAAATGCAAAGCACAAAATGCACAACAAACGGCTGCAATGCTATTTGAATGGTAGGGACCTAGCGTTAAAATAAATAAAAGGCACTTCCATGAAAGATTTGGGAGCAGAAACTAAGTCCATAACTGCCCACCCCATCTTTCAGGGGTTGCATTGCCCCTTGAAACCCAAAGAAATACTTTTGTCTTTTTGTACTTTGTGAAAGCGATATGTTTTTAAAGTCAAATATCATTAGATAACGTATTTCGGTAAAGGTAGACAGAGAAATATACTCGAATTATTCACTGCGGTCTTTGATCCCTTTGCAATTTAGAAAAAAATATAGCATAACCGTAATGTTTCCAATTGAATTTAGTTGTAATTTTGTTTGACTGCTTATAGAAAACATGGGTAAACGTGTATTGACATAAAATCAACTATATCGTACTTAACACACATGACTCTATCTCCGACTGGCCTTAGTTCTTTCTCAGTCATGATTCTGCTTTTTAAAAGATTTGAGACTGAAAATAATACCTAAGTATATTGTGCAGGTTGACGATACAAATATATGGTTTCTGTCAATCTATGTATGCTCCATAGAACTGAACTACAAAAATCTAATTATGTGCACATGTTTATATTCAGTTCACTTTTAACAGGATGTCTAGCATTCTTATATCTGCAGGCGATGACTTTTTTTCTGACGGTTGTTTAGCAGATAGCAGTCAGCCTGCATAAATATTGCACTTATCAGAATCAGGCTGCATTAAAAAATAAAATGCTTTAATCTATCTCCTATTATTATTATCAATAGAACCTCTGAATACTTATTTTTAAACTAACATATTTACTGGTTTTAGGATTGTCCTGGTAGCATCCATTAAAGTTAACTTAAAGGACACCACATCCTCAATACTGTACGAAGTTTATTACTGGCTAAATGCATAAAATGCAGTGATGTAGTGTGTATGCAGATTCCAAATGTTCCGCCGAGATTATAGAATACTTAGCTTTAAACTTGGGCTGATTTGAAAAACTAATTTGATTTTTACTACAACATTGGGTCAAATGGATTATTCAAATATGCAAAAATCATTTTTTTCTTAAAATTGCTTGGTAATCATATGGTCGATTCTAGATTGATATCATAGAAAATTCTGCTTAAGCAGTTATATTAATGTAACCGAATCGATGGATTCCATACGTTGCAGTAGACTTGTAAGCTATTTTTACCAAAGCGTGATTAAACTCGTGTATCACTGTTGGGACCTCGTAGCTCAGTTGGCTTCAACGTTCACTTTACTAAAACCATTCCCTTGCTGGCGTGTGTTTAAATCCCAACGAGGCTGTCCATCTATTTAAAAAGTTGGGTCAATTTTTGGTCGAAACTCCATACATTATTCATCCTCACGCATTTTTCATCTGTCGGCAGTTACAGTCGAGGTAAATCTGCCAAGCAGAAAACCTGCCGATTAACCAGTTGTGAAGAGGATAATGGTTTTTCTAGTAATACAAAATAAAAAAGCCTTTCATGTGTGATTGGTGCATTAACTATGCCCACTGAGTTGCCAAAGGACGAATTGACGGTAGGCGGTAGCCCGTAAAGTTGTTCTTAACCCCAAATCAAAATTCACGGCTTTTCCTTTGGTATTTTAGTAAGAGTAGTTTCAGGATTACTTGTTTATAGTTATTTAATTTATGCCAAGATATAATGTGGCTTATCGTTTTAAGTTACAGAATTTGATTCTTATTTTTATGTTGAAATGATACATTTTACCCACAGTGGGACTTAAAAATGCTTAAATGAACGAACGTATATTGCATGTTTAGTTAAAATTTGAAGAGGTACTAGTAAATTTTAAAGCCTGAGATAAACGTTTCAAACATTGGTTTTGGAGACCCAGTATAAATTTTCACTTACGTAATTTGCTGTTTCACATGTCTTACAAGCCTCTGTTATTAAGAAGAAAGATACCTCGGTTGTCATTTAAATTTTAGAACATAGGTTAGCAAATTAAGCAGAAATATATCATATATTTTTCATTTTTTTAAGAATTTAGACTCCCTCTCACAGCGATTCTTGAACAATTATGCCGCCAACAAAGAGTTAAAAAACCGCATCCACCACCTCTCTACCTTAGCAACGTTTATTTATATCTCTCAGGGTTGCAAAATTGAAGGAATGGATGCGCATTCTGCAAGTTGACGCATCTGGTTTTGGTTTCTCATTTTTCTAATTGGTAAAGCCTCACACCTTTGATTACCTATCTTAGTTTTAAAGTGTGGAATTTATATACAAAAATTAGTATAAATGGCATTTTTTGATTCTCCATCTCTTGTCTTCATACAAATAAAAGAAAAAGCAAAAGGTGGTTTTATCTGCAGCGTCGAATTCACATTCGTACTTCCATTTACTTCCAGCAACCACGTTATAATTAAAATGCCACGGTTGTTCAGGTGGCTTCGATGATGGCTTTCACAACATTTGCAACAGTGCGCAGAGCATCCGCATGATTTCTGGCGTCCTTTTGCGATCGACGGATGACACGCATGCGTCTGAGGGAATTCTCAGTGTGCCCTTGCAGAGACGATTATGTGCCTTCTGTAAGATCATCCGTAAAGGCTTAACAAAGATCAGTGAACAGGTCGTATTATTTGATATCACAATGTTTTATTTCCAACCTGAGCTTATCTGAATAACTTTGTTTGAAATCCAGAAGAGTTAAAGTTCCCTTCACGCCTAATTTCTCCTCAATTTATGATAGAAATACTGTTGACGTGACTCAGGTGAAATTATTTTTGATCGTTGCTGGAATTTTTATATAGCTTCTGCGCAGTATTCGCACTGATACCTCCTTTTTCCTGAAAGGATGGCGAACATGCTTTTGAATTCATTCATTCTTTGCGTACTCACCATGTTCTCAAATCTATTAATTATTCAGAAGTGTGCAGTCCCGCACCCCTGCTTCCCCTCTCACAAGAAAGAGTGAAGAGTAAATAATTGAAAAATTAAAGGACGGTCTCACTCAGAAGCCAATATATGTCAAAAAGTACGTAATTATTAACGAGTTAAGAAGATGAAATTTGATTCCGGCTATTCCGCTGATACATGACTGATTTTTCATTAATTCATGCAGTTATTGCACTATATATGCAACATCCACGCCTTGGTGTTAAGTGACTACAGACCTTGTTCAGATATTCCAATGAAGTATCAAATATCGACATATTCAAGAGCTGTAGACGGAAAAGCCCTTTTTCAGGTCATTGCACTCAAGGTTAGAAACACAATGCATTTTCAAAGATTGCAGTCGGGCTCACAAAATGGGATCGAGTAAGATCATTACCACATCAGTGAGTGTTACGCACTTGTTTGAATTGTTAATGCACCTCACTGCAGAAAACATATGACCGATGATCGGCTGCTAACCGTGAAACAGTTATCTGCGTCTTGCCTGTTGCAGCCGTAGAGGAACATACCTGCATTATATGCGGTATGTGTCCTATGACAATAACCTTCGTTTATCGCCGATACCTAGCTGGCGTGTGGGCGGACAAAATAGGATAAAAGTAAGATCATGGAAAACATCAGCGAGTGCTACGCTATTGTTTTGACTTGTTTCTGTACCACCGCACAATATTTATGACGTACTTATGATCAGTTACAAACGTGAAACAGATGTCTGGTTCCTGCCCTTTGCACCCTTAGCTAAATGTATGTGGAGTATATGTGGTATGTGTCCTATTACACAACTTCTTTTTATCGCAGTAAACTAGCTGGCGGACTGGCGGACAGAATTGAAATGTATACATATGCTAAACGTTGCTATCCGAGGACTGCAAGTCCACTTATGTTTGCTGCAGGGCTCACCGGAACTTACTAGTTTTTCAAAAGAGATCAGTTACCCGAGAAACGATCTGCAGTCCGACATTTGGTTGAAATATGATTTATAATCGTTTGCGAGTCGATCCGAAATCATGATTATGGTCGACTTTAACGCCCCGAATATCGATTGAATCGAGATCGGTACGAGGCTCGGAAGAAAACTTCGATTGCCGCCTCCCTAGAAGCTATACACACAAACGCTTCCTAAATAAACACGTCCTTTCTCCGACCAAAGTACGCGAAAAGCAACAAGCACAATTGTTTGGTACGTTTTAGGACAAACGCGCCTGACAGCGTTTATATTGTGAACTGTCTATACCCACTTGGCAAAAGTGATAACAAATATAATATAGAAGTTTACGGTTTCTAAAAAGAGTATCGGATATTTCTTATGAGAATAAAGATTCGATGTAAGATAAACCCCAATGAAGAGAGTTTACCTCGTTGGGAAGGACGGCTAGGAATTGAGAACAAGGATGGTCACAAGTAAAAACAAATTCGACAGACTTCTCACATGGTTCATTTGAAGGCCATTATCTGATAACCAGACTGCGACAGACACTTGAAATGTGTCCGATTTTAAGAGGATAACCAGCAACCATGTCGTTGGCACAGAAAGGATGTACATACAGTCATTTGTGTAGAAATGGTTAACTGAAGAGGCACTCTCGTCAAAGACATAATTGCTTGTGGTCAGTAATGTATTAAAAACAACTACTGCTGTTTGTGTGAATAAAGATTTTACTAAAGAGTCACCTCTGCCAATGTCATAATTTCTTGGTGTAAGTAAGGTAATAGTAAAAGAAACTACTTGATATGCGTGAAGATATTTGTTTTACTCGAGGAGACTTCTACACCAAATTTGGAATTGCTTATGTTAAGTAAAGTATTAAAGAAACTACTTAGGTTTGTTTGTGGAAATGGTTCAAGAAGTATCCCTTCGCCCCAGTAAAAATTGCTTGAGGTAAGTTAGGAATTAAAGAAACTACTAGAATTTGTATGTGGAAATGTTTAACTGAAAATGCTACTCCGCCACGGTCAGAATTTCTTGGGTAAGTTATGTTATGAAGAAAAGTCTCTGGTTTTATGTAGAATGAATAACTGTCGAGGCTCCTTCACCAGTCAGAATTTGCTATTAGCGGTGAACCAAAGAAACTCTTCGGTTTGGGTGTAGAACGTTGTTTACTAAGGACATTTCTCTTCCACAGTCAGAATTGTTTGAACAGCTTTATAAAAGAAACACCATTTGGGATTGTATGTAACATGTTTTATTGGAGTCTCCTACTACAGTCATAAATGCTAGGAGAAGTTAGGTATTACAGAAACAACTTCAATGAAAATGAATAAATGGTTTACTTGAAGGATTCTCCGCCAAACAAGAATTGCTGGGGTAAATTCGGTAAAAAAGAAACTAATTAGGGTACAACTGTATTTACTGAGGAGCATCCTCCGTCACAGTCCGACTTGCTTGGGTTAAGAAAGGCATTAAAGAAACTTCTTCTGTTAGTGTGTGTAGAAATGGTTAACTGAGGAGGCACTCCTCCGCCAAAAGCAGAATTGCTTGAGGTTTGTTGGGTATTAAAGAAACGAATAAGATTTAGGCTTGAAATTCTTAAATGAATAGACCTCCGCTTAAGAAAGGATAAGTGCGTTAGCGAAGTTTAAAAGAAATCATTGGCTTTGTGTTAGATAGTTTATCTGGAGAAGGCCCTCTACCACAAGTACTTTGGCGCTATTTACAGTTGAATAAACCGGTTTGTGTAGAAATGGTTTAAAATGGACACGTTGCCGCCACCACAAACATTATAAATTGAGGTATTTTGGGCGATAAAGTAACTAAGAGGAGAGGAAAGGAATACGGGCTTTAATTTTATACGGCAGTTTATCCGGTGAAAGCCCTCGGTGCATCGGACGGGAAACACTGCAATGCAACCAACTCAGAGTGGAGGGATGGCTCACCACCAAGGATTCGCCAAGCTAATTTTACTGTTGTAAAGTGGTTATGTTATCAAATCTCTAAAACAGCATAAGAAAACACCAGCCCCGTTTTCGGCGATTTCAAAGGAACTCTGAACCCAGTTGTCACGTTTTTCCTTCCTTGGTGTCAGCTTTATGTTTTGGATGGGTTTTTTGTTTTGGCGTAATTGCTGTTTTCCTGCCGCATTGGTACTTTGTAGTTCGTTAGCCGTCGAAGCCTCGCGAAGTTGTTGTTAGGATACCCATTGAACGCGTATCAATGGTTTTACTCCTGTGAGTTGCTCGTTAATGGACTTCTGACTGGCATCTACTGCTAAAGAGGTGCATTTTAGCGCAAAATGTGTTTGCCTCTTCTCATCCTTGCTTGTTAATCTTGATGGTCAGTTCTACCAGCCTCTACAAATGGCAGTGTCGTCAAAAGCGTGCATATTAATTTGAGAGCGCCCCGCTGCATGATGAGGTGGTCGAGTTGTTAGCGAGCGTCGCCATCGCGTTGGTGGTCTCGTGTTCAATTCCTACTGGCATAACTTTTTGAATTCTTGTGTGGTGACTTAAGAATAAACGAGTGGGCTAGTTGAATGTTTGCACTTCCAGCGGTTAACCACTAGATATATAAATTATCTAATTTTCATATTTTGAAAATTAAAAGAATCCCTCGAACGTTCTTAACTACGTTTGTTATTGAAAGTTGTTAAAAGTGTATTTTGCTTAAAAGGAGTTACTCGATATAAATTTACAATTAGTTAAACAGAATATGGATAATAAACGACTGAGCCTGTTTTGTAGATACTCTCCTCAGAAATGAAGAAGAATAAGTAATAGTTGGGTACAGGTTTAGAAATGTTGTTAAGAAGGAACTCATCCACCACGGAAGAATAGCTGGTGGTGAGTTAGGTATTAAAGTAAATAGTTGTGTGCAAATTAAGAACAGGTTTTCGTGAAGCTGGCTTCCTCATCCACCGTGGTCAGAATTTTTCATGCTGATAGCGGGTTTTCAAGTAAATAGTTGGGTGCTGTGCTCTGTTTTTAGAAGAATGTCATTTATCAAGGACAGAATTGCCAATGGTGAGCTCTATATTGAAGCATATAGTTGATTGGCTAGTATTAGACATGATGTTTAGAAGCTCATCCCCTACATTCAAAAATTGCTTGTTGTGAGATCGGTATTGAAGTAAATAATGTACAGCAAGCATAATTGTGTTTCGAAATAGCTCATCCACCAATAATGGCCAGCATGCTAAATGAGTTCGATATAGAAGTAAAAAGGTTGGGTACAAAGTTAAACTGTTTTTTAAGACGAATATCATCCCCAACCGGCAACATTGCTGGTAATGAGTTCGATATTGAATTAAATAGATATACATGCCCAGCCTGCTACAGCTTGATCCACCGTTTCTAAATTCTCGGCAGTTCTGCCTTGCAGCCAGTACAGTTTTAAAATTTGTTTTAAGAATAAGACCATCCCCACAATGCAAATCCATGTTAAACGGCATGAAGGAAAATAGTCTCTGCACAGGCTTGGGAAAATCATGCTTTAGGTATGCCATTCACGCTTGAAATTTGTTATGGCATATTCATCTAAATTAATAAAGCCAACAGTTTACGGCAGTTTAAATATTCGCATTCCCGCCTAGTCCTAATGGTTCGATTACTGAATAATGATGCATGCCATGGAATGGTCGGAACCATTTGCTGACCGAATTACTTTGCCGTGGAATGCATTGAATCAAAATGGCCTGGCAAGTTTGGGGAAATGGTGCCAGAAACTTGTCCTGCTGGTTCAGAATTTCACAGAAACGGCATATATGTAACTGGAACAAAGTTTGAAATGAGGGAGTCAGAAGCATCATCCCTTCTGAATCGCTGGTTGGTAATGACATTTGCAGCTTTATGGAGGCAGTGATAGAAGGAAGTTGATCCCCTACGGTCAGAATTCCTGGTGGTGAGGTGCGGTATTGAACTAAATTCTTCGGTACAGGTTTAGAAATGGTGTTTAAAAAGAAGCTCATCCACCACTGTCAGAATTATTGTTGGTTGTTAGTTAGGTATTTAAGAATAGTTATGTACAGAGAAAGAAATGGTTTTTAGAATAAGCTTATCCCTCACGATCAGAATTGCTGGTTGTGACCAGTGATTAAATTAAATAGTTGGGTACACGGGTTTAAAAAGGGTCTTTAGAAGAATCTCATCCCCACGAACAGAATAGCTATTGGTTGGTTCGGTTTTGAAATTAATAGTTGGGAAAAGGTTTATAAATAGTGTTTAGAAGATGCTCATAACCCAAATTCAGAATTTCTATTGGTGAGTTCGATATTAAGGTTAATAGATGGGTACAGGTTAAGAAATGGTGTTAAGAAGAAGCTTATCTCCCACGGACAGATTTGCTGGTAGTTAGATCGGTATTGAAGTTAATAGTTGGGTGCAGGTTTAGAAATTGTGTTTAGAAGAAGCTGATCTCCCACGGACAGATTTGCTGGTGGTGAGATCGGTATTGAAGTAAATAGTTGTGTACAGTTTAGGAAAGTGTGTTTTGGGGAAGCTTAATCATCACGGTCAGAATTGCTGGTGGTGAGTTCTCTATTAAAGTAAATAGTTGGGTACAGGATAAGAAATTGTGTTTAGCAGTAGCTGATCCCCCATGGTCATAATTTCTTGTGATGAGTTCGGTATTGAAGAAAATAGTTCGGTACAGATTAAGTAAAGGTTTTTAGAAAAAGCTCATCCACCACGGTCAGAATTGCTGATGAAGACTTTTTGTAATTAAGTAAATAGTCGGGTAAAGGTGTAGAAACGGTTTTAAGAATATGCTCATCCCCCACTGTCATAATTGTTGATGGTGACTTCGGTATTGATGTAAATAGTTGGGTGCAGGTTTATAAATGGTTTTAAGAAGAAGCTTATCAGCCACGATCAGAATGCTGGTGGCGAGTTCGCTATTGAAGTTAATAGTTGTGTACAGGTTAGGAAAGTGTGTTTAGAATAAGCTCATCCATCATGTTCACAATTGCTGGTGGTGAGTTCGGTATTGAAGTAAATAGCTTTTTACAGGCTTAGAAATGGTGTTTAAAAGAAGGTCATCCACTACTGTCAGAATGGTTGTTGGTGAGTTAGGTATTTAAATAAATAGTTGTGTATAGATAAAGAAATGGTATTTAGAAGAAGCTCATCCGCCACGGTCAGATTTGCTGGTTGTGAGTTCGGTATTGAAGTAAATAGTTCAGTACAGATTAAGAAAACGTTTTAAGAAAAAGCTCATCCACCACGGTCAGAATTGCTGATGGTGACTTCGGTTTTGAAGTAAATAGTAGGGTACAGGTTTATAAATTGTGTTAAGGAAAAGCTTATCCCCCATGGTCAGAATTCCTGACGAGATCCTTCTGGTGACCATAACTACACACAAACCCACCTATTACCTCAATAGCATACGTACCTGCATCAATTTTGAATCTGTTGGATGAGAACCTTCTGGTGACCATTTCTACACACAAACCCACCTATAAACCGCAATAGCCTTCTAACAAAACGCATTTCTGACTCTATTGGATAAGATCTTTCTGGTGACCATTTCTTCACACAAATCCACCTATTCAACGCAATAGCTTACTAACCACCATGAATTCTGAATCTGTTGGATGAGATCCTTCTGGTGACCATTCCTGCACACAAATCCACCTATTCACCGCAATAGCTTTCTTACGTACCATCAATTCTGACTCTGTTGCATGAGATCCTTCTGGTGACCATTTCTTTGCACAAACCCGCCTATTCACCGCAATAGCTAACTTACAACCATCAATTCTGAATCTGTTGGATGAGATCCTTCTGGTGACCATTATTACGCACAAACACACCTATTCACAACAATAGCTAACTTACCACCATCAATTCTGACTGTGTTTGATGAGATCTTTCTGGTGAGCATTTCTACACACAAACCCACCTATTCACCGCAAAAGCTTACTTACGAAAATCAATTCTGACTCTGTTGGATGGGCTCCTTCTTGTGACCATTTTATACAAACAAACCCACCTATTCACCGCAATAGCTTACTTACCAGCATCCATTCTGACTCTCGTGGGATGAGATCCTTCCGGTGACCATTTCTACACACAAAAACCCACCTATTCGACGCAATAGCTTACTAACCACCATAAATTCTGACTCTGTTGGATTAGATCTTTCTGGTGATCATTTCTACACACAAACCCACCTATTCACGGCAATAGCTTACTTACCACCATAAATTCTGACTCTGTTGGATGAGATCCTTCCGGTGACCATTTCTACACACAAAAACCCACCTATACGACGCAATAGCTTACTTACCACCACAAAGTCTGACTCTGTTGGATGAGATCCTTCTGGTGACCATTTCTGCACAAAAACCCACCGATTCACCGCAATAGCTTACTTATAACCATTTATTCTGAATCTGTTTGATGAGATCCTTCTGGTGACCATTATTACACACAAACCCACCTATTAACCGCAATAGCTAACTAACCACCATCAATTCTGACTCTGTTGGATGAGATCCTTCTGGTGACCATTTCTACACACAAACCCACCTATTCACCGCAATAGCTTACTTACCACCAGAAATTATGACTCTGTTGGATGAGATCCTTCTGGTGAGCATTTCTACATACAAACCCACCTATTCACCTCAAATAGCTTACGTACCTGCATCAATTTTGACTCTGTTGGATGAGATCCTTCTGGTGACCATTTCTACACACAAACCCACCTATTAACCGCAATAGCTTTCTTACAAAACGCATTTCTGACTCTATTGGATAAGATCCTTCTGGTGACCATTTCTTCACACAAACCCACCTATTCACAGCAATAGCTTACTTACCAACATCAATTCTGAATCTGTTGGATGAGATCCTTCTGGTGACCATTCCTGCACACAAATCCACCTATTCACCGCAATAGCTTTTTTACGACCGTCAATTCTGACTCTGTTGGATTAGATCCTTCTGGTGACCATTTCTGCACACAAACCCACCTATTCACCGCAATAGCTAACTTACAACCATCAATTCTGAATCTGTTGGATGAGATCCTTCTGGTGACCATTTCTACACACAAACCCACCTATTCACCGCAATAGCTAACTTACCACCATCAATTCTGACTGTGTTTGATGAGATCCTTCTGGTGACCATTGTTACTTACAAAGCCACCTATTCGCCGCAAAAGCTTACTTACGACCATCAATTCTGACTCTGTTGGATGGGCTCCTTCTTGTGACCATTTTTACAAACAAACCCACCTATTCACCGCAATAGCTTACTTACCAGCATCCATTCTGACTTCGTGGGATGAGATCCTTCCGGTGACCATTTCTACACACAAACATACCTATTCACGCAATAGCTTACTAACCACCGTCAATTCTGACTCTGTTGGATAAGATCCTTCTGGTGATCATTTCTACTTACAAAGCCACCTATTCGCCGCAATAGCTTACTTACCACCATCAATTTTTACTCTGTTGGATGAGATCCATCTGGTGACCATTTCTACACACAAAACCACCTATTCATCGCAATAGCTTACTTTACCACCATAAATTCTGACTCTGTAGGATGAGATCCTTCTGGTGACCATTTCTGCACACAAAGCCACCTATTCACCGCAATAGCTTACTTACCACCATCAATTCTGACTATGTTGGATGAGATCCTTCTGGTGACCATTTCTACACACAAACATACCTATTCACAGCAATTGCTTACTTACCACCGTCAATTCTGACTCTGTTGGATGAGATCCTTCTGGTGACCATTGTTACTTACAAAGCCACCTATTCGCCACAATAGCTTACTTACCACCATCAATTCTGACTCTGTTGGATGAGATCCTTCTGGTGACCATTTCTACACACATAGCTACCTACTCACCGCAATAGCTTTCTTACCACCATCAATTCTGACTCTGTTGGATGAGATCCTTCTAGTAACCATTTTTACACACAAAGCCACCTATTCTCCGCAATAGCTTACTTACCACCATCAATTCTGACTCTGTTGGATAAGATCCTTCTGGTGACCATGTCTACACACAAAGCCACCTACTCACCGCAATTGCTTACTTACACCATCATGTCTAACTCTGTTGGATGATATCCTTCTGGTGAGCATTTCTGCACACAAAGCCACCTATTCATCGCAATAGCTTACTTACCACCATAAATTCTGACTCTGTTGGATGAGATCCTTCTTATGACCATTTCTACACACAAAGCCACCTATTCACCGCAATAGCTTACTTACCACCATCAATTCTGACTTTGTTTGATGAGATCCTTCTGGTGACCATTGCTACACAAAAGCCACCTATTCACCGCAATAGCTTACTTTACCACCATCAATTCTGACTCTGTTGGATGAGATCCTTCTGGTGACCATTTCAACACACAAAACCACCTATTCACCGCAATTGCTTACTTACCACCATCAATTCTGACTCTGTTGGATGAGATCCTTCTGGTGACCATTTCTACACACAAACATACCTAATCACAGCAATTGCTTACTTACCACCGTCAATTCTGACTCTGTTGGATGAGATCCTTCTGGTGACCATTGTTACTTACAAAGCCACCTATTCGCCGCAATAGCTTACTTACAACCATCAATTCTGACTCTGTTGGATGAGATTCTTCTGGTGACCATTTCTACACACAAAGCCACCTATTCACCGCAATAGCTTACTTACCACCATCAATTCTGACTCTGTTGGATGAGATCCTTCTGGTGACCATTGTTACTTACAAAGCCACCTATCGCCGCAAAAGCTTTTTTACCACCATCAATTCTGATTATGTTAGATGAGATCCTTCTGGTGACCAATTTTACACACAAAGCCACCTATTCACCGCAATTATTTACTTACCACCATCAATTCTGACTCTGTTGGATGCGTTCCTTCTGGTGACCATTTCTACACACAAACATACCTATTCACAGCAATTGCTTACTTACCACCATCAATTCTGACTCTGTTGGATGAGATCCTTCTGTTGACCATTGTTACTTACAAAGCCACCTATTCGCCGCAATAGCTTACTTACCACCATCAATTCTGACTCTGTTGGATGAGATCCTTCTGGTGACCATTTCTACACACAAACCCACCTATTCACCGCATTTGCTTTACTTACCACCATCAATTCTGACTCTGTTGGATGAGATCCTTCTGGTGACCATTGTACACACAAAAGCCATCTATTCTCCGCAATAGCTTACTTACCACCATCAATTCTGACTCTTTTGGATGAGATCCTTCTGGTGACCATGTCTACACACAAAGCCACCTACTCACCGCAATTGCTTACTTACCACCATCAATTCTGACTCTGTTGGATGATATCCTTCTGGTGAGCATTTCTGCACACAAAGCCACCTATTCATCGCAATAGCTTACTTATCACAATAAATTCTGACTCTGTTGGATGAGATCCCTCTGGTGACCATTTCTACACACAAAGCCACCTATTCACCGCAATAGCTTACTAACCACCATCAATTCTGTCTCTGTTGGATAAGATCCTTCTGGTGACCATTTCTAAAAAAAGCCACCTATTCACCGCAATAGCTTACTAACCACCATCAATTCGAAATCTGTTGGATGATATCCTTTTTGTGACCATTTCTACACACAAAGCAACCTATTCTCCGCAATAGCTAAGTTACCACCATCAATTCTGACTCTGTTAGATGAGATCCTTCTGGTGACCATTGTTACTTACAAAGCAACCTATCTCCGCAATAGATTTGATGACCACCATCAATTCTGACTCTGTTAGATAAGATCCTTCTGGTGACCAATTCTACACACAAAAATACCTATTCACAGCAATTGCTTACTTACCACCGTCAATTCTGACTCTGTTGGATAAGATTCTTCTGGGGACCATTTCTAAACACAAAGCCACCTATTCACCGCAATAGCTTACTTACCACCATCAATTCTGACTCTGTTGGATGAGATCCTTCTGGTGACCATTTCTACACACAAAGCCACCTATTCTCCTTAATAGCTTACTTACCACCATCAATTCTGACTCTGTTGGATGAGATCCTTCTGGTGACCATGTCTACACACAAAACCCACCTATTCGACCGCAATTGCTTACTTACACCATCAATTCTAACTCTGTTGGATGATATCCTTCTGGTGAGCATTTCTGCACACAAAGCCACCTATTCATCGCAATAGCTTACTTATCACCATAAATTCTGACTCTGTTGGATGAGATCCTTCTGGTGGCCATTTCTACACACAAAGCCACCTATTCACCGCAATAGCTTACTTACCACCATCAATTCTGTCTCTGTTGGATGAGATCCTTCTGGTGACCATTTCTAAACACAAAGCCACCTATTCACCGCAATAGCTTACTAACCACCATCAATTCAAAATCTGTTGGATGATATCCTTTTTGTGACCATTTCTACACACAAAGCCACCTATTCGCCGCAATAGATTACTTACCACCATTAATTCTGACTCTGTTGGATGAGATCCTTCTGGTGACCATTTCTACACACAAACCCACCTATTCACCGCAATAGCTTACTAACCACCATCAATTCTGACTCTGTTGGATGAGATCCTTCTGGTGACCATTAATACACACAAACCCACCTATTCACCGCAATAGCTTACTTACCACCATCAATTCTGACTCTGTTGGATGAGATCCTTCTGGTGACTATTTCTACACACAAACCCACCTATTCACCGCAATTGCATTCTTACCACCATCAATTCTGACTCTGATGGATGAGATCCTTCTGGTGACTATTTCTACACACAAACATACCATTTCACCGCAATTGCTTACTTACCACCGTCAATTCTGACTCTGTTGGATGAGATCCTTCTGGTGACCACTGTTACACAAAGCCACCTATTTTGCCGCAAAAAGCTTACTTACCACCATTAATTCTGACTCTGTTGGATGAGATCCTTCTGGTGACCATTTCTACACACAAAAGCAACCTATTACCGCAATAGCTTACTTGCCACCATCAATTCTGACTCTGATGGATGAGATCCTTCTGGTGACCATTTCTACACACAAACCCACCTATTAAACCGCAATAGCTTACTTACCATCACCAATTCTGACTTTGTTGGATGAGATCCTTCTGGTGACCATGTCTACACACAAAGCCACCTATTCTCCTTAATAGCTTACTTACCACCATCAATTCTGACTTTGTTAGATAAGATCCTTCTGGTGACCAATTCTACACACAAACATACCTATTCACAGCAATTGCTTACTTACCACCGTCAATTCTGACTCTGTTGGATAAGATCCTTCTGGGTGACCATTTCTAAACACAAAGCCACCTATTCACCGCAATAGCTTACTTACCACCATCAATTCTGACTTTGTTGGATGAGATCCTTCTGGTGACCATGTCTACACACAAAGCCACCTTTTCTCCTTAATAGCTTACTTACCACCATCAATTCTGACTCTGTTGGATGAGATCCTTCTGGTGACCATGTCTACACACAAAGCCACCTACTCACCGCAATTGCTTACTTAAACCATCAATTCTAACTCTGTTGGATGATATCCTTCTGGTGAGCATTTCTGCACACAAAGCCACCTATTCATCGCAAAAGCTTACTTATCACCATAAATTCTGACTCTGTTGAATGAGATCCTTCTGGTGGCCATTTCTACACACAAAGCCACCTATTCACCGCAATAGCTTACTTACCACCATCAATTCTGTCTCTGTTGGATGAGATCCTTCTGGTGACCATTTCTACACACAAAGCCACCTATTCACCGCAATAGCTTACTTACCACCATCAATTCTGAATCTGTTGGATGATATCCTTTTTGTGACCATTTCTACACACAAATGCCACCTATCGCCGCAATAGATTACTTACCACCATCAATTCTGACGCTGTTAGATGAGATCCTTCTGTTGACCAATTCTACACACAAACATACCTATTCACAGCAATTGCTTACTTAACACCGTCAATTCTGACTCTGTTGGATGAGATCCTTCTAGGGACCATTGTAACTTACAAAGCCACCTATTCGCCGCAATAGCTTACTTACCACCATCAATTCTGACTCTGTTGGATGAGATCCTTCTGGTGACCATTTCTACACACAAAGCCACCTACTCACCGCAATTGCATTCTTACCACCATCAATTCTGACTCTGTTGGATGAGATCCTTCTGGTGACTATTTCTACACACAAACATACCGGTTCACAGCAATTGCTTACTTACCACCGTCAATTCTGACTCTGTTGGATGAGATCCTTCTGGTGACCACTGTTACTTACAAAGCCACCTATTTGCCGCAAAAGCTTACTTACCACCATTAATTCTGACTCTGTTGTATGAGATCCTTCTGGTGACCATTTCTACACACAAAGCAACCTATTCACCGCAATTGCTTACTTGCCACCATCAATTCTGACGCTGATGGACGAGATCCTTCTGGTGACCATTTCTACACACAAAGCCACCCATTAACCGCAAAAGCTTACTTACCACCATCAATTCTGACATTGTTGGATGAGATCCATCTGGTGACGATTGTTACCTACAAAGCCACCTATTCGCCGCAATAGCTTACTAACCACCATCAATTCTGACCATGTTGGATAAGATTTTTCTGGTGACCATTTCTACACACAAAGCCACCTATTCACCGCAATTGCTTACTTTTATTATCAATTCTAACTCTGTTGGATATTATCCTTCTGGTGAGCATTTCTGCACACAATGCCACCCATTCATCGCAATAGCTTACTTACCACCATCAATTCGGTTTCTGTTGTATGAGATCCTTCTGTTGATCATTTCTACACACAAAGCCACCTATTCACTGCAATAGCTTACTTACCACCATCAATTCTAACTCTGTTGGATGATATCCTTTTGTGACCATTTCTACACACAAAGCAACCTATTCACCGCAATAGCCTACTTACCACCATGAATTCTGAGTCTGTTGGATGAAATCCTTCTGGTGACCATTTCTACACAAAAAGCCACCTATTCACCGCAATTGCTTATTTACACCATAAATTCTAACTCTGTTGGATGATATCCTTATGGTGAGCATTTCTGCACACAAAGCCACCTATTCATCGCAATAGCGTACTTACCACCATCAATACTGACTCTGTTGGATGAGATTATTCTGGTGACCATTTCTACACCCAAAGCCACCTATTCACCGCAATAGCTTACTTACCACCATCAATTCTGACTCTGTTGGATGAGATCCTTCTGGTGACCATTTCTACACACAAAGCCACCTATTCACCGCAATAGCTTACTTACCACCATCAATTCTGACTCTGTTGGATGAGATCCTTCTGGTGACCATTTCTACACACAAAGCCACCTATTCACCGCAATAGCTTACTTACCACCATCAATTCTGACTCTGTTGGATGAGATCCTTCTGGTGACCATTTCTACACACAAAGCCACCTATTCTACCGCAAAAGCTTACTTACCACCATCAATTCTGACTCTGTTGGATGAGATCCTTCTGGTGACCATTTCTACAACACAAAGCTAAACCTATTCACCGCAATTGCTTACTTGCCACCATCAATTCTGACTCTGATGGACGAGATCCTTCTGGTGACCATTGTCTACTCACAAAAGCCACCTATTCGCCGCAAAAGCTTACTTACCACCATCAATTCTGACTCTGTTGGATGAGATCCTTCTGGTGACCATTGTTACATACAAAGCCACCTATTCGCCGCAATAGCTTACTTACCACCATCAATTCTGACTCTGTTGGATGAGATCCTTCTGGTACCTCACCACCTACCCGCAGCTTTCTTACCACATCAATTCTGACTCTGGTGACCATTTCTGACACACAAAGCCACCTATTCACCGCAATTGCTTACTTCTACTAACCATCAATTCTAACTCTGTTGGATATTATCCTTCTTGGTGACCATTTCTGGCACACAAAGCCACCCATTCATCGCAATAGCTTACTTACCACCATCAATTCGGTTTCTGTTGTATGAGATCCTTCTGGTGATCATTTCTACACACAAAGCCACCTATTCACTGCAATAGCTTACTTACCACCATCAATTCTAACTCTGTTGGATGATATCCTTTTTTAGACCATTTCTACACACAAAGCCACCTATTCACCGCAATAGCCTACTTACCACCATGAATTCTGAGTCTGTTGGATGAAATCCTTCTGGTGACCATTTCTACACACAAAGCCACCTATTCACCGCAATTGCTTTCTTACACCATCAATTCTATTTCTGTTGGATGATATCCTTATGGTGAGCATTTCTGCACACAAAGCCACCTATTCATCGCAATAGCTTACTTACCACCATCAATTCTGACTCTGTTGGATGAGATCCTTCTGGTGACCATTTCTACACACAAAAGCCACCTATTCACCGCAATAGCTTACTTTACCACCATAAATTCTGGACTCTGTTGGATGAGATCCTTCTGGTGACCATTTCTACACACAAAGCCACCTATTCACCGCAATAGCTTACTTACCACCATCAATTCTGACTCTGTTGGATGAGATCCTTCTGGTGACCATTTCTACACACAAAGCCACCTATTCACTGCAATAGCTTACTTACCACCATCAATTCTGTCTCTGTTGGATGAGATCCTTCTGGTGACCATTTCTAAACACAAAGCCACCTATTCACCGCAATAGCTTACTTACCACCATCAATTCTGACTCTGTTAGATGAGATCCTTCTGGTGACCATTGTTACTTACAAAGCCACCTATCGCCGCAAAAGCTTACTTACCACCATCAATTCTGACTCTGTTAGATGAGATCCTTCTAGTGAAAAATTCTACACACAAAGCCACCTATTCACCGCAATTGCTTACTAACAACCGTCAATTCTGACTATGTTGGATGAGATCCTTCTGTTGACCATTGTTACATACAAAGCCACCTATTCGCCGCAATAGCTTACTTACCACCATCAATGCTGATTCTGTTGGATGAGATCCTTCTGGTGACCATTTCTACTCACAAAGCCACCTACTCACCGCAATTGCTTTCTTACCACCATCAATTCTGACCCTGTTGGATGAGATCCTTCTGGTGACCATTGTTACACACAAAGCCACCTATTCTCCGCAATAGCTTACTTACCACCATCAATTCTGACTCTGTTGGATGAGATCCTTCTGGTGACCATTTCTACACACAAAGCCACCTATTCACCGCAATTGCTTACTTTCACCATCAATTCTAACTCTGTTGGATGATATCCTTCTGGTGAGCATTTCTGCACACAAAGCCACCTATTCATCGCAATAGCTTACTAACCACCATAAATTCTGACTCTCTTGGATGAGATCCTTCTGCTGACCATTTCTACACACAAAGCCACCTATTCACCGCAATTGCTTACTTTTATTATCAATTCTAACTCTGTTGGATATAATCCTTCTGGTGAGCATTTCTGCACACAATGCCACCCAATTCATCGCAATAGCTTACTTACCACCATCAATTCGGTTTCTGTTGTATGAGATCCTTCTGGTGATCATTTCTACACACAAAGCCACCTATTCACTGCAATAGCTTACTTACCACCATCAATTCTAACTCTGTTGGATGATATCCTTTTTTAGACCATTTCTACACACAAAGCCACCTATTCACCGCAATAGCCTACTTACCACCATGAATTCTGAGTCTGTTGGATGAAATCCTTCTGGTGACCATTTCTACACACAAAGCCACATATTCACCGCAATTGCTTTCTTACACCATCAATTCTAACTCTGTTGGATGATATCCTTATGGTGAGCATTTCTGCACACAAAGCCACCTATTCATCGCAATAGCTTACTTACCACCATCAATACTGACTCTGTTGGATGAGATTCTTCTGGTGACCATTTCTACACACAAAGCCACCTATTCACTGCAATAGCTTACTTACCACCATCAATTCTGTCTCTGTTGGATGAGATCCTTCTGGTGACCATTTCTACAAACACAAAGCCACCTATTCACCGCAATAGCTTACTTACCACCATCAATTCTGACTCTGTTGGATGAGATCCTTCTGGTGACCATTTCTACACAAAAGCCACCTATCACCGCAATAGCTTACTTTACCACCATCAATTCTGACTCTGTTGGATGAGATCCTTCTGGTTACCATTTCTACACACAAAGCCACCTATTCACCGCAATAGCTTACTTACCACCATCAATTCTGACTCTGTTGGATGAGATCCTTCTGGTGACCATTCTACACACAAAGCCACCTATTCACCGCAATAGCTTACTTACCACCATCAATTCTGACTCTGTTGGATGAGATCCTTCTGGTGACCATTTCTACACACAAAGCCACCTATTCACCGCAATAGCTTAGTTACCACTATCAATTCTGACTCTGTTGGATGAGATCCTTCTGGTGACCATTGTTACACACAAAGCCACCTATTCACCGCAATAGCTTACTTACCACCATCAATTCTGACTCTGTTGGATGAGATCCTTCTGGTGACCATTTCTACACACAAAGCCACCTATTCACCGCAATTGCTTACTTACCACCATCAATTCTGACTCTGTTGGATGATATCCTTTTTGTGACCATTTCTACAAACAAAGCCACCTATTCACCGCAATAGCTTAGTTACCACCATCAATTCTGACTCTGTTGGATGAGATCCTTCTGGTGACCATTGTAACTTACAAAGCCACCTATCGCCGCAAAAGCTTACTTACCACCATCAATTCTGACTCTGTTGGATGAGATCCTTCTGGTGACAAATTCTACACACAAAGCCACCTATTCACCGCAATTGCTTACTTACCACCATCAATTCTGACTCTGTTGGATGAGATCCTTCTGTGTGACCATTTCTACACACAAAGCCTACCTATTCACCGCAATAGCTACTTTACCACCATCAATTCTGACTCTGTTGGATGAGATCCTTCTGGTGACCATTTCTACACACAAAAGCCACCTATTCACCGCAATAGCTTACTTACCACCATCAATTCTGACTCTGTTGGATGAGATCCTTCTGGTGACCATTGTTACACACAAAGCCACCTATTCACCGCAATAGCTTACTTACCACCATCAATTCTGACTCTGTTGGATGAGATCCTTCTGGTGAGCATTTCTGCACACAAAGCCACCTATTCATCGCAATAGCTTACTTTACCACCATCAATTCTGACTCTGTTGGATGAGATCCTTCTGGTGACCATTTCTACACACAAAGCCACCTATTCACCGCAATAGCTTACTTACCACCATCAATTCTGACTCTGTTGGATGAGATCCTTCTGGTGACCATTTCTACACACAAAGCCACCTATTCACCGCAATTGCTTACTTACCACCATCAATTCTAACTCTGTTGGATGATATCCTTCTGGTGACCATTTCTGCACACAAAGCCACCTATTCACCGCAATAGCTTACTTACCACCATCAATTCTGTCTCTGTTGGATGAGATCCTTCTGGTGACCATTTCTAAACACAAAGCCACCTATTCACCGCAATAGCTTACCTACCCCCATCAATTCTAACTCTGTTGGATGATATCCTTTTTGTGACCATTTCTACAAACAAAGCCACATATTCACCGCAATAGCTTAGTTACCACCATCAATTCTGACTCTGTTAGATGAGATCCTTCTGGTGACCATTGTTACTTACAAAGCCACCTATCGCCGCAATAGCTTACTTACCACCATCAATTCTGACTCTGATGAATGAGATCCTTCTATAAATTCTACACCGACCGCGGCGCTGCGCGGTTGGCAAGCGGTGCGTGAAA